>JAVSCE010003648.1:0-501616 GCA_032199065.1 Smutsia gigantea | reverse complement strand
CATGAAAGAAAGATGCCTGAGAGCATAGTCCTCATCGGTGGCAGAAATAGGCTATTTCAAAAAAGAACTGTTAGAAAAAAGACACAGTCCAAGATGGTGTCAGGTCTGCTCAGCCAAGTCACCAAAACAGGCCTTAAAACCTCTCCTAATTGCAGTTTCACCCTCCCTCGGAAATGTAGTCAGGCAGGAATTTTCTGGTCAGCATTGATAAGGTAATCTGTCACATATGTCCTCGCCATCTAATAAGACCCTTTTGTCCCCAAATGAAGGTGACCTCACCCAAAATAATCCTTTTGTCTGTTTGACTTCCTTGTCCTGCCTTTAAAAACCTCTCCTTTCCATAGACCTTCAGAGCATCTCTCTACCTGGTAGAGGGGATGCACCCGATTTATGAATTGTTTAATAAAGTCAATTAGATCTTCATATTGACTTGGTTGAATTTTGTTTTTTTAACAGAAACATAAGCTTTACATCCTCTTTACCTTCTAAGGACCTCTTAAAAGCACACAGTTATTGTTAGTGGAAGTTTAAAATTCCAATGAAAAGCTCTTTTAAGTTATCATGTTTCTTAATTCCTGATATTTTTTTAGGTATTACTATACATTTATTAGATCAGATATATATATATTTGCTATTATTAATATACAATTACATGAGCAACATTATGGTTACTAGACTCCCCCTATTATCAAGTCCCCACGTCATACCCCATTGCAGTCACTGTCCATCAGTGTAGTAAGATGTTACAGAATCACTACTTGTCTTCTCCATGTTATACTGCCTTCCCCGTGCCCCCCCCTACATTATGTGTGCTAATCGTAATGCCCCCTTTTCCCCCTTATCCCTCCCTTCCCACCCATCTTCCCCAGTCCCTTTCCCTTTGGTAACTGTTAGTCCATTCTTGGGTTCTGTGAGTCTGCTGCTGTTTAGTTCCTTCAGTTTTTTCTTTGTTCTTATACTCCACAGATGAGTGAAATCATTTGAAACTTCTCTTTCTCCATCTGGCTTATTTCACTGAGCATAATACCCTCTAGCTCCATCCATGTTGTTGCAAATGGTAGGATTTGTGTTCTTCTTATGGCTGAATAATATTCCATTGTGTATATGTACCACCTCTTCTTTATCCATTCATCTACTGATGGACACTTAGGTTGCTTCTATTTCTTGGCTATTGTAAATAGTGCTGCGATAAACATAGGGGTAGTCTTGCCAATGGGTTTCAGCCCTGGGCAAGTTCGCTACGGATTTAATGTGACCAAAGAAATTGACAGCAAAATGTTCTTGGGGTGAAAGGGTTATACCCAACTTTATTTCCAGGGTGGCAGGTCAGTCACTAAAATCCTGTTCACTCAGATCGAGTCTGCATGCAGCAAGCAGGTCTCTGCCTCTAGGCCTCTAGGCCCCTCTGTCTGCACAGTCGTCCTGCACAGCGATCCTCTGGGCCTCTGTCCCTGGCACTGCCACCACTCCAGCCTCTGCTCTGCTCTCCTGCAGCCTTGCAGCCAGGCAACCATGTCACGCCCAGAGCACTGGGAGGAGCTCTTTATATGGAGTCAACAGCCATGTATTGCCCACAGGTGTGCAGTGAGCTAGTCTACCAGGGCCAGGTGAGAATCCTGGCCACAGGAACTCTCATTTTATCCACACTCCACCCCTCCAGGATTCTCTCCTCTCAATCTATGTGCCCTTAGTCCTCTGCAATGGTCCCTGGGCAAGGAAGCTCAAACATTGTTCTCCAGCCTCTCCAGCAAAAAGTCTTGCAGACACACAGGCTGGACTCGTGGCTCTGTCTCTGACCTCTGCCTCTTTAGTCTTAATGGCTTGAACTGCTGCTCTAGTTTCAGTTGTTGCCATGGCTCCAATAAGATCCTATTTGGCTTCCTGTCTAATTTTCTTCCATCTACTCCTGCCCGTATCAAATCAACCCACATCTGGGTCCTCATAACCCTCCCGGGACCCCTCAAATTCCTCCTGTGAGTAACAGGTCTTATTTCTCTCTGGGTTCTCATTGTTCAGCTACTGTACGTGTCACCTCGCATTTTGTAATCGCTGCCTCAAGGCGGGCTGCACTGTCAGGGAAGAGAGCTTTCCCATCTCTGATCCGGAAAGAACAATTCCATCCACCCCTAAGTCCCACAGCCCCCAGCTCAGCCTGAGTATGGGGGTGGACCATAGAGGGCTCCACGACCTGGGGAGGGCGCTGCTCCTCTCCTTGGGGAATTTTCAGCTGCTGGGTCTTTATTTCCTTTACAACCACTGGGCGGGCTTTCAATACAGGAGGGGCCAGTGCCTCCGGCATCACCCCTTCATCCTTCCCCAGCTCCTCCACTTCTGGGGCTGATGGCACCTTTCTCTCCACTCCCGCAAGTGCCTCCTCTGTTACAGCACCTCGCAACAATGCTAGCTCAGTCTTCAGCAGCTCTCTTACCTTCACCTCAATGCTTCACAGCTAATGTTCTCATGCCGCCTCCACCTGTGCTTCCCTCAGGAGTTCGTCTTTTTCCTTGATGGCCTCTTCCTCCTTCAGAACACCTGGCAGGGCTGCCGTCTTGTCTCCAATGGCACCTTGCTGCCGGCGCTCTCGTGCTGCCTCCTCTCGCATCAAAGCCATCTCCTTCCTCAGGGAATCCACAGAATTTGCAGCTCCCATTCTTGTGCCGCCATTTCTTGGGTCTCTTCTGTAGACTTTCTTAATCCTGTGAGAAGCAGCCAACCCACAGTCCCCGCTGCCTCACAGGCACTCTGCTTCTCAGAGGATCTACTTATTATACCAAGTGCCACCCCTACAGCCTCAGGTGTCACCTCCACTTGCCTCCAGTCCTGGGGTGGGGCCCAGTCTTCTAGAAGGCAACCCACCTCAGACCACATACCCATTGGGGGACAATCCACTGTCTCCCCATTCACAGGGGCAGCCCGCCAAAGCACCCCTCCCATAAGGGCAGCCTGTCTTTTTCCTTGGTCAACAATGAACCCTGCCGACTTTCACCAATTGTCTGGCCAATGGGTTTCAGCCCAGAGCAAGTTCGCTATGGATTCAATGTGACCAAAGAAATTGACAGCAAAACTGTTCTTGGAGTGAAAGGTTTATACCCAACTTTATTTCCAGGTGGCAGGTCAGTCACTAAAATCCCATTCACTCAGAGCAAGTTGGTATGCAGCTGTGAGCATGACAACTGTGGAGAGCAGCCTAAAGGACAGCTGTGCAGACAGAGGAGCCCAGAGGCTTGCTGCATACAGACTTGGTCTGAGTGAAGCTGGTTTCTGCCTCTGGACTCCTCTGTCTGCACAGTCGTCCCACACAGCCGTCCTCTAGGCCTATCTGCACAGTCATCACACACAGCCCTCTTCTGGGCCTCTGTCTTCAGCACTGCCATTACTCCAGCCTCTGCTCTGCTCTCCTGCAGCCTTTCAGCCATAACACCGTGTCACGCCCAGAGCACTGGGCAGAGCTCTTTATATAGAGTCAACAGCCATGTATTGCCCACAGGTGTGCAGTGAGCTACTCAACCGGGGTCAGGTGAGAATCCTGGCCACAGGAACGCTCATTTTATCCACACCTCCCCAGTCCCTTTCCCTTTGGTATCTGTTAATCCATTCTTGGATTCTGTGAGTCCACCTCTATAGTGTTCCTTCAGTTTTTGCTTTGTTTTACTCCACAGATGAGTGAAATCATTTGACACATGTCTTTCTCTGCCTGGCTTATTTCACTGAGCATAATACCTTCTAGCTTTATTCATGTTGTTGCAAATGGTAGGATCTGTTTCCTTCTTATGGCTGAATAATATTCCATTGTGTATATGTACCACATCTTCTTTATACACTCATCTACTGATGGACACTTAGGTTGCCTCCATATCATGGCTATTGTAAATAGTGCTGCAGTAAACATAGGGGTGCATATGTCTTTTTGAATCCGTGATCCTCTATTCTTAGGGTAAATTCCTAGGAGTGGAATTCCTGGGTCAAATGGTATTTCTATTTTGAGTTTTTTGAGGAACCTCCATACTGCTTTCCACAATGGTTGAAGTAATTTGTATTCCCACCAGCAGTGTAAGAGGGTGCGCTTTTCTCCACAACCTCACCAACATTTGTTGTTGTTTGTGTTTTGGATGTTGGCCATCCTCACTGGTGTGAGGTGATATCTCATTGTGGTTTTAATCTGCATTTCTCTGATGATTAGTGATGTGGAGCATCTTTTCATGTGGCTGTTGGCCATCTGAATTTCTTCTTTGGAGAAGTGTCCATTCATGTCCTCTGCCCTTTTCTTAATTGGATTATTTGCTTTTTGTTTCTTAAGGTGCATGAGTTCTTTATATATTTTGGATGTCAACCCCTTCTCAGATACATCATTTATGAATATATTCTCCCATACTGTAGGATCCCTTTTTGTTCTACTGATGGTGTCCTTTGCTGTACAGAAGCTTTTTAGCTTGATATAGTCCACTTATTCATTTTTGCTTATGTTTCCCTTGCCCGGGGAGATATGTTCATGAAGAAGTAGCTCATGTTTATGTCCAAGAGATTTTTGCCTATGTTTGTGTCTAAGAATTTTATGGTTTCATGACTTACATTCAGGTCTTCGATCCACCTTGAGTTTACCTTTGTGTATGGGGTTAGACAGTAGTCCAGTTTCATTCTCCTACATGAAGCTGTCCAGTTTTTCCAACACCAGCTGCTGAAGAGGCTGTCATCCCCCCATTGTATATCCAAGGCTCCTTTATCAAATACTAATTGACTGTATATGTTTGGGTTAATGCTTGGATTTTCTATTCTGTTCCACTGGTCTGTGGGTCTGTTTTTGCACCAATACCAAATTGTCTTACTGTGGCTTTGTAGTAGAGCTGGAAGTCAGGGAGCGTAATTCCCCCTGTTTTATTCCTCCTCCTCAGGATTGCTTTGGCTATTCGGGGTCTTTCGTGGTTCCATATGAATTTTAGAATTATTTTTTCCAGTTCATTGAAGAAAGCTGTTGGTAGTTTGATAGGGATTGCATTGAATCTGTAGATTGCTTTAGGTAGTATAGCCATTTTGACAATATTTATTCTTCCTAGCCAAGAGCATGGGATGCATTTCCGTTTGTTAGTGTCCTCTTTAATTTCTCTTAGAAGTGTCTTGTAGTTTTCAGGGTACAGGTCTTTCACTTCCTTCGTTAGGTTTATTCCTAGGTATTTTATTCTTTTTGATGCAGTTGTGAATGGAATGGTTTTCCTGATTTCTCTTTCTGCTAATTCATCATTAGTGTATAGGAAAACAACAGATTTCTGTGTGTTGATTTTGTATCCTGCAACTTTGCTGAATTCAGATATTAGGTCCAGTAGTTTTGGAATGGAGTCTTTAGGGTTTTTTATGTACAATATCATGTCATCTGCAAATAGTGACAATTTGACTTCTTCTTTCCAATCTTGATGCCTTGTATGTCTTTGTTTTGTCTGATTGCCATGGCTAGGACCTCCAGTACTATGTTGAATAACAGTGGAGAGAGTAGGCATCCCTGTCTTGTTGCCGATCTTAGATGAAAAGCCTTCAGGTTCTTGCTGTGAAGTATGATGTTAGCTGTGGGTTTGTCATACACGGCCTTTATGATGTTGAGGTACTTGCTGTCTGTACCTATTTTGTTGAGAGTTTTAATCATGAATGGATTCTGAATTTTGTCAAATGCTCTTTCAGCATCTATGGAGATGAGCACGTGATTTTTGTTCTTTTTGTTGATGTGGTGGATGATGTTGATGGATTTTCGAATGTTGTACCATCCTTGCATCCCTGGGATGAATCCCACTTGATCATGGTGTATGATCCTCTTGATGTATTTTTGAATTCGGTTTGCTAATATTTTGTTGAGTATTTTTGCATCTACGTTCATCAGGGATATTGGTCTGTAATTTTCTTTTTTGGTGAGGTCTTTGCCCTGTTTTGGTAGTGATGCTGGCTGCACAGAATGAGTTTGGAAGTATTCCTTCCTATTCTATTTTTTGAAAAACTTTAAGGAGAATGGGTGTTATTTCTTCTCTATATGTCTTGTAGAATTCAGAGGTGAATCCATCTGGTCCGTGGGTTTTGTTCTTGGGTAGTTTTTTGATTACCGAGTCAATTTCGTTGCTGGTGATTGGTCTGTTTAGTTTTTCGGTTTCTTGTTTGGTCAGTCTTGGAAGGTTGTATTTTTCTAAAAAGTTGTTCATTTCTTCTATGTTTTCCAGCTTGTTAGCATATAGATTCTCATAATATTCTCTTATAATTCTTTGTATATCTGTGGGATCCATCGTGATTTTTCCATTCTCATTTCTGATTCTGTCTATGTGTGTAGATTCTCTTTTTCTCTTAATGATTCTGGCTAGGGGTTTATCTATTTTGTTTATTTTTTCAGAGAACCAGCTCTTGGTTTCATTGATTTTTTCTATTGTTTTATTCTTCTCAATTTTATTTATTTCTTCTCTGATCTTTATTATGTCCCTCCTTCTGGTGACTTTGGGCCTCATTTGTTCTTCTTTTTCCTATTTCAGTAATTGTGTCTTTAGACTACCCATTTGGGAAAGTTCTTCCTTCTTTAAATAGGCCTGGATTGCAATATGCTTTCCTCTTAGAACTGCCTTTGCTGTAACCCACAGAAGTTGTGGCTTTGTGTTGTTGTCATTAGTCTCCATATATTCTTTGATTTCAGTTTTGATTTGGTCATTAACCCATTTATTAATTAGGAGAATGTTGTTAAGTCTCCATGTATTTGTGAGTCTTTTTGATTTCTTTCTAAAATTTATTTCTAGTTTTATACCTTTGTGGTCTGAGAAGTTGGTTGGTAGAATTTCTATATTTTTGAAATTACTGAGGTTCTTTTTGTGGCCTAGTATGTGGTCTATTCTGGAAAATGTTCCATGTGCACTTGAGAAGAATGTGTATGCTGTTGCTTTTGGGTGTAGAGTTCTGTAGATGTCGGTTAGGTCCATCTGTTCTAGTGTGTTGTTCAGTGCCTCTGTGTCTTTACTTTTTTTCTGTCTGGTTGATCTGGCCTTTGTAGTGAGTGGTGTGTTAAACTCTCCTAAAATGAATGCATTGCTTTCTATTTCCTCCTTTAATTCTGTTAGTATTTGTTTCACATATGCTGGCGCTCTTGTGTTGGGTGGGTATATATTTATAATGGTTATATCTTCTTGTTGGACTGACCCCTTTATCATTATGTAATGTCCTTCTTTATCTCTTGCTACTTTCTTCGTTTTGAAGTCTATTTTGTCTGATACAAGTACTGCAACACCTGCTTTTTTCTCGTTGTTATTTGCATGAAATATCTTTTTCCATCTGTTCACTTTTAGTTTGTATATATCTTTGGGTTTGAGGTGAGTCTCTTGTAAGCAGCACATAGATGGGTCTTGCTTTTTTATCCATTATATTACTCTGTGTCTTTTGATTGGTGCATTCAGTACATTTACAGTTAGGGTGATTATCGATAGATATGTACTTATTGCCATTGCTGGCTTTAGATTCATGTTTACCAAAGGTTCAAGGGTTGCTTCTTTACTATCTAACAATCTAACTTGACTTTCTTGTTAAGTTATTGTAAACCCAGTCTGATATTTCTTTATTTCTCTCCCTTCTTATTCTTCCTCCTCCATTCTTTATTAACTAGGTGTTTTATTCTTTGCCTTTAGTTAGTATTTGGATGGTCTGCTTTCTTTGCTATGATTTTATTTTCTCTGGTGACATCTTTTTAGCCTCAGGAGTGCTTCCCTCTAGAGCAGTCCATTTAAGATATCCTGTAGAGGTGGTTTATGAGAGGAAACTCTATCAACTTTCGCTTGTCTGGAAATTGTTTAATCCCTCCATCATATTTAAATGATAATCGTGCTGGATACAATATTGTTGGTTCGAGGCCTTTCTGTTTCATTACGTTACATATATCATGCCATTCTCTTCTGGCCTGTAAGGTTTCTGTTAAGAAGTCTGATGATAGTCTGATGGATTTTCCTTTGTAGGTGATCTCTCTCTCTCTAGCTGCCTTCAATACTCTGTCTTTATCTTTGATCTTTGCCATTTTAATTATTATGTGTCTTGGTGTTGTCTTCCTTGGGTCCCTTGTGTTGGGAGAGCTGTGGGCTTCCATGGACTGCGAGACTATTTCCTTCCCAAGCATGGGAAAGTTTTCAGCAATTATTTCTTCAAAGACACTTTCTATCCCTTTTTCTCTCTCTTCTTCCTCTGGTACTCCTATAATACGAATATTGTTCCGTTTGGATTGGGCACACAGTTCTCTTAATATTCTTTCATTCCTAGAGATCCTTTTATCTCTCTCTGCCTCAGCTTCTCTGTATTCCTGTTCTCTGATTTCCATTCCATTAACAATCTCTTGCATCTCATCCATTCTGCTGTTAAGCCCGTCGATCGCTTGTCTGATTTCTGCATTGTCTTTCCTCACTTCCCTCACTTCCTCCCTCAGATCTTGCACATTTCTCTGTAGATCCATCAGCTTGGTTATGACTTTTATTCTGAATTGTTTTTCAGGAAGACTGTGCATTTCCATCCCTTCAGGCTCCCTCTCTGGGGTTGTCTGGTAGATTTTAGTCTGGACCATATTCATCTGTCTTTTCATGGCTATAGAAGTGGTCACTGGTAGTTGCCACGTATGTCAGCTGGGCTCTTTAAGACTTTAAAAAGAGAGGGAAAAAAAAGGAAAGAAAGAAAGAAAAAAAAGAAAGAAAAGAAAAAACAAAAAACAAAACAAAACAAAACAAAACAAAAATGCCCACCGGGCGTAGATTCTGTGGGGATGCTGTAGGTGGCGCTGTTGCCCCACTATTCCGCAGCTGTGGCCGCGCTGCTCAGCAGGGCCCTTTGTAGCTCTGGCCGGGGTGGGAAAGAATGGGAGGTTGTTGATCTCTTTAGGAAGTCGATGTGCAGCCACCCTTTCCCAGTCACTGGCTAAGGGGTCCGAAACTCCCCAGGACTCCCAGCCTGTTGGGCTGAGTGTGTTGGGGCGATCCAGCTCCTCCGCTGGACTCCTGTCTCTCTTTTTTTTTTTTTAGTTTATTTTGATACCATTAATCTACAATTAAATTAGTAGATTACACTACCCCCTTCATCAGGTTCCCCCTCCCCAACCCCATTGCAGTCACTGTCCATCAGCATAGTGAGATGCCATAGAGGCACTGCTTGTCCTCTCTGGGTTGTACAGCCTTCCCCGTGCCCCCCGAACATTACATCTGCTAATCGTAATGTCCCTTCTTCCCCCTTGCCCCTCCCTTCCCACCCATCCTCCCCAGTTCCTTTCCCTTTGGTAACTATTAGTGTGTTCTTGGGTTCTGTAAGTCTCCTGCTGTTTTGTTCCTTCAGTTTTTTTTTTCCCTTAGTTCTTATACTCCACATATGAGTGAAATCATTTGGTACTTGTCTTTTTCAGCTTGACTTATTTCACTGAGCATAATACCCTCTAGCTCCATCCATGTTGTAGCAAATGGTAGGATTTGTTTTCTTCTTATGGCTGAATAATATTCCATTGTGTATATGTACCACATCTTCTTTATCCATTCATCTACTGATGGACACTTAGTTTGCTTCCATTTCTTGGCTATTGTAAATAGTGCTGCGGTAAACATAGCGGTGCACCTGTCTTTTCAAACTGGGCTGCTGCATTCTTAGGGTAAATTCGTAGGAGTGGAATTCCTGGGTCAAATGGTATTTCTATTTTGAGTTTTTTGAGGAACCTCCATACTGCTTTCACAATGGTTGAACTAATTTGCAGTCCCACCAGCAGTGTAGGAGGGTTCCCTTTTCTCCACATCCTCGCCAACATTTGTTGTTGTTTGTGTTTTGGATGTTGGCCATCCTCACTGGTGTGAGGTGATATCTCATTGTGGTTTTAATCTGCATTTCTCTGATGATTAGTGATGTGGAGCATCTTTTCATGTGCCTGTTGGCCATCTGAATTTCTTCTTTGAAGAAGTGTCCATTCATGTCCTCTGCCCATTTCTTAATTGGATTATTTGCTTTTTGTTTGTTGAGGTGCGCGTACGTGAGTTCTTTATACATTTTGGATGTCAACCCCTTATCGGATACGTCATTTATGAATATATTCTCCCATACTGTAGAAAGTCTTTTTGTTCTACTGATGGTGTCATTTGCTGTACAGAAGCTTTTCAGCTTGATACAGTCCCTCTTGTTCATTTTTGCTTTGGTTTCCCTTGCTCGGGGAGATATGTTCATGAAGAAGTCACTCATGTTTATGTCCAAGAGCTTTTTGCTTATATTTTTTTCTAAGAGTTTTATGGTTTCATGACTTACATTCAGGTCTTTGATCCACCTTGAGTTTACCTTTGTGTATGGTGCTAGACTGTAGTCCAGTTTCATTCTCTTACATGTAGCTGTCCAGTTTTCCCAACACCAGCTGCTGAAGAGGACATCATCTCCACAATGTATATCCAAGGCTCCCTTATCAAATATTAATTGACTGTATGTGTTTGGGTTGATGCTTGGATTTTCTGTTCTATTCCACTGATCTGTGGGTCTGTTTTTGTGCCAATACCAAATTGTCTTGATTACTGTGGCTTTGTAGTAGAGCTTAAAGTCAGGGAGCGTAATTCCCCCTGTTTTATTCCTCCTTCTCAGGATTGCTTTGGCTATTCGGGGTCTTTTGTGGTTCCATATGAATTTTAGAATTATTTGTTCGACTTCATTGAAGAAAGCTGTTGGTAGTTTGATAGGAATTGCGTTGAATCTGTAGATTGCTTTGGGTAGTACAGCCATTTTGACAATATTTATTCTTCCTAGCCAAGAGCATGGGATGCATTTCCATTTGTTAGTGTCCTCTTTAATTTCTCTTAGGAATGTCTTGTAGTTTTCAGGGTACAGGTCTTTCACTTCCTTCATTAGGTTTATTCCTAGGTATTTTACTCTTTTTGATGCAATTGTGAATGGAATTGTTTTTCTGATTTCTCTTTGTTAGTTTATCGTTAGTGTATAGGAAAGCAACCGATTTCTGTGTGTTAATTTTGTATCCTGCAACTTTGCTGAATTCAGATATTAGTTCTAGTAGTTTTGGAGTGGAGTCTTTAGGGTTTTTTATGTACAATATCATGTCATCTGCAAATAGTGACAATTTGACTTCTTCTTTACCAATCTGGATGCCTTGTATGTCTTTGTTTTGTCTGATTGCCGTGGCTAGGACCTCCAGTACTATGTTGAATAACAATGGAGAGAGTGGGCATCCCTGTCTTGTTCCCAATCTTAGATGAAAAGCTTTCAGCTTCTTGCCATTATATAACTCATTCTTAAACAGGAAGTTTCTCTTGTGGTTTTAGTTTGGGAGTAATCACTCAGTAAAAAATGCAATGTGGTTTACGCACACACACCAGCCTGGCATCACTCTAGGCTGTGTCCTGAGTGGGGTGCAAGCTCTGGAGAGGGCCAGGCGTGGCCCCCTAAGTCCTGGCAGGATATAGTCACACCTTTCTGCATTTTGCTATTCGGGAGTTTAGTAACAGCGTAGACCCAATGTGCCTATCTGATGCGCTGAGAACCACCTGATATTGCTGGTGTACTTACAGACACAAAAACAATCTTTGTATTACTGTATAAAACCAAAATGTTGATAAATTATGTTTAAAAAGAAACAAAGTTTTCACTGACCTGGTGCAACTACATTCACTCTAATTTTCTTTCTTGCTACTTCTTTAGCAAGAGCACGTGAAAACCCAACCAAGCCTCCTTTACTGGCACTGTACACAGTCTGGCCAGAGTTGCCTTTTAAACCAATAACACTTCCTAGGGGGAAAAAAATAAATAAATTCAAACCAATTAATGGGGTTATCTGAATATTAATTTACAGCAAACAAACAAAAAAGATAGAAACCATTTTACCTGTCCTTTGCCAAAATTAGGAATTCTAATCATTGTCATTTGATTAGTAAAGACTTAGTGTCTGTGTCTACTCCAGATACAAACAGAAAACAGGATATGAAAGAAGCTGTGTAAAAGCTCGAATATAAAGCAGACTTCAGAACTGATCCATTAAGTGAAACGAACCCATTCTGAGTAGGTCACACATGATGAAAATTGTATACATAATACGTAGAAAGGTTTCCAGTAGAAAGAGCTTAAAACCAAAAAAAGGTCATATATAAAGACCGATTAATTTTATGATTCTACAATACAAAAAAATAAAAAATTAGTACAACTGAGATAAATTCGCCAAATGTGAACTACTACTAATTAATTTAGCAAGGCTTCAACTATAAACTCTTTACTGTAATTCAGTTACTTCAGTGATGTTAGAACTTGTGCTCCCTACTAAACATTCCAGGTGGCCTCATTTATGTGAACATGAACAAATTATAATTCAAATATCAACTGCATGCAAATAAATTCTTGCAAAACAGAAGTGAGAAAGTAATTTTCTGCACCAGTGGCCTGTACTTATGATATAAAAATTAATCAAGAACCTCACAAATTTTTGAAAAAGTTTTAGTTTATAAAAAGAAAACATTCCAAACATTTCATATTATAACCAAGTCCAATATTAAATATTCATCCACATTCTGTATTATTATATGACAGTTAATGACAAAGGAAGAGAACTGTGACGCACAGAAAGAGAAGAGACACAAGACAGAAGGAATGCAAATAAGAGAGGAGACCTGAGAGAAAGAAATATGGAGACACACAAAACAGAAAGTAAAGTCGAGGCATGGAAGACAGGCCAAACAGGAAGTTTCAGGAGCTCTGGTTCATGGCACACACTGTTGTTCATAGGTCAAAAGTGTTGACTTCTGAAATATCAACTCTCTAGCAGTTTAGCAGTCCTTTCTGCAATAAAAGTCTCCTAATTTATTTTAAATTATCTATTAATTTACTTTAGCATACTTCTAAAAGTTTTGCATGTATACAAAGGACTGACATGAGTTATTTAAGTATATCTAAAAAGGGGATATTTTAGAGTTAAATGCACCCCACATTATCAGGGAATAGACACCAGCCAGTATACCAGCTAATAAAAACCCAGAATCATTATCTGGTGTGTTACAAGGCAAAAGTCAACTCATTCACTAATCTTTTATAAGAAAACTGATCTCTCACACTTCTAAGGGTATATGCCAAAAGTATTCTAATTCTTACTACTACAGTATTATTTCCTTTTCTCAATTTTAAAAGAGAAAAATCCTATATTCTGGTTTGGAAAGTCATTTCTTACATTAAAAAGAACAGGGTCATTTAATAAGCAGCAGGCCCCTTTTGTGGCCTTTTAAAGTATCACCAGTAAAATTAAAATGCAATGGTATGTATGCCACTGTTTTCAATTCACACTACCAAACTGAAATAAAATTTCAAGTTGTTTTGCACTTTAAGGTCTACAGGCACATACTACATGGTGTGTCTGCCCCATCGGTCAGATGAACTGAGACTAGGGGTTACTTAAATCCATTCTAAGAAACTCAAATGGTTATTCTCTCAAGAAAACTTCTTAAACCTTGTAGGTTTATCAGTGACCCATGCCACTGCTGTAGACAGCATCTTAGACCCCACTATGAAAAATTTTCAATTCCTTGTCCATATTTTAAAAATAAGATTTAACATAAAAATCAGGATGTCCAATTTTTCTTAAAGAAGTCAAGACAGTTGGCAAACCTGAGACCACATATGTGCACAGCAGCAATCCCCTGGAACTGAGAGTGGTGCCCCCACCCCTGCCATATGGCCTATGGACACTAAGATGTGCATTTTTTATCATCTACTACATGACCTGTGCTGTCGTTTTTCTAATAACTGGTGGTGTCACTCATTTAACACCTGCTTGGCCAACCACTAGAAGGATGTGAATTTGTGATTCCTATTTTACCTTACTTAATCTGCTAATCCAATCCTTTTTCCATAGGTATTAAAAAGACACATTTCATTCAAGTTACACACATGAATAAATTCCCAGTCAGCTGATTAAGTATCTTTATGGCACTATGAGATAATCTTAAATTCATAAAAGCGAAGACTCACCAACATTAACAATCGACCCTCTCTGTTGCTGAATCATACTCTTCACGGCAGCTTTACAGGTCAGCATGGAACCCAAAAGGTTAGTATGAAGCTGAGATATCATATCCTCAGTTTCTGTTCTTACTAAAAGGCTATCCCTACAAAACAAAGTATGTGACTTAAAAATGAGATAAAGTAAAAAAATACATAACATTTTTACTGAAAGTAGGGTAAAACAAGTGTCTGTATTTGAGCTAGAATACAGAGCGTCCCATTTTTAGCTTGGTTTGAAAGCAACCAAAATGATGACTGATTAAGCCAGAAAGGATCCACTTGGGAGCCAGGTTTCTATCCCTCTCAGGTAGAGTGGCAAATAATCCTACTGCTGAGAGTGGTACCGTGTGGACAAAAGAGCTTGAATGACCTGGCAGCTGCCATACTAAGCCTTTTTTCAGCAAGAAAATTATCCTAACTATTCTGTCCTGAATTCACCTTAAAAAAAAAAAACAAAAAACCTCTGATTCCAATAAGTTCCTGAAATGACAAAACTTATATATGGTGGCAGAAGTCAGAATGGTGCTTACCTATAAGAAAGTATTAACTGGGAAGAAACTGAGACAGCCTGAAGAGCTGGAAAAGTTCTACAGCTCAGTATGGGTGTCACTAAAATAACAGAGTTGCTCAAACTGTACCCCTATTGTATGTTTCAGTACAAAAGAAAAGAATGTATGGATTGAAAGACCAAGTTTTCCAATACATTGTTTTCCTTCCAACTGGAAGTAAAACAAGTTAATATATTAACCGATACTAATCAAAGATGTTAGGTTAAAAAAAGCTATCAGAAATATACTTAAATTTGTGACCAACCTGTTAATTCCAGCTGCATTTACCAAGAAATTAACTCGACCAAAATTTTTTTCAATCTCTTCAAATGTATTTTGAACTTCATGTTCTTTGGCAACATCACAGCTAAATGCCAAATGATCTCCTATAAAACAAAATTAGTTTCTTATAGATTGTAACTTGGAATCTAAAAATTACTCAACACGCATTTGTTAAGCATCTACTCTGAGCTAGGCCTGTGATAAAAGATGATTGCCTCAGCTCCTGCTCCCTGGAGTTCAGGCCAATAAAACTGGGATGGGGGTAGGAGGGCAACTAGAAGAAATAAAGGAAAACAACAGAATGTAAATCTTAAAAACTTTTTTCATCAACAAAAAAATTGGGAGA
The DNA here is from genome assembly GCA_032199065.1 of Smutsia gigantea. Classification (NCBI taxonomy): domain Eukaryota; kingdom Metazoa; phylum Chordata; class Mammalia; order Pholidota; family Manidae; genus Smutsia; species Smutsia gigantea. Next base: position 486,445 of record JAVSCE010003648.1, on the reverse strand, counting down.
GGGCCTTTTTTGTGTTCATAATGCTCGTAAGATTCAACGCGGAATACTCTCAGCTTTGACACTGACCTATGCCCAAATCAACAGCCTTCTGGATTTTATATTCCTTTTTTGAAATTATGTCTAATTCCATTAGGTTTTTGTTGAATTGGTTTCCTGGTTCTGAACATAAACTCCTGGTTTGTTTGTTTTACCATGGCACATACATGATAATGACTATTATTCAAGACTGAATATTAGAAGAAGTGAGTAAAAATTGTGAAAACTACAAAACATGAAAAAAAGATAACTTTTCAATAAAAATTGTTACTTTTTAAATGTCCACTTTTTAAAAATGTTACCAAAAATGACACCCAAAAAATTATTCTTGAAAGCATTCTCTATTTAATAGTAACTTTAACACTCTAAAATGCAGATTAAAAAAACTAAACAATTGCTTATTTTCTGGCTGACCTTGCCTAATGGTTAACACTGAAATTAACCCTGCAAGCCTTTGGAGACGGTTCAGTCATCTGGGAAGTCACATTATCTAGGTGAAAGCCCATTACTCACAGAACACACAATACAAGGGCATGAAGGGCGCAAAAGCACCCTGTCCCTCCTGGCTGCCCTCTGAAGTCTTGTTAGGTTCACAACCACCCTCGGAAGTTCAACCAACGGCTCTGACCTAGGCCAGTAAACACTAAGGGCTTGGGGTGACCCCAAAGGACCACCACGTCTCCGCCCCTGCGTCACAGTGACAACAGCTATGGATACTACGAGCAGCAAGCGGGACCCACTGCAATCCTCCTTAGTCTGTGGCTTACGTTGGGGTGTTCCTTTTAGAGAGTCTAATACTCTCCCAGCCCACGTCAACAATCAGGGTGAACCTGTCGGTAATGTTACTTTAAAGGCCACAGGGTCACGGCCACCACGTGCCTCCCACGGTGAATGAGGAGCACCCGTCCATTCTAGCAGCTAAGTGAACAGCAGCGTCTCAGAGCCGTTCGCACAGCCTATTTCCCCCTACCATCGAGAGACTTAAATCCTTAATGCAAAGTTACTTATCCGTTACTAATAAACAGGCGGAAAAACTGGAGTTTAAATGCAATAAAAAGTAACTGAACAAAACAAGTCTCAACTGCCCATTTGCAGAAGTCACCGAGACAATGTGGTGACTACGAGCGCTCACGGGAGCAGAGAAGCCAGCCGGGCGGACCCCGAGCAGGCAGGGGCCCCCAGCGCGTGCAGCACCGCCCGTGGGCCCGGCTTCAGCTTCCAGACACCAGACGAAAGCGCCCCGCGGTCACCCCGCGCCTCGGGGACGGGTGCTCGGCGGCGGTGCCACCGCTACCGGCTCCGGCGGGTACCTACCGCCCAGGGCCCGGGCGGCGGCTCCGGCCACCTCCAGGCTTCGGGCGACGATGGCCAGGCGGTAGCCTTTCCGGGCCAGGAGCTGCGCCACGGCCCTGCCGATGCCGCGGGAGCCACCGAAGACGGCGCACACTTGGCGCATCCTGGGCCGGCAGCCGCGCTCCCCGAGGGAAGCCGTCCAGCGACCGTCAAGCCTCCGCACCGCCGCGCCGGGAACACAGCCCGCCTCCCGCCGCCGCGCCAGCAGACGGACACTTCACGCGGCGCAGGCCGTGACGTCAACGCGCCGTCTCGGGCGCGGCCGAGAGGGGCCGCGCTGCATGCTGGGGGCTGAGGGTTGGACCTGGTGCTCGCGGCGTGCCCCATGCGGTTTTCCGGGAGCCTACCGGGCCTGCGCTTTAAAACCAGGGCCGTCACCGCCCGCGGAGACTAGCTGCCCTCCCGGAGGGGGGCCCACCGTGCGGACTGTCCGCGGCTTGCCCTGCGGGGCGAAGCGGCGCCCGTCCGGTGTCCGCCGTCCCCGGGCGGTGCCGCCAGCCCCGTGCAGCGGAAGCTGGACAGTTAAGGCTGCGGCTGGGCTCCGCGGAGCGGAGTCCAGTGTTTGTTACCGTTAGACTGCGAAAGGAAGCATTTCTTGATGTATCATTGCTTTAGATTCAGGGCAGTATAAACCATGGTCCCTAGTACAAAATGCAAACACGGAACAATGGCGCTGAAACGCCAGCAGGTGGTACAAAATCATAGTGCAAAAGTGTATGAACACAGCATCTCAGAGAAAAGAATGAAGGAATGCATGGAAAAGCTGGACTAGAGGGCTGGTTGCAGTTTGAATAAAAGGAGGAAAGGGCAAATTGAGCACTGTTTTTTAAATATTTTTATTCCACCCAAATCCAAAAGGAGTTTGAAATGGCTCGCAAATATACATGAGTAAGACCTCCCAACCATTAGGATGGCTACTATCAAGGATCAGAAAATAAGTGTTAGACAGGATGTAGGAAAGGTGGAATGCTTGTGCACTGTAGGATGGAATGTAAACTGGTACAGTTGCTTTGGAAAACAACATGGTGGTTTCTCAAAAAAATTAAAAATAGAATTACCATATAACCCAGCAATTCCATTTCTGGGTACATACTCGAGAGAACTGAAAGCCAGTATCTATCCAAGTTCATAGCATTATTTATAGTAGCTAAACTATGAAAGCAAACTGACTGACCACCGAGAAAGGATGGATAAGCAAAGTAGTGTTAGACACACACAGGAATATTATTCAGCCACAAAAAGGGAAGAAATTATGCAATTTGCTATGACCTAGATGAACCTTGAGGACAATATGCTAGTGAATAAGCCAATCACAAAATCACAAATGCTGTATGAATCCACTTGAGGTCCCTACCATAGTCAAAATACAGACAGAAATTAGAGCAGAACTCCCCTGGCCTGCAGCATGGGGAGTGGGGGTGGACAGGTACTGTAGAGTGCAATGCTCCAGTTTCGCAGGATGAAAAACGCTCTGGAAAGGAATGGTGGTGATGGCTGCACAATGTAGACATACTTTATACATTTTAATGCACTTAAAAATGATGAAGACAGTGAATTATGTGTCTTTTACCATAGCCTTTTAAATTTAAATGGGGGGGGGGGTAGGAGGATCCAGCAAAACAAAATTAACATTAGTGATAAGAATACTGAATGCAGTTTGGGGTTTCTTAACGAGATTGTTTTGTCCCTAAGGCGTATAGCAATACTGTCAAAATACTGTGGTTTAAAAGTACTTTAAATATTTATTCTCCAAGGAGTTATACCACAAAGGTGATACCAGGTTGTTTTCAAGTTTTAGAAATTGCTTTGTTGTTATCATTTTTACTTAATTTTGCCTTTTAATTATATAAAACATTTAATGGTTCTTAAGTGTAAACCATCAAACAGAAACATTCAGAGAAGTTTGTTTTCATCCTTGCCCTGTTTCCTGCTCTCTTCCTACCCCTAAAAATTGCCATTTTTCTTAACTTTTTTGTTACCCTTCCATTCTTTCTGCAAATATCAGACTATGCACATATCTTTCCTGTTCCACTCTCTTCCTTACACCAAAGGTTGCACACTATCAATACTGCTCTCCACCTTGCCTTTTTCAGGGTAATAATCTGTCTTGGGGAGCCCCCATACCTGTGTGCTGGATCCTCCTTGTTCCTTCCCCAGCTGCATGGTCCCCTATCACAGGCACTGTGATAAGCAAAATCCCAAATATGACTGCCCAGCGTTCTCCCTTCCCACCCCAGGTATTCAGTCCAACACTAATCCAGGGACCACTGTGAAGGGAATTTGGAGACACGTTAAATCCTAATCAACTAACGTTAGAGTATGTAGATTAGTTGGGTGAACCTAATCTTATCAGGTAAAGCCTTTAATAGCAGAACATTTTTCTCTGGCTGATCGCAGAAGGAAGTGAGACGTTTGAAACGAGGAGGTTCAGGACATGAGAAATGTCCCTGCTTCCTCCAGGAAGAAAGCAAACAGCCACACTGTGAACTGCTAATGGAGAGGCAGCCTCTAGAAGCCGAGAGCAAGCCCCAGGTAAAAACCAGCAAGGAAATACCGGCCTCAGTGCGCAGGTGCAAAGAACTGAATTCTGCCAGCAATCGAACTGCAAGAGCCTCAGACGAGGACTGCACCGCCTGTGATGCCATGACTTCAAGTCCATGAGCCAAGCGGAGGACCCGTGGCAGCATCCCAACGGCCAGCCCAAGGACACAGTCACATCAATGACTGTGTGTTGCCTTAAATAGATACATATTTCATATATAATCTAACAATAACATGAGGTAGGTGAGAAAGTTACACAGTCATGCTATGAAAATCTGTTCAGTACTAGAGAGCAGATGCACATGTGATTCTGAATTTCCTGGTGGCCCCCGCCACTAAGGAAACATAATTAGTTACAGGTAGTAATTTGAATAAGAAATAAGCATACTGGAAGTGCAGTAGAGAGGTCTGAGCAAAATTTCCCCTTGTAAATCCTCATAATGGGCCCACTAAGGGTTGTAATGCACTTTACTTGTGATGAGAAAAAGTATATTATAAGGCTATTTTTATAGCAGCTACTATTGTAAGCAGAGGACACAACACCGAGGCAGACTTTTTAAAAAGCAAGTACAATAGGAAGTTAAACAGTATTTGCAAACATTCAGACACAAGAAAGAGTCTGTATATGTGAAACAATGGGGAAATTGCTGCTTCTGGGCAAATTGGGATGGTGCTGGACTAGAGCAGGGTTTAAAACCAGATGCAGGCCTCGAACAGGGCACCGCTGTAACCCCTTCACAAGGTAAAGGTGCATTTAAGAAACTACAGTCTAGCAGTGACAGCAGGAGAGGTTGAGCTAAATCGGCTAAGCCCCTCTCTCACTATACCTCATGCACAGTGTGGAAAGGAAAACCTGTTCAGACTAAGTACCAGTATATGGGTCAGCCAGTGTGCCAGCTGTATTCCTGCCATCCAACATCGCAAGGCAAACCACAGAGTTTCAAGCTTTGTGGACGGTTCTGTCAATTTCCTAAGAAGAGGGTTACAGTTTTTTCTACACATTGTTACTTTAGCAAAAAGACAGATTTTGATCTATTCTGTCCATCACAAAGATCATTAACCCACAGTGTGAGGTGACATTCAGAATTCTCACAACCTTCCAATTTTTCTCACTGGTGTATACAGACAGTAACGGTTAGATGAAGGTTTTATTTCACCACTAACTTCAGTTTAAACCCCAAGGCTATTCCTTATTTTTTTGTCTGTTAACATCATACCATTACTATCCTGAGTGAGAATACACTTATCACAACATACCAGCCATGAACCAGGAGGGTTATTGGCAGGGGGAGTTTCACCCAAACCCCTTGACAGTCAACTGTGAGTCTGTAAATTAAACTCGGTCTCCTTTCCCAGCAGGACACTTGTCTATTCTCCTCACTACACATGTCACTTTTGTGAAAATATGTTGACCATATTTCACACTTTTCTTTAATTTAAACCCACATAAGAATATAGTTCTCTTGACTCCATAATCAGAGGCCCCTTAGAAGATTCCTTATATGTAAGGACTGTTAGGCAAATTTTTAAATAAACACACTTTGCCTGATTTTTTTCTTGTTACAAATGGAATACCACTTAATTGCAAAAAAGATTAGAAAAAAACAGTATTTTAAAAATTAATTGAGATCACTGAATACTTTAAATGGGTGAATTATTTCTCAATACAACTGTTAAAACAAAAATTAACTGAAAGCTCTCTGTCCTGCCAACATGAAGTTCGAAACTGCAGTGATTGTAACTGAGTGGTACTCCTCAGGGATATTTTTTATCATGAGTCGATCTTGACTTATGTATAATACCCCAAATTCCTGATCTATAGCCAAATTATAATTTGTAATTTAATATTTATTGGGAATCCCCTTTACACAGCATATGGTACTGAGTGCCTCCAACTTGGCAGGTCCAAAACTGTACTGTCCCCTCTCTTCAGGCAGTTAGGAGTAAGCTCCACTCGCAGCCTTCTCGTGAGCACGGCCTGGCCCCTCGATCGGCCCACACTCTTGCCCCACTGTGCCGCACAGAGATAACTGTTCTGACTAAACGCAGTGTGGCCTTTTTTTTTTTATTAAGGTATTATTGATATACACTCTTATGAAGGTTTCACATAAAAAAAACAATGTGGTTACTACATTCACCCATATTATTGTGTCCCCCCCAGGCCCCATTGCAGTCACTGCCCATCAGTATAGTAAGATGCCACAGAGTCACTATTTGCCTTCTCTGTGCTACACCATCTTCCTCATCGCAGTGTGGGCTTTTAGCTTGACATTCTTCTGGCCAATCTGCTGGGTAAACCTAAGTTGTAACAAATGCACTTTTTATCATTTACAAGAGCTTACTTGATTTCGAATGAAAAGGAAAATGTGTCCCGTGAGCATTTTTATTTTGTTGAATTGGTGTTCCGGCCAAAGAGGCCACCAGGGAGACCTTTCAAACCTACTACCATCGTGTGATCACTTGCTCAAGGCACAACTTAGGGTTTATTCCTCCCTCTCCACACTCTCCACGTCCAGTCGGTTGCAGGGTCCTGCCAATTCTCCTCCCTGAGTATCATTCTCGTCTGTACCCTCTCCTAAACCCACTGGGGGCCCTCCATCAGTCCAGCTGGCCTGCCATCCTCCAGGAGGGTCCCTGCTCTGTACTCGATGCCACCACCAGAGGGCTCCTTCCAAAATACAGACCTGATCCCTCCTTCCCTGAGTAAGACCTGGTGATAGCTCCCCATCAAGCCCTGGGCAAGGCAAGTCCTCGCTGACCCGTCTCCTTCTCTACCATCCTCTCCTGACAGCGTCTCCCCCTCCCTCGCAGACTTCTCCCCCATCCCACATTCGTAGCTGTACAGGGCACTTGCGATTTTCTGAGGTGACATGTTCTTCCCACTTGCAGGCTTTTCCACACGCTGTCTTCTCAGCCAAAGAGGCTCTCACTCCTCCTGGTGAAATCATATTTATCACTCAAGATATGTCCCAAGCATCTCTCCCAGGGGAAGCCTTTCCTTATCCACAGCAGGACATGCTGATCCCTTTCTTTATTTCTCTCCTTACTTTGTCTTTAAGTCTGTGTTTCATGGAGGGATCCTGACCTCAAATTCAGGGAATTTTAGGAAGACACTGAACAGACTTCCAGAAATTTGTGAACATGGCAAACTTAACACAAAATCTTGCATCCATTTTAAATGGGTAGTTTCTGGGGAGAGGGTACAGTCGGGAGTAATACTCAGGGAGGAAAATCTGCAGGACCCTGTGACTGGACATGGAGAGGGAGGAACAAACCCTGAGTAAGTGAGCACACGGTGGTGGTAGGTTCGGAAGGTCTCCCCCGCAGCCCCTCTGTCATCAGATCTCAGGGTGACTCTCTCACCTCCAGCAGAAAGAACTTTCTGTTCTGTGAGCTCCTTGAATGCAGACACCACCACAGTAATTTTTGTTTCTCTGTAGCACAGCTCCTGGGGTATTAAGTTCCTAATGTATTAACTAAATACATTAGCTAAAGGATGAGTAAGAGTGAATGAAATAACTCATTTAAAAGAATTTATTGTGTGGGCAAAAACAGTGTTGGATGTAGCTATGATTGAAATAAACCTGGTTCCTGCTTTCATTGGGGAAATAATCCAGCAAGGAAGACAGACATTAAACAATTAATCATGCAATTACCTTTGAGCTGCAATAGTGGCAGGGCCTGTAAAGGAGGGGCACAGCTGCTGAGAGAGGGCCCAGCTTGGGGCTTTGGCCAACTATGGGTCTGAGGTCAAAGAAGGCTTCTTTGAGGATGGAATGTTCATAAGTAAATGAATAAAAACCAAGAAATATTACAAACAATGATAACTCAGTTCCTATCCATTAGTATGTAACAAGGTTAACTAGAAGATAGCCTAATTTATACATAAAGAATAAAATCCTAATTAAAAAATTCACTTCCAGTGATGGAAGAGACCATTAGCCCAAGCAGAGACAGATTCCTCCTGGAGGAGACCACTTAGCTTGGACATTACACCAGGAAGTACCTGACATTTTGAATGCCTGAATGTGCATGAAACCCCTTTTTATTCCTGCCAAAACTATTCTCATGGTGTAAGGCCAGCTCTGGATGCTTAAGATCGAGCCCCCATGTCCCCCAGGCCACACTCCAGAGAACTGGCGCTCCCACCTCGGCTCTGAGGCCAGCCTCCCCTCTGAGCCCACCCCGCACTCCGTCCCGGCTCTGCTTCCCCAGCACCCTCCCTGCTTGGCCCTTCTGGCTGCCAGCCCCACCTGGCTCTCAACTCCCCTGCTGCGCTTCCCAGACTAAGTGGGCTTTCCCCACCCTGGCCCGTTGCACACACAGGCAGATATCAGAGCCCCTGGCCCGGCTCAGGGACATCCCGCCTCCTTGAGGGTCAGGCTCGGGGGCTTTCGCCTCCTCCAGGGATGCGGGCTGGCAGCCCCGACTGAACGTGGACCCCACACACTCCAGTTCCTCACGGTCACCTGGCAGCCGGTCCACACTGTGTGGTCTGAGCACCTGAGGCTTAGCTCAGATGTGAGGGCCTCTGCGTTTCCAGGCCGCACCGCTGTGACTGAGGCATCTCCTTTCAGGAGCATGGCTTTTTGCTCCTCATTTAAAGGCCACAGAGACCCATTCCTCACTGGGGGTTTATTACAGAGTGGAAAACAGACTATCAGACTGACACAAAACTCTTAATTAAAGTAAGCTGCAGCTGGGATCAGAGCACGTGCTGTGGGCTAAACTGAGCCCTCCTGAGAGGCATCTGGGGCCACCCTGACTCCCAAAGGGACTATATTTGTAATGGCGCCGTTAAGAAGATAACTAAGGGTGAATGAGGTCATAAGGACTACCGTAACAAAGTTCCATACACGGTGGCTTGTGAACGGCAAACACTGACTTCCCACAGCTGCGGGAGCAGGGAAGCCCGAGACCAGGGCCCTCTTCCTTGTTCACAGACGGCCCCCCTCTGGCTGTGAGCTCCCGCAGAGGTGATCTAGGGCATCCTAGGGCCCCTTTCTAAGGGCACTGATCCCATTCCCGAGGGCTCTGCCTCATGACCGGCTCACCTCCTAGCCCATCACACAGGGGTTAGGACTTCTACGTACGAACTTGGGGGACAGAAACATTCTGTGTGTAGCAAGGCTGGGGCCCATCCCAGAGGGCTGCTATCCCCGTGAGAAGAGGTGAGATACCAGAGAGCTCACGGCTGGCCTCCCCCTGTCTGTGCGCGCACAGGAAAGGCCAGGCAAGGACACAGAGGAGGCGGCCGTCTGCAAGCCAGGGAGACGGGGCTCCGCAGAAGCCAGCCGTGCCGGCAACCTGGGCTCGGACTTCCAGCCCTGAGAGCTGTGGGCAAACACACGTCTGTTTTCCCAGCCTCCCAGTCCGTGGCGTTGTGTGAGGGCGGCCCCAGAAGACCGTTCACTCCCTGCTTTGCTACCACCAAGCTCCAAGCACTCCGGTCCCGTCACCCAGGCACGCTGACCAGGAGAGTCGAGGTGCAGAGAGAAACGTTGCCACGAGAACGATTCCAGAACAAATCTCGCACGTTCACCTGCCCATCGCTCACACACACCCAGGCTCCTAGTATCTCTCTCCTATCCTCTTGCTCACTTTCAGGCAGGACTTTGAAATTCATTCCCTCCAAGTGGTAAATAATATAAGAGCATGAAGTGTTAAACTGCTTAGGGACATGGGTGTTTAACAGAGCCAAGTGTCAAGCTACAGGGATGACAATCTAACAGTGACGTATCTAGCATTTGCCTCTCCAACGACATAAATCTACTGTGATGCAGGAATATCCCCACACCAGACACAAAGCTCTGGGGATAAGAGAACAAAGAAGGTAATTACCTGAATTGTGGAGCTCACATGCACTGAGAGAAATGATACGTAAGTAGGTCATAATGCAATGCTCTGAAGGCTATAACATAAGTGTGGGCAAAGAGCTATAGGAGTGCAGAGCTTCGGACTCAGCCTGGGTAATGAGGGTGCCTGAGTGTGTATACCTGTGTATACACATATGTATGTTGTTACACTATACACACCCACATACACATAAAATACAGTGGGTATGTTTATTATAGGCATGTGTGGTTATGTTTCTAAAGGTGTACAAATATGTATATGTGTGTGTGCAAAAGCAAGGCCTTACTAATGTAACAGTTAATGCTCATTTTTGTATATTTAAATACTACCTGCCTAGTACACTGTTTGCATGTCTTCCTCACAGCAAACTATGACATAGAAAAGAACTATTACTTATGGTTGCAAACAAAGAAATGAAAACACAAAGAGGTTAAATTTTTCAAGATCACACAGCCAGTCAGAGGCAGGGCTGGGATTTCTCAGCAGCCTAGTTACAGAGCCTGCCTGCTAGCCATTGCATCACAGGCACTCTCAGATCTTCCTGGAGCCCTGGAAACGTTCCACACATGCAGTGCCAGATTGGGAAGCAGGCTTTACGTAGTTGTTTTTGTAGTCAAGATTTTCTGAATAAAACAGTTCAGATCCCCAGGGATTACTGTGTAGCTGTGCCCTGCAAAGGAAGCATGCTGGGGCCCCATGGGACCAGGGATGGGCCACTAGAGCCTCGGGTGGGGGGGACGCAGCAGCCAGACTCTGCCTCCTCTTTGCTCTGAGGCCACAAGACCCTCCTCTGCTCTCGGCACTGCGGCTTCTTGTAGCCGCACTTGCTCTACTACTCACCAGCACACAGAGCTGGAAAGGTCGTTCCAGCCCCATAGGACTAAGTTCAAGAGGCTAAACTCTGTTTTTCTTTGTTCATTTGAGACGGAGAATTTGACTAATCATCAGCCAGGTGACAATTTAGGGGTGGTGCTGGGCTGGGGGTGCTTCTGAGTGGAGCACCCAGACCTTAAGGTGTGACCTTAGTCCTGCAGGGGTTCCCCAGGGGAAACGGGGGGAGAGGGGTGTGGCTGAAGGAGCGGCCAGGCAGTCACCCCACAGCAGGTCAGATGGCCCAGGCAACCATCCTCCTCCTAGGGAAACTACTAAAAGTGAGCACTTCCTAGATTATCCAATATATTTAAACTAACAACAAAAAAACAAAGGCAGTTCACCCATTTCTCCCACACCCCCAACCCAGGAAACCACCAATCTAGTCTCTATATCAATGAGCCTGATTTATTTATTTATTGACTTTAGATTCCACACAGAAATGAGATCAGTCATCATTGTTCTCTAATTTCACTTAGCATAGAGACCTCGGGATCCATCCATGTTTTTGCAAACGGCAAGACCTCACTCACTCCTTTTATGGCTGAATAATATTCCATTGTGTATTCAACCACATTTTCTTGAGACAAGAAAAAAAGCGGAGTGGGAAGGCAAGGTGGAGGCCTCCTCCCCCACACACACCATGGGAGCAACTACAGCAAATACAGCTCACCCTGAGGGTGGCCTGAAGCCTCCAGGACAGACCACCTGCACCTGGGGAAGGAGAGGGGACCAGGCAGAGAAGGGAAAAGGGGCAGAACGATCATCATTTATGAGCCAACCCCTCCCTCCCCTACCCCAGCCCATAGGTGGGAGCGAGAGGAATGGAGCAGAGAGTGGACAGGAGCCCAGGAACTCTGCACACCTGGCCCTGGAGATCTGCTCTGGGAATACGAGTCCACGTTGCACTGGGTTCTGGTGATTAGTGGGGCTGGACACCAGGGATAGGTGGATCACTCTGGGAGGCTGAGACGCCAGCCGCTTGTGGAGGGCAGGCACGCTCCACCAGTCCTGAGACCCAAAGCAGAGGTGGCAGTTTGAAAGACTTGTCAGCAGTGGGAGGGGAGCCAGAGAGGCAAGGGTTGGATGGAGCTCTCTATGCAAGAGAAAAGGCAGGTGGACATACCTCCCCAGCCCACCCTTGGCCCATCATGTCAGGCACTCTCTGGAGCCCCAGACACTCCATCCATCTCACTGGAGGCTCAGTCCCGAGGTACTTCCCTGCTCATCTGTCATGCCAGTACTCAGCCCAGCAAAACCAGTCTTTGCTGCCTGGTGGGCAGAAGGAGGCTCTCCCAGTTTTCTAGGCCCTGTCTCAGCCCGACTCCCACAAGCTCCTGCCTCCCCACGGGTGGCCAAGCCATGTGCTGTTCACCTCACCACGGCCGGTGGGTGCCCACACTACCTCCGGCCGCAGCACACCCTGCCGCCACATGACTTGCCGTGCCCTGCCCAACCTCAGAGCCACACAACCACCCTGCCCTCACTGCAGGCATCCCTGCCATTGTGACAGGGCAGGCGGAGCCCCACCCACAATGATCCCAGCAGAAGCCATGCTCTGATCTTCAAGGGGCAGCTGAGGCAAACTGTCCATCACAGGGGACTGACACCACGACCAGCAGGTAGGAAGGCAGCCCTGTCTACTGCCCACCAACAGCAAATAGAGCTCCATAGCAAAGGAGAACCAGGCACTGGAGAAGGAAGAGTCCTGAACTTCTGGGCACCACAGGACGCCTCCTTCATAAAGCCATTACTCTCTAGGCCAAGAGGCATAGCAGATTCATCTAATACAAAGGAAGAAAAACAGAAATCCCAATGAAATGAGGAGGCAGAGGAATTTGTTCCAAAACAAACTACAGGATGAGACACCAGAAAGAAGGCTCAATAAAATGGAGATCACTAATCGTCTTGATAAAGATTTCAAAGTAAAAGTCATAAATACACTCACTGATCTGCAGAGAAGCATTGAAAACCTCAGGGAGGACTTCACCAATGCAATACAAGAGCTGAAAAAGAGCCACTCAGTGCTGAAGAATACAGTAACTGAAATGAAACACAAAATGGAGGGAAGGAATAATAGACTGCTGCAAGTAGAGGAGACAGTCAATGAGATGGAAATTAGAGAATAGGAACAGAAGAAAGCTGAGGAACAAAAAAGAAAAAAGGAACTCCAGGAATGAAATAATGATAAGAGAGCTGTGAGAGCAATCCAAAGGAAACAATATTCGCACAATAGGGGCACCAGAAGGAGGAGAGAGAGACAAAGGGATAGAAAGTCTCTTTGAGAAAATAATTGTTGAAAATTTCCCCAATCTGGAGAAGGAAATAGACACTCAGGGCGTGGAAGTACCGAGAGCCCCTAACAAAAGGAACCCCAGGGACACAACACAAAGACATAATAATTAAAATGACAAAGATTAAGGTTAGGAGAGAGTATTAAAAGCAGCCAGAGTGAGAAAAAAGATTACTTATAAGGCAAACCCCATCAGGATATCAGCAGACTTCTCAGCTGAAACTAGACAGGCCAGAAAGGAGTGGCATGCTATATTTAATGTACTGAAACAGAAGGACCTCCAACCAAGAATCCTCTACCCAGCAAGATTACCACTCACATTTGAAGCAGAAATTAAACAATTCCCAGATACATGAAGGCTGAAGGAATTTATAACCACTAAACCAGCATTACAAGATATGTTAAAGGGACTCCTGTAGGTAGAAATGCTCCTAAGGCTAAATAATTTTCTCCAGTAAAAATAAACCCACATTAAAGGTAGTTGACCAATTACTTACCAAGCAAGTATGAAATTAAAACAAAACAAAAGTAGTAAAACTAACTACACACAAAATCGGTCAAGACATACACAAAAAGTTCTTATTATGACATCTAATACATAAAGTGTGGAGGAGGAAAAAGAAGAAAAAGTCGTTTTAGATTGTGTTTGAAATAGAGCAATCATCAATCTTACATAGACTGTTATATAGTTAGGAAGCTATATATGACCCTTATGGTAACCACAAACTAAAGCCTATAATAGATACCCAAAAAATGTAAAAAGAGGAATCCAATCAGAACACTAAAGAAAACCATCAAATAAGAAGAGAAGAATATAAGAGAGAAAGAAAGCAACAGGAAGGAACCATAAAAATAACCAGAGAAATGACCAGAGAACAATTGACAAAATGGCAATAACTACATACCTATCAATAATTACCTTAAATGTAAATGGACTGAATGTTCCAATCAAAAAACAAAGAGTGGCAGAATGGATAAGAAACAAGACCTGTCTATATGCTGCCTACAAAAGAATCATTTCAAACCCAAAGACATACATAGACTAAAAGTTAAGGGATAGAAGAAGATATTTCATGCAAATAATAGGGGGAAAAAAGCAGGAGTAGCAGGACTTGTATCAGACAAAGTAGACCTCAAAACAAAGAAAGTAACAAGAGACAAAAAAGGACATTACATAATGATAAAGGGGTCAGTCCAACAAGAGGATATAACCATTATAAATATCTATGCACCCAACGTGGGAGCACCTAAATATGTAAAACAGATAATAGAATTAAAGGGGGAAATAGACTGCAACACATTCATTTTAGACTTTAACACACCACTCACATCAATAGACAGATCAACGATACAGAAAATAAATAAGGGAACAGAGGCACTGAACAATATATTAGATCAGCTGGACTTAACAGATATCTACAGAACTTTCCACTCAAAAGCAGCAGGATACACATTTTTCCCAAGTGTACATGGAAGGTTCTCTAGAATAGATCACAAACTAGGTCACAAAAAGAGCCTCAAAATTTTCAGAAAGACTGAAATTGTATCAAATACCTTCTCAGGACACAATGGTGTGAAACTAGAAATAAATTACACAAAGAAAACAAAAATCCTACAAACACATAGAGGCTAAAAAACATGCTTCTAAATAACCAATGGATCAACAAACAACTAAAAGAAATCAAGCAATACATGGAGACATGAAAACAAAAATTCAACTGTCCAAAATTTGTGGTACACTGCAAACGAGGGAAGTACATAGCAAAATAGGCCTTGTTCTCAAGAAACAAGAACAATCCCAAGTAAAAAGTCTAAACTCATAATTAAAGACAACAGAAAAATAAGAACAAATGAGACCCAAAGTTAGTAGAAGGAGGGTCATAATAAAGATCAGAGCAGAAATAAATAAAATAGGAATAAAACAATAGAAAAAAATCAGTGAAACCAGGAGCTGCTTCTTTGAGAAAATAAAATAGATAAACCCCAGCTGGACTTATCAAGAAAAAAAAAAGTACACAAATAACAAAATCAGAAACAAAGAAGGAATAGTCACAACAGATACCACAGAAATACAAAGAATTATTAGAGAACACTATGAAAATTTATATGCCAATAAACTGGACAACCTAGAAGAAATGGACAACTTCACAGAAAAATATAACCTTCCAAGATTGACCCAGGAAGAAACAGAAAATCTGAACAGCCCAATAACCAGCAACGAATTCCCCAAAAAACAAAACTCCAGGATCAGATGGCTTCATAGCTGAATTATACCAAACATTTAAAGAATAGCTAATACCCATCCTTCTTAAAATATTCCAAAAAGTAGAAGGGAAGGGAATACTTCCAAACTCATTCTATGAGGCCAGCATCACTCTAACACCAAAAACAAAGTCACTACAAAAAAAGAAAATTACAGACCAATATCCCTGATGAACATAGATGTAAAAATACTCAACAGAATATTAGCATATCAAATTAAAAAATACATCAAAGATCATCCTTCATGACTAAGCTGGATTTATTCCAAGGATGCAATGATGGTATAACATTCATAAATCAATCAATATCATATACCACATTAACAAAATGAAGGATAAAAAAACCCACATGATCATCTCAATAGATGCTAAAAAAGCATTTTACAAAATTCAACATCCAATCATGATAAAAACTCTAAATAAAATGGGAAAGGGGACATACCTTACCATAATAATGACCATATATGACAAACTCAAAGCTAACAACATACTTAACAGTGAAAAGCTGAAAGCTTTTCCTATAAGATCAGGAAGAAGACAAGGATGTCTACTCTCATCACTTTTATTCAACTTATAATGGAAGTCCTAGCCACACAATCAGACAACACAAAGAGATAAAAGGCATTCATATTGGTAAGGAAGAAGGTAAACTGCCAGTATTTGCAAATGACATGCAATTATACAAAGAAAACCCTAAAGATATCACCAAAAAACTATGAGAACTAATAGCTGGGATCAACAAAGTTGCAGGATACAAAATTAACACACAGAAATCTGTTGTGTTCCTGTATACTAAAAAAGAACTAGCAGAAAGAGAAATCAGGAAAACAACACCATTTACAATTGCATCAAAAAGAATAAAATACCTAGGAATAAATCTAACCAAGGAGGTGAAAGACCTATACTCTGAAAACTATGACGGTCATGAGAGAAATTAAAGAAGACACCAATAATTGGAAATCTACCCCATGCTCATGGATAGGAAGAATTGATATTGTCAAATGGCCATCCTGCCCATAGCAATTTACAGATTCAATGCAATCCCTATCAAAATACCAACAGCATTTTTCAATGAACTAGAACATAGTACTAAAACTTATATATGGAACCACAAAAGACCCCAAATGCCAAAGCAATCCTGAGAGAGAAAATCAAAGCAGGGGTTATTATACTCCCTGACTTGAAATTATACTACAAAACTACAGTAATCAAAACAGTATAGTACTGGTGCAAGAACAGACCCAAAGATCAATGGAACAGAATAGAGAACCCAGATATAAACCCAAGCATATATGGTCAACTAATATATGATAAAGGAGCCATGGATATACAATGGGGAAATGACAGCTTCTTCCGTAACTGGTGTTAGCAAAACTGGACAAGTACTTGCAAAAGAATGAAACTGGATTATTGTCCAACTCCATACACAAAAGTAAACGAAATGGATCAAAAACCTCAATGTAAGATATGAAACCATATAACTCGTAGAAGAAAACATAGGAAAAATCTCTTGAATTAAGTATGAGCAATTTTTTCCTGGACATACCTCCTCAGGCAAGGGAAACAAAATAAAAAATGAAAATATGGGAGTATGTCAAATTAAAAAGCTTCTGTACAGCAAAGGACACCATCAGCAGAACAAAAAGGCATCCTATAGTATGGGATAATATATTCATAAACAATTTATCTGACAAGGGGTTAACATCCAAAATATATAAAGAGCTCATATGCCTCAACACCAAAAAAGTAAAAAGAAAACAAAAAACAAATAACCCAATTAAAAAATGAGCAGAGGACCTGAACAGACATTTCTCCAATGAAGAAACACAGATGACCAACAGGCACATGAAAAGATGCTCCAGATCACTAATCATCAGGTAAATGCAAATCAAAACCACAATGAGATAGCACCTCACACCAGTTATGGGCCAACATCCAAAAGACAAGAAATAACAACTGCTGGTGAGGATGTGGAGCTATGGGAACCCTTCTACACTGTGATGGGAATGTAAACTGGTACAACTGTTGGATTATGTGGAAAGCAGTATGGAGGTTCCTCAAAAAAGTGAAATTAGAAATATTTGACCCAGTAATTCCACTTCTAGGAACTTACCTGAAGAAAACAAAATCCTGATTCAAAAAATATATGCACCCCTATGTTTATCACATTATTTTACAATAGCCAAGATATGGAAGGAACCTAAATGTCCATCAGTAGATGAATGGATAAAGAAGAGGTGGTACATACACACAATGGAAAATTATTCAGGCATAAATAGAAAAGAAATCCTGCCATTTGCAATAACATGGATGGATCCAGAGGGTATTATGCTCAGTGAAACAAGCCAGGTGGAAAAAAAATACTGTATGATTTTACTTATTTTTAGAATACAAAAACAAAGCAAAACAGAGGGGTTGGGGTGAGTATGCAGGGAGCTGAGGGGGATAAAGGGGCACAAAAATTCTCAATCATAATAAAATTGGAATTGCTAGATTATATGGTATTTCTATTTTTAATTTTTTTGAGATACTGCTTTCCATAGTGGCTGCACCAATTTACATTCCTACCAACAAAGGAGGGTTCTTCTTCTCCACAACTTCACCAACACCTGTTATTTCCTGTCTTTTTATAATAGCATTCCAGAAATGTGAGGTGGAATCTCATTGTAGTTTTGATTTGCATTTCCCTGATGATTAGTGATATGGAGCATCTTTTCATGTGCCTTTTGGCCATCTGTATGCCTTCTTTGGGAAAACATCTATTCATGTCCTCTGCCTATATTTTAATCATTCTTTTTTTGCTATTGTTTGTATGGATTATTTATATATTTTGGATATTAGCCTGTTACCAAACATGCTTTGCAAATATTTTCTCCCATTCAGTAGGGTGCCTTTTTGTTTTGTTGATGGCGTCCTTTGCTGTGCAGAGTTTTTAGTTTGATGTTGTCCCAGCTGTTCACTTTTGCTTTTGTTGCTTTGCTTTTGGTGTCATATTGAAAGAATCACCTCCTGGACCTGCCAGGGAGCGCACTGCCTAGGTGTTCTTCTGGAGTTTTATGGTTTCAGGCCTTACACTTAAACCTTTAATCCATTTTGAGTTAATTTTTGTGTGTATGTGAGATAGTGGTCCTGTTATGGGGTAGTGGATTGTGGAATTCCTTGGGGTTCCCGTCTTCTCTAGGGAAAGAATTCAGTCAAGAGACTGGATAGAGAATTAAAGCCGCAGGAGGCTTTACTTAGCGAAGCAAGAGGAAAAGAACTCCAGAGATGGAGGAGTGGGCTGACCCCAGGGTGGGCAGCCACTGGCTGGTTTTACATGGTGTCTTTTACGGGGTTTATTTGGTTTCCTCCCTCCCAGTCTGTCACCCTCACACTGTCTTTTGGATCCGTCCTGCTTCTTCCCCTTCAGCCTCCAGTCTGTGCTCATCATCCTTCCCATGAGAGTCTAAGCAAAATCCACAGTGGGGACAAAACTGTAATGTAAAGGATATAATAATGACTTTATGGTGGTCTCACAGTCATTAGGAACAAGGTCTTCCTTAAGTACATATGCTCTAAAATCAGGGAAGTCCCGGTAGCCTGTATTGTTTGCTTATCAGAGTGTGCTGTGCTGAAAAAGGAGCTGTGCTCAGGGAGACAGGGCAGTCTCTGGGTGGAGACTGGGTGGAGACCCAATGGTCTGCCAGCTTCCTTTCTCCCCTCCTGCTCATATCATCTAACTGCTGCTATTCTAACAGTCTGGTTTAATCCTTTTTCATGTAGCTGTCCAATTTTCCCAACACTGTTTATTGAAGAGACTGTCATTTCCCCATTGTATATTCTTGCCTCCTTTGCCATAAGTTAATTGACCATATATGCTTGGGTTTATTTCTGTTCCATTAATCTATCCGCCTATTTTTACCATGAAGCTGTTAGTAATACCACACTGTTTTAATTACTGTAGCTTTGTAATATAGTCTGAAGTTAGGGTGCATGATGCCTCCAGCTTTATTCTTCTTTATCAAGATGGCTTTGGCTACTTTAGGGTCTTTTATGAGTCCATGCACATTTTAGGATTGTTTGTTTTATTTCTGTGAAAATGCCATTAGGATTCTGATAGGGATTGCATTGAATCTGTACATTGCTTTAAGTAGTATAGACATTTTAACAATATTAATTCTTCCAGTTCATGAACACAGAAACCTTTCCATCTATTTTAATTTCTCTCATGCATGTCTTATAATTTTCAGATTACAAGTTTTCACCTCCTTGGTTAAATTTATTGCTCAGAATTTTATTCTTTTTGATGCAACTGTAAATGGGATTTTCTTATTTTCTCTTTCTGATAGTAACTGATTAGTGTATAGAAACACAACAGATTGAGTATTGGTTTTATATCCTGCAACTTTACTGAATTTATTGGTTCTAGCAGTTTTTTGATGGAGGTGTTAGGCTTTTCTATATACAGTATCTTATCTGCAAATAGTGACAGTTTTACTTCTTCCTTTCCAATATGGATGCCTTTTAAATCTTTTTATTGCCTAATTGCTCAGGCTAGGACTTCCAATGCAATGTTGAATAAATATTGTGAGAGTGGGCATCCTTGTCTTGTTCCTGATCTTAGACAGGAAAAGCAAATAAGTGTTGTTTTAAATGCAAAATGGACCTCATTTGGGCTCCTTAACAGACTACTTCGTTTTTCTCTTTTTAAAGTAGCTGAGATCAATGTCCCATGAAATCTGTAAATATTTTGTTCCAATTAAGTAGTAGTGGGTCCCAAAATAGCATGTAAAATATTATATGTAGAGAAATGGAAAAAGAGATGATGATATCCCAGCAGAGATATATGAGTTTTTCTTTTGAAGTGAAGCAGGCACCAATACTATATGGGGTAAGAATCATTCCCCTCTGGGAAGTAGTATTTGTAATTTGCTTGAGTTAGGGAGTTAAGGAGCAAATATTTATGGGTCCCTACATAACCAATGAGTAGAAAAAAATGGGCCAGAATACATCTTTTCATTTTAAAAATGACATATTATCTGGCTAATTGATTAGACTAACCCCTAGACATTAATAATATTAAATAAATGAGTATAAAGTAGATGATCCTTAACCAAAACTATGGAAAGTATCCCTTTTCCCTCCTGCAGAAAAGAGAGAATAAATCAGGTGAAAAGAATCTGCTGAGAAGGCAACAAACTAAAACATGACTTTTTCAGTCAAAGAGAAGACTTAGTCTGCTATTTTAGGCAAGATTCTATAAATAAATATGAGATTAGCAATACAACATCCTGTTTAACTACAGTTAGACTAGTCTGGCTGTACCACAAACTGTGTGATCTTGGGTAAGTTATTAAAGTCTCCAGATTAAAATTTCTGTGTTAGAAAATGGGAAAACAATATTCCTACAAGGTTATTCACAAGCATAAGATGAACTGATCCTCTGTAAAGCATACAGCACAATGCTGTCACTTTGTAATTATTAATAATTAGTGCGCTTGTTTATTGGGAACTCTGAGTATAGGCTTTGAGAACCATGGCTTAGTGATCAGAATTTAGTCTTGTCCTACATCATTTTAGTTTCTTAGCTTAAAAAGCATTCTTTTTCTCAGGTTTTTTTTTCCATCTGTTCTCCATTCAACAAAAAAATTCTTACTGTATCTCAGACAAAATGAACCAATCACATTTCTGGTTTCTAACTTCCACCTCTCTGATTCCTTTCAAATTAATGAATAAAAAGTACAGTTGCTACCCGAGGGCAACAAAAAATAGCAATATATTTAACTTCAATACATAACCTAAGAGCAACCTCAGTAGCTGAAGATGTATACTGCATGTTATACACATTCAATATTTTAAAAATTATATCCAGAATTTTACTACATCGAGTTATCAAAAATTATCAAAATTATCAAAAATTGTATCAGGAGTATCACAGGTCTACATGAATGCGAGGAAGGGTAACTCTGAAACTATGTGTAATCAGCTATTTTCATGTTTCCTATTAATATTTAATTGGTAGTTCTTTGTTAATTTGGAGGGTCACCTGGGCATTTGTGAGGACCCAAACCAGAGTTCTAAAATAAAAATTGGAGAAAAAATTTAAATTGAAAAAAAACCTATTGATTTACATATTTTCCAAGCACAAGACTCCAGTAATGGAGGCACATGTTCACAGTGAGAACACACTCCCTCCTTGTGCCCCCCCCCACTTGTCAGGGGAAGAGTGGTGAATGACCATATTCGCCTCATACAGCTTGGGGTCTAGTGGGGAAAATAGACGTTGAGCAAGTATTTACTGCTGAGACAAATGCAGTGAAAGAAAAGTGCAGGCAGCGAGGCCACAGCAAAGTCGAAAGGGGGTAACAAACCTCACCTGGACGACAGAGAGGCATTCCCTTAGGAAGTCACCCTCAGGGGTCTTGGTGAGCTAGTCAATCAAGTGAAGAAGGCAGAGGCTGGAATTAAGGGGGGCGCCTGGTTATGTAATGACCTGACATGGAAGCTGTCCTAGAAACTGAGCACTGGGCCAATGTGCCTGAAGCTTTGGGGAGGCGATGGTAAAACAAGAGACGAAAGAGTAAGTGTGGGTCAGGTCATGCTTGGCCGCATAAGACTCACTGCAGACTACAAAGTTTAAAGAAACTGTGACTCTTAAAGAAAAGAGAAAGCCACAGAGAGGTTTAAAAGATGACCTTGGACGCACTAGGGAAAATGGACTGAGAGGGAACAAGAGCTGGTGTCTGACAACCAGACAGGACACGTGGTAGGAATCCAGGCATGACATTACAGAGTCGTGGTTACACTGGGTGTCCACGGTGAGGAAGGAGAAATTGGTGGATTTAAGGCATAGCTCAAGAGAGCAAAGTCAATAGGACATGGATTTTTTTAAAGCATTTTAATACAGCAATTCATGCAGAGGACGGGAGTATGAGCTGACCAGAGAAGCACGTGGGACAGCTGGACTGTACTGAGGGCCATCTGAGCTTATGACTGTCGTTGTCCCCAGAACTCTGCAGTCCAGGTGCTGTGGGCTCACCCAGAGATGCTGGTTTTTCCAGGTAAGTGTGAAAAATGAACTCAGGACATCCAGTGATGGGCAAGAGAAAAACTGAAACGCTGGACATGGCTCCCCAGCAGGAAGAGGGCGACCCAGTGGGGCGGGATGACACACCGCGAGCAGCTGAGAAAGCTGGTGAGAAGGCCAGGAGGTCAGGGTGGTGGAGAAAAGACGTATGTACCAGTGATCTTCCAGCTAACAGGGGGGTGATGGCGGGGTAAGGAGTGAGAGCCTGTAACGGAGGGGCACGTGACCGCGTGGCCTCGGTTGTCAGCCGAGCTGGTGACTGGCGCAGAGTGGAGAGGGATCGAGCCAGACCCCAAAGTGTCCACTGAATGACAGGGAGCATACAGGACAAGGCAGAGGACACTCGTGGGAGGGGGGAAAATGAGTGTAAGAGCCTTAGCTTCCCAGCCGTTAACAACTGGTTAGAAACCATGCTGCGTGCGCGCGCACACACACACACACACACACACACACACACACACACACACACACAGTGTTACACTAAGGTACCAAGCAAACAGGGTTAAAGTGGGTGGCCAAGGGGAAATTCACATTCATGGAGCACCTGCCCAGGACACCTTCCCTTTTTTCTTTAGATGATAATATCTCGCATTTCCCACAGAGAATGGGGAATCCCATTTTCTTATGGCTCTGGTGGGGATGCCAATGATTTAAACAATCCCCCCACCTTACTAAGATCAGTCCACCTAATCTAGAATAATAAGCATCTGTCTCCTGGGAATTTAAATTTGAGAAGAACCAAAAGTGGTTGGAGCCGAAGCCACTCATCCGTGGCAATGGTGGGAGAGCTTCCCACTGCGCCGACGTGTGTCCCAGTCCTGGAACTTGTTCACTTCCTCCCTGATTGTGGGACGCACCCAGGTTTATTCCAACAGATCTGCTTTTCTCGCTTGAGTTTGGCCGTATTGGTTTCAGTCTTTGGCACTGCCAGGTGGAGGGCCAGATGCTTCGTATGTGAATCCATTTCCTTTCATACTCACAACAGCCTTGAAAGGAAGATTCCATGGTCCCCATTCTATGCAGGAGGAAAATGAGGCTCAAGACCAGTCTGCATCTCAGATGCTGGGGGCTATGTTCCTTCACCAATGAACAGGGATATTTTTAAAAGTCTTTCCTCATTGCCACAAAAGCTTAACATTTCAGGTGCATTCTGCTTTAAATGATCCTTACTAGATATTGGTAGATACAACAAATTAACTTTCTGCATTTTGTTTTAATGTATGTGCACTTCCTTCACTATTTAAAACATCATAATCACATAAAACCTAGATCTTTTATTCTCTATTCTTTTCTGTTTCATGTTCCCTTGTATTCCAGGTTTAAGAACAAATGAGTTGCATGCAGTCCCATAATAATAATAAATGTAATTATGGCTCCAAGAGCATGCTTAGTAACCACAGAATTAAGCAAAGTTAAAACACAAAAATTGGAAGAGGTGTACTGTGAGGTAAGGAACTCTACAAGCTGTCATGGGAGAAAGTGCAAGATCAGTACCCCGAGGCACTTACTGTCTAACTGAACATACAAATAAAGATCTGAATAGTAACAAGTAGACGGAAATGGAACAAAAATGCAAAAGAAGCCTGTGAGTCACTATGACATGGATATTATGGACAGGTGGCTATGAGCCCATGAAAGACCTGGAAGGTCCTCATATCTCAAGAAACAAGAAATAAGGAACAAGATGCTTGCTTCTGTCCACAAGAGAAACGTCTGATTCCTAAACAACCACCCAGGACAAAAGGCTTCTTTCTGTGAGGCCCCAGCTGGCCCACAATGTACCTTCATCCCAGGGGACGATTTCCACAGCTGATTTTCCAGATTTATAGAAGACGACTTCGGGGCATCCACTGCCATGACATTCCTGCCGCTTCTGGCTGAACTGGTGACAAGTTACTTCACTATTCCTGAGTTTATTAACAAGCATCACCGTCTCCTGTTAGAAACCTCTCTGGGGGTCTGGCGCTGTTCGCTAAGGCTGATTAGTTGAGATTTATGTCCTGAAATGCCAAACTGCATTTTTAATCTGTCATCAAAGCAGATTATCAGAACCAAAAATGACAAGCCATATCACACCGTTTTTCATGCCTGCAACTACCAGCAAAAACGGCAGTGTATTTCACCACATTTGAAGTAAACATGAAGCAGTAATGAGAGGTTTTCCCCTCTCTTGCCAAATAATTACAGGCTCTTTCTTACTAAAAACAAATTATGTTTATGTCCCTTACAAAGACTGATTAATTGTACAAAATCACAGTTGTCTTTAACAGAAGAGATTTCCTTCCTTTCTCTGGATCAGCGGCATACTGTATGTTACTAACAGCGTGGGAAGGCCCGCGGGAGGCCATCTCCCCTTCAGGCATGAAGCCGGGCTGGTAAGGACCGCGGTGGACCCACATGTGGCTTTCAGCCCTTCATTGAATGGCCGATGGCAGACTGAGTGAAGGGGCCTCACGGTTCTGTCTGTGTTCAGGCTGCGGTAACAAAACACCAGACTGGGTGTCTAATGACAAAACAAACTGACTCCTCGGTTCTGGAGGCAGGAAGTCCAAGATCGAGGTGCCCACAAGGTTTGTAACCGAGCGCTCACCTGGTGGAGGGGCAGGAGGCTCGGTGGGGTGTCTGCTAAGAGCAGGGATCCCAGCCATGCAGCTCCACCTCATGACCTCAGCCCCCTGCAGGCCCCACTCCGCACACCGTTACACCAGGCATTAAGACAGCATAGGGTTTCACGAATTTGGGTGACACAGATACTCAGACCAAAGCAAGTTCCAGCCTAGTTCAGAGGAAGCACAATGTCACCTGAGAGGCATTCATCCTAGACATCCTCTTAGAAAAGCACAAAATGAGAACGAGGGGAGGCCCAGCACGAGGCAGACTAGGGCTTTGCAAAGGCGGGAGGCTGGAGGTCCACTTTGCTGTGGGGTGGGGAGCGTCTCGTGCACCGGGGCATGTTTAGCGGTGTCTACCCGCTGACGCCACCAACACCTCCCAGTTAAGACAACCGAAGACATTGCCGCTGTTGAATGTCTCCTGGCGGGCTGCGCCTGTTGCTGCTAGCGGCCCCCACACCTGTGTCCTGCTCTGATGTTAGAGGCTCTGGCTGATTGTGTCCTGCCTAGAATAAAGACCACACTTCCCAGCCTCTGTTGCAGCTAAGTGGGCAGGTTAGTAGGATACAAGGAGAAATTATGTGGGTAGCTTCCTGGTCTTACCCCTTCCCCGTCTGTGTCCCACCTCACTGGCCGGGAGGAGCCAGTCGCATGAGACACGGGGGCCAGAGCCGCCTGCCACCTATGGCAGAGCCAGATGGTGAGGTGCCAGACAGAGAGGCCGTATCAGCTCTGAGCCAGAGAGAAACCAACTTCTGTCCCACTTAAAATACCGGCACCTTTGTTACAGATACTGGCATTTGCATCTTAGCTGACGCAACTCCCAAGTGCTGTCGCAAGAAGGCAGCAAGCAGAGATGAGGCGCTTTCTCTGCCCTGCTGGGACTGGACAAAGTCTCTACCTGGGTCCCCACCCTCCACAGGAACACAACTGTCACTCCATCGCCACTCCCAGAGTCCCAACACTGAGCAGGCAGAGGGGACAGAGCCAGCAGGACCAAGTGATCATTCCGGAAGGCAGTGTGCATGCATAGGGTCCTTTCTGGCCTTAGGCCGAGTTGCATCTGGTGGAGCTGCGGAGTGCCCCCACTGTCGTCATTTGCATGAGGTGATTTGCCACAGAAAGGACACGAACGATGTACTTTCCTGAGTGTCAGGAAAGACAACAAATATCAGTGGCCAGTGTCCAGTCCTCACCCAGCCCCACAAAGTCCAAACCAATGGAGAGTGAAGGTCTGTGGGCCGAGGGAGGCAGTGGGCTCACGCACTCCCTGGCACACGGTGGCTCAGGGACCACAGGGCGGAGGAAGAGCTCTGTCCCCACTTTGTCCAGGAAGGCAGCCCCAGCTGCTCTGAGGGTGCCGGTCCCTCGGTGGTGACAACAGGACCATGGCAGAGGCCTTGGGGGTGCAGGTCCCTGTGGACCTCACCATGCCTCACAAGGGTCTGCCAGCACAGGGGGTGCCCCGGGGACAGGCCTCTGCTTACAAGCACAAAGGAGAGACCCCAATGCAGCAGACTCCCCTGCAGGCCATGCCCTGCCAGCTCAGGCTTAGCTGCCAGAGCTGAATGGCCACACTGACCGTCCCGCGGCAGAGCATGGGGCACCCCAACCCACCCAGCGTGCCAACATCTCTCCCTACAGCGCCACCGTCACAGGGGCCCCCTGGCTGTTCTGGGCAATGCGGCCAAAACAGAAGCCTGCAGTGATGCTCTTGGGCAAGCGCTTTCCTCCTAGAACAAACACGGCCCTTTCCGCTTCCTTCTCCCTCCCAGAGGAACGTGGACACAGCTCCTGACACCTCAGCCCCATGAATCCTGGGCCCCCTCTCTGTGAGGCCAACAGCTGTCCTGTTGCTTGCTGCCTGGCCCAGGCTGAGAAGGCCTGAGGAGTTTTACATCACGAACTGCTAACAGCCCTCCTGATAAAGGGGTCCGAGGCTCCTACACCAGCCAGGCATCCCTTTCCACAGGCTTTGCTCAGTTCACTGCGGCCTTTGTGGGGCTTCCTGCCAATGTCTTGATATCCATTCACCTGCCTAAGGATGTTTAGTGCCAGTAAGGCTGCAGGAAAAAGACCCTCCTGCACTGCAGGCGGAGACACGGAGGGAACGGCCCAGCCCCTCTGGGGAGCTA
The DNA here is from genome assembly GCA_032199065.1 of Smutsia gigantea. NCBI lineage: Eukaryota > Metazoa > Chordata > Mammalia > Pholidota > Manidae > Smutsia > Smutsia gigantea. The sequence goes on along the minus strand of JAVSCE010003648.1, from coordinate 459,422 downwards.
ACTGCTCAGCAGCTCCTCATGAAACTAAACACGCACTTCCTCCGCAGGGGGGTACCACGTATGTGCTCTGGGCATTTATCCCGGTGGATCGAAGACTTATGTTCACGTGTACCTACACACAAACCTGTACTCAATGTTCACAGCGGCTTTATCTGCAATTGAAAAAATCTGGAAACAGCCCAAATGTCTTTTGAAGAGCAAATGTTTAAGTGGACTCCGGACCATCCACACAATGGGATGGTTCTCAGCCATAAAAAGGAATGAGCTATCGACACATTCAACGGCCCGGATGGATGTCGAGGGCATTATGCTTAGAAAAAATCAATCTCAAAAGGTGACATACTGCGTGGTTCCCATTATACAGCGCCCTGGAAACGACAGAAGCACAGAGATGGAGAACAGCTTAGAGGCCGTCAGGGTTTGGGGGCGGGAGAAGGAGGGAGGGTCAGGATGAGGGTTCTTTGTGGTGACCGCCCAGCTCTGCTGGTGACTGCGGTGGTCGCACAGGTGGACGCCTGGGACCAACCTGCGCAGACCTGGGAACGCGCACACACACGCCTGCACCTGTACACATGTGCACGAGGAAACCGGGGAAGATGGTTGAAATAGACATGGAAAGCTACATATTAGTCTCGCAACTTCCTGTGAGCCCACAATTATTTCAAAATAATTTTTTTAAGTCAGTCTTAATAACCAGAAAAAAGATAACTGACTCTCCAACATATCTTTTCTGAATGGATTCTATTATCATTTTCTTTAAAATTTCTCACATAGCTTTAAGCTTAATTGATATTTCGCCTACTTGTGTTCATGTTACTATAGAAAGAGAAAAGGTGAGGCAGGAAGAAGGGGGCAAGGAATATACGTCCTCTGGCACCTAGAGACGGACAGTGATGAAACAGTGAAAATATTTTCAAATTTGCCATTTGAGAATTGAACTTAAGAATCTTATTGAAGCATGAGCAATGGGTCAAAAAATAAGGTAAATATAAATACAGTGCAGATTGAATTTTTAATTCAATGGCTTGGGGGAACTTGATCCAATCCCCCTTTTATGCCGAAGAAAGACTCTGTCGTCACCACACAATTAATCATTTTTCCATGTCTCTTGGGAAAAAAGATGAAATTAGCAAATTAGGATGATTAAGCGAGTTAACAAAAGCTGTATGCACTTTCCCCAGAGACAAACTGTTCATGCTCACAAGCGGAACAAGAAACGCTTGACAAGTTCCGATACAAACTCTTGCTGAGAGGATGAGAGACGTCATCCATGCGACCGCCCTGGTGGCTTCTGCGAGGTGGTGGGTTATGACTGAATGTACCAGTCACCCTGAGAGGTGCCAGGGCCCTCATTTATGTCCAGAAGGGGAAACACAGGTGTCCAAAGTCTTCCTTTTGTGAAGCAGTCACCTGCCTCTTCATAGACTGAGCTGCAGATTCAGGACCAATCTCAAGGTCAAGTGACAGGGGTCCTGATTGCTGCAACTTTTGAAAAAAGGACTCCCCGAGCCGCTGAAGCGGGTGTGGGAATTCTATGAATGTCATTATGCTATAATTTTACAGGGGAGGACAAAAGGCTGCAGCAGAAAAACGGGTTTCAGTCACCCGAGACCCCCTTGCTTATCAGGAAGGACTGAAGTCGTCCCTACAGGGGAGGGGCCGCACCTGCTTTAGGCAAAGCCTCCTCCGTGTGTCCGTGAATATTCACATTTTTAGTGAGCTCTGTGGTTTGCAAATATGTCTACACATGGAATCTCTAACGGAAGCAAATCACGCAAACTGAAAAATCACCTACACCTTCTCTCTGAACACAGCCCAGCAATGTCAGACACATTAAAACCGTGACAGACACTGGCTGCTGAGTGAATACCCGAGAAATGAAATTTGATACAAACTTCTCATTTCCATTGTCGTTTTAAAATATCAACCGGGGATTGTTCCATCATCAAATTCAAATTTCAATGTTCATTTTCAGAAAATTTAAGAAACAAAACGTGAAATGCTAGAGGAGCCATCACAATTATTTGAAATGATTTATCAGGATCACACCTTTTGGGAAAAGGAGAGCGCCGCTTGGGGGTCTTGTTTATTTGGCCTCACATCTGTGGAAGAACTGCATTTAAAAGAAGCAAAAGCTGAATTACGGGGCCCATTTAGGGGCCAAGGTACTCAGGTGTCAGGAGGGACCGCGTGGGTGGGGTGGGCGGTGCTAATCGCGACCATAACTCATACCGTGCAAACAGACCGATTCCTTTAACAGTGGCTGCAGAAGACGCCAAAGCTCAGTTACCCTGGCTCTTCTGAATTTCTGTGTGACTCACGTCCTCTAGTAATTCCTGGCTGACTTGAAAGGCTTTCTGGAACATCAATTCCCAGGATTCAATTTTCTATCAGATTGTTGCAAATAAATCTCATTTTACATCTAGCTCGTAACAACAGTGAAAATGCCTTACTGTGCCTCTGCTTTCTCTTGCTGTGTTTAATGCTGCAGCTGAGGACTCGGTGTCCCCCGCCCGTCATGAGACAGGGAAGACGGGAATGCCACTTCCCTTGCCCCCAGCTCCAGGAACCAGCGGACACATCCAGCCAACTGGCTTCATGAGGCAGGAACCGGTTGCTGGGGAAGAGGAGCAACGCTTTAACAAGACACCTTGCCTCAAACTGCGATTCATCCTTTCCCAACACATTGCCTTTTTCCGGGAAGTTAGCAGAGCCCGAACCCCAGGGTTGGAGATACTAGACCCTGCTTCACCTTTTTGAGTCACACCTTGAAATCAACAGAGGCATTTGAAACATTCTTTCTAACACCCACTAGCAAAAAAACTCTGCTTACCCCATTTCTGGTGATTCTGCAGCATCTGAGATTTAAAATATTCTCATTGAAAAGACAGTAGTCCAATAAGGCTTTTTCACGCTACAGGACGTGGCCAGAGCCACACATGATGTCCCCCTGCCCTGAGCAGGAGGCTGGACAGAGCTGATGCACCTTCCTTCCCCACCCGACTTGCCTCTGTCCGCCTTCCCCGCTCTGCTCAGGCACACAGGAGGGTCTGTTCCTCTGGACTGTCCTGGAGCAGGTCAGTAATGCCCACCCCAGCATGAACAAACACATCTAGCTGTACTCGGCGGGGACGATGAGCTGCCCTCCTCCACGCTGTCTTCTGTGTGCCCTGCTCTCTCTAGCCCCTAACAGTGTGGCCCCCGCCCCCCAGAGGTGCACTTCACTCTTCTCAGGGGCCTAGTCACCTCCTCAGCCGCCCACTTGTCCTAAGAATGAACTTAGTAAAGGCAGAGGAGGAGTCCTCTCTCTACCGCCCAGTTCAGGAAACAGCATATTGCTTCTTGCCTTTTCTCAGTAGGAAAAGGGACCTTTTTTTTGACAGAAAACACCCCACAAAGTACATCTGTGGCAGAATCCTGCAAAAGCAATGTTTTCCAAGAATCCAATTATTCTGGCTCTCCCTGACTCTGACTCTTCAACTCTCAAGGGTTGGATCCAGCCCACACAGGCAAACCTCCAAAATGCGAGTGGCCGGATGGAGCGCAGGCTCTGAGGGGACAGACACCTGCTACACCTGAGCTTCAGAAGCACGGAGGCTGTCCTCTAATTTTCTCAAAGCTAATTCTTCCCAGGCCCAGAGAGACCCTCCACATAAGCGATTTCTGCAGAGACTTCATTCCCTGGGAAGAATATCATTTTCCTTTTTTTTTTTTCTGATGAGCTTAACCCGTTTAATTCCATCTAATTCTTTAATGAGGCTCCATTTTCCATATGGGCTGTCACATCTTTAAACACATCGTCCACTTCTGTTCCGTAAGCATCAACTTGAGCTGTCCCGGTGCGTGTCAAAGACAAAACAAAAAAACAAAAATAAAGAACTGAAACAGAAGCAGTTAATTGATTTGATTGCCAGCTGGACAACTGCATGACTGATTGTCTTACCGAGGGAGCTAGCCATCTGCTAAAGGCGGCCACTGAGTCCCTTAAAACTACCAGCCCAGAAAATCTTCTAAGTAACTTCTATGGTCTCTTTAAAAGGAAGCAGAAACGAGGCCCCTCTGAATTCTGGGGGTAGACGGGGGAATCCTGCCAATTCTCAATGAATGTCGTATGGTGAAGAGTTGTGCAAAAATGCAAGGCCATGGCACACGTCATCCAGAATCACGAAAATCATCTAAGAAGGGCCGATGACTCAGACCTGCAGTGAAGAGACTCTGAAAGTACAAACATCCAGGATCCTGAGCAAGTTTTCATTTATCTTGCTAAAAGTTCTGCAGACGCACAACTATGAATTGCAAATGGATTCAACATTCACTTTTTAGAAACTGCAAAGGGTAACAGGCCGATTTTTCTGTACGGTCTCGTAGTGGCCCCTGAGTGAGAAATTGATTGTGATTGCCGTTCTGGGCACTGTTTGGGCCCAGATAGAGATCCTGTATCAGATAGTAACCAGGCTTTTGCTTTAAATTCGAAAAGATTTTATTCCCAGTGTGCCTGAGTCCAACAGCTCTAATTCAGGTGAATTCTCCCTGTGCCCAGGCAGCTCCAGCCCCGGAGGTCCCATGGCCTGGGCTCACATGAGACTCCATTGGGCAAGGCTGCTCCCGTGTCGTGGCGGAGCCCAAAGGCCCTCCCCTCCTCCATCTCCCCATCCTTACTGCTTCCTGACCTCCAGACTGAGACGTTCTCACACACATGCACACACACCTCATCTCAGAGCCACCTTCTTCATAGCCTTCTTTAATTCCTTTTTCGGTGGATTTTAAAATACAATTATCAGAGCAGTTGAGTAGGGGAGAGACATAAAAATCTGTTGGGTATGGTGATCTGTGAGAGCCTGCTAAGATCTTGGTTTCTGCTCCTTCAGTTGGGCGCCTGCATCTCCAGGGCTTTGGGAGGATGAATTAGATCGAGTTCTCGCAGACGCTTTAAGCCTCAGAGCACAACAGTGCCAGCAGAGGACAAAGCATCATTTTCCTGGGGGCAGAATAATTAAAACAAAATCTCCAGAGTCCCATTTCTATGCACGTCCCTCAAATTGATCATGTAGTGTTTTTTAGGCACGGAGCGGCTCTGTGTCATTTATTTATATTCGCTTTTCATTGCTACAGTCGGGCATCCACACACATCACCCTGGGGCCCTGGGGACTGCTCACATTCATTAGGGAAGGGAAACAGCCTGTCTTCCAAATAAGCAATCTGATTGCTTCAGGAATAGATCTGTAATTACGGGAGTGCGGGGATGTGTTCCTGTTAACAAATCCAAGAAACCAACCTTTCTCCAAGTCAGTGGGCATCTGGCCTTTTCTTCCAGAGACTGTAATTAAAAGGGGTGGCCCTGGGTCCTGGAGCCCCAGTGCAGGGCTGGCCCTAGACGGGGGATGCCAGGCGGGGAGCTTCCTTGACCTTTGTGCCTGTCGCTGGCGCCCGGTGGAGCAGACATTAGCCTATCGAGAGGTCATAGCAAGACCTGCTCACAGTGGTGGGAAAATCAGGGTACATTAGGAATAGGAGAGCTTTCCCTGTGGAGCCCTGACCCCCTTTCAGAATTTTACTTTTTACATCCAGAGGCTACATCAGCCTCTAATTGGAATGGACAAATTCAGGAAGATTTAAAACTTGAAATTCGCAGAAACAAATTCCCATCCTGTTAGCACTGGGTGATCTGGTTTCCTGGCCTTCCTCTATCAGCCCTTTCAATCCTTCACCCATTCGGTCGGTGAACTCCACAAACATTCACTCATTTCCTGTTCTGTTCCAGGGGAGGATGTTAGCCCTGCACATGGTGTCCGGCCCTGAAGGATATGGCTCCCGGCCTGCACCCCCAGGATTCCTGTTACACTATACCTCTCCTTCCACAGTTACAGTCAGAGTCCTCGGCCATTGTTTCCCTTTACTCCCAGCCTTGTAAAGTTGCCCTAAACAAGGAGGAACGTTATGCTGAAATAAGCCTTGCTTTGCCCCTTTTAGCTCATCATTGAAAACACCATAAACAACATCAAATAAAATGCCACTTGGCTGCATTGAACACAGCGCCAAGCCTGGAGCAGGTCTGGTCAGTTACGCCCCCTGGGGATGGTTGCAGGGGGAGCATGTTTCAGCAGTGGATACAGGAGGACAACTCTTCACTTCTGGGTATCTGCTGGCCCGTGAGCATCTGAGATTGCTTTTCCAAGAGCAGATTCTTCTGCGAGGACATCAGGGAAACTCTTTTGTATCAGAAAAAAAGTCATTTTGGAGCAGAAAGCAGAGCCTTCTGCTCTGGGAGGGTCGTGTCTACCTATGGCCATTGGTGACATCAGAGAAGGGGGTCTCGAATGGTTCCCTCTGCAGGGACAGAGGCTCACATGCACACACTGCTCCCTGACCTTAGGACAGCAGCATTCCCTGGGGGGAGACAGCAGACGAGCTGAGGGGTGGATACGCCACCCCAAAATATGCCGCCTTGGCATGTCATGTTGAGCTCCAGGGGGACTGGCTTCCGTCACGTGGGGGTGGGACCACACCCAGATGCGCTGTCACAGCTAGCCCTCCTCCCACCTAGAAATCACTTCCTGTCCCCGAAGAGGCCCAGCCTCCTTCCTCCTCTTTACCTACCTGGGGAGATGGTGTTAACCCTGAGTTCTATGCCCCCCCCTGGGAGTCACTTTCCCCTGGATCTCCCCCATGGATACATGAGGTATACCTGTCAATAAACTTCTGCTGATTTTGCTCTTAATCTATCTGTTGTTCAGCTTGTGGGCACTGCTGCTATGCTGTTAGCCTCAAACTTTGAAGAAATATACCCCCCAGAAGTAGCAGAGTTTGTGTATGCTAAGAACTCAGAAGGGCAGAAGGAAAATTATTATTCTTCACCTACTGTTGAAACTTTTGTGAGTTATGTTAGACTTTTTCATGGCAAGTAACAGAAATCAACTGGATTTGCCTTAACCAAAAGAGGGGGTTTGGTACAAGGGCACAGAAGTGCGCAGTGGGGCTAAGGCGGTGCACAGCCTTAGGAGGGGCTGCAGTCAAGTGGCGGAGGGCATCCACACACCCGAGACGAACCCTCGGCCATCTCTACTCTCTGTCTCTTGCACTGTGACTTCCTTCTCTAATTCTAGGGCCCAGCTTTCTCTGCCCCCTTTCCATGGCCGAACATGGCTGAGCCACTGCGAGTGGATTTATCTTTAGCAGGGACTGACTGACTGGCTGTCTCTCCAACCTACTCCTGGGAGAGGGGACATGACTGGCCCTGCCTCAGCGTCCCGTCTGGTTGGTCTTCTGAGGGGCAGGGCGAGTCCACGACAGGCAGAGCCTCCAGGAGCCTGGCTGTGGGTCAGGGTGCCTCTCAGGAAACAAGGAATGGGTTGGAAGCTGAGGTGTTGAGGTCTGGTAAAGATACCCCAAAAAGTGTCTCCAGGGTGCCCACCAAATTCTGGAAACCCAGATGAATGCATAATAAATGGTTTGGTGATATTACACAGTAAAATAGTGTTATTTGTGTTTCCACACTGGGAAGCCACCTTGTACAAGGTGGAGCCTGCAGACCTAAACAGAAGGAAGCGCCGGCTGAATGCACGGGGCTGTCATCTGCCGGACATCCACGTATTTCACTAACCAGCTACAAGCGTCATGCAGAAAGAGGTTCATCATAATAAAGAGATCATTACATCAGCTTTCTAGTTGCAACCACATATCCTCCAGTCACAGAGAATACTTAGCAGGCTCATTAGTAGCATCCATTATTCTCCCCTGGCCCCCCAAGAACAGTTCGTGCTAAATCCTAAGTAACCCAAGTCCCAGGGCACACATTCCAGCTATCTATCCCAAGCTCAAATGTCTATTTACCACCCCCTCTGTCAGATGCTAGCAGCTGTAGGGTCATGCTCTTGTTAAAAAAAAAGATGGTCTGTCTAGAATGGCAGCTTCAGTAACAGCCAGACCCCTTGCGTGTCAGCTAAGGGCTTCCAAGGCATGTGCTGGGAGAAGGAGAGGCAGGGAGAGACAGGAGCTGTCACCCTGTACAACCTGCCTCAGCTGCATGTTTCTCAGGAGCAACGAGCTAAAGGTGACCCATAATTAGAGGGAGCAGAATTAGAGTTTTCCTTCTATGGGAAGTGGGTCTAAGATTTGAAGATAAATCGTAAAGCCACACTAAGAAGTTTCCTTCCTTTGCACGAGAGGAAGTACGAAGTCCCAGGGCACTGCAGTGGTCCCCCCGTGCTGCCAGGGGCCGGGGCTCCGACCTCTCCTCTCCGCGTCCTGACGGGCCGCAGCGGCTGTGGGCATCACAGTGTGTGCTCCAGGCAGGAGGCAGAATGTCACCAGTCCCCACCCCCCGCCCCTGTGCACGAAAGTCACAGCTTTCTTCTAAACCATCCAGCTGACTTCTTAGATTTAGTGGCCCAAAATTGTGTCATGGGCCCCGTGAGGGGCGCGACTGGGCTGGGAGTGAGCCAAGCCGGCAGGCATCAAACCAGAAGGAGCCAAAGGGAAAGCAGCAGCTGAGCCTTTGACTCCCAGGCAGGAGTTGGGGCTTCACCCTGCGGGAGGGCTGGGTCAAGACAGAGGGGGCTTTCCCCTCCTGGGGGTGCCCCACCAAGGCTTCTGCAGCTTTATGGACCTGGCGAGGCAGGGGAGAGACGCGGAGGGCTCAGAGTGGCCAGTGCTGAGTCCACAGGGACGGCATCTTCAAGGCTGAGTTGGGCTGGGGTGCGAGGGTGGAGGCCTGGCCACCAGGGTCCCTGAGCCCCGAGACCACAGAGCACCGGTGGGGGGCCGGGCCTGAAGGGACATGCAGCTGTGAGAGCGGGGAAGACTAGATTTGTCTTTCTGGCCCCTGCAGTGGAGGAAGACAAGGACAGAGGTGGCCAGGAACACACGATGGATGAACAGATCAACACCATCTGTGAAACAGCATAAATTCCCAGAAAGGGTGCTGTTTCATCACAGATTCTTGGATGTTCAATGATTCAACTGTGAATGTTTGAAACATATTTCAATGGATCTATGTAATAGATATCAAGGGGAAGAGAGACAGAGAATGTGAGTTTGAGAGGAGAAAGTCTGGAAAAATGTGGGGAGGAAACAAGAGGACACAGAAGGGCAGGAAGTGAGGCAGGAGCCCTGGGAGGTCAGCCTCCACACCAAAGGCAAGGGGGTGCCGGCTCCGCTTGAGGAGCCCCTCGGGCCCCTCCAGCCAGTCTCACAGCATCATAAAACTGGTTTGGCCTGGCTGGAGTGGTAGCAAGATAACTTCCTTGGCAGCCTAGAAGATTTATAATCCAAACCGAGTCTTGCACTTTTCCAGCCTCCTCTTCAAGCAGCAAGATCTGAAAATGAATCCACCATGGCTCCATCTGTTTATTTACCGTCCCCTGTTAGTCTGTCAGCAGCTGCAGGATCACGCTCATGTAAAAAAAAAAAAAAAAAAAGGAGCGAGAGAGAAAGAGAGAGAATTCTTCCTGCTAAATTCGTTTAACACTTAATTTTTTTTCTGCCAGAGTCAGAGATGAATTAGCAATGACTTGGCAACCAATTAAAATTCACTGTCAGCTATTTTGTGACCCTTGGGTCAGAAACAAATTTCCTACAACGCTCAGGAGACTCTCTCTCCTGGGATGAGAAAAATTCATATCCTGCTCCCGGGGTCTCGTCCCTCATCCAGGTCGAGGACGGGCTGCGTTCCCGAGGCATTGTTCATGAAACCTGCAGACAACTCCGAATTCCCACTCAGTCATTTCTCTGAGATGTGCAGAGAAGGCGGGTGGCCTCAGCTGCCCAGAGGGGTTCTCAGGGGCGATTCTATGTGCCCTGTGGATGGAGAGTAGGCACAGGGGAGGCGGGGGGAGCTGTCTGCTGTCCGCAGTTCTGAGGTTTGATTCCTCGACTGGCCTACGAAGAGAAAGAAACACGGCCGGAGCTGCACAGGCGTGAACAACAAGCTGAGGGGTGGAGAGAGTCTCTGGTCCACCGTCCAGGATCTGTAAGTGAATTTATATGGATGGAAAAGCCTATTTCACAATGTTTAGGGTTTCCCATTCCAGCAAGATCAGAAAACCCTCAAATTCCTAGTAGCCGGCAAATCTTTTTTTGTTGATGGTCATTTCACTGAGAAAAAACAATCTTTGACCTTAAGCCATTAAAAGGATCGGATTCAGGCAACGTGTCTCTTTATGTCCCTATATTTATATAAGAGCAAATGTTTTCCAACATGGAACATCTGTGAAAATAAGCCATTTCTGATACGTCCCTGTCAAAGAGATAGGAAAAAAAAGGATTTCCATAAAAAGAAATGCAAATAGAGCTCGCTAGCTAGCCAGCCAGGAGGGCAGAGGTAAGGGAGACTTACACTAACCTGACCTTCACAGCTGCTAAGAGCCTGACGAGGGAGATGCAAAGTCTAACTAGCTGCCAGGCAATCAGGGCTCCATGTGTGACACAGAAAACAAGAGAGACTTTGATTTTCTCCTCGCCAGTTTTAGAGAGGCTGTCGGTTCAGCATGTACAGCCTCTGAATACCTCCCAGGAGGGCGCCATCCTCCAACACCGTCTCCTGCCACCCCCGCTCACCCAGCCCTGCCCGTTACAGGCTCTTTCTTCTTCGGACGGCACAGTGACCCCAGGCTCTGCCGACCCCCCCATTCCGGGGACAGGAAACGTGGGATGATGTCGGCTCGCTTAACAAGCCGCCTTTATGAACTTACACCCTGGGCCGCTGTCTGGCACCATCAATGGGTCTTTGGTCGCATGTGATTTTCTAGTCACTAGTCTGGTGCTAATTTAGTTCAGGTCAATCAAAAAATACAAAGCATTAGGTTAATACTAGATGCTGGGGCTCTGTGTCATGTACCATGTTTTCAAATATGGTTTCAAAAGTGCTGTCCAACCACTGGCAACTGGATAATGTTCACAGACAGCCCCCAAAACCTTGGAAGCCTGAGGAACATTAACATTATCTATTAATTCATTCAACAAGTACTTACTGAGGGCCACCTTCACTCCTGCTCGGGAGGAATTTACAGCTTAGTAGAGGAGATGGGTGATAAAATGTAACCAGACAAATAAGATGAACCATTTGAGCTCCTGCTGGAATGTGCAACACACCAATGGGGCCAAGAGACGCTGCGGGAAGAGGTGGAGCCAGTCACGCAGGGTGCAGGAGGCGCTCCGTAGGGAGGCTGGAACTGGTCCCTGGATGACGCAGGGCTGGCAAGAAAAGGCGAGGTGGAAGAGAGTTTCAGGTCCGCTCTGAGGCCAGAAGGAGTCTCTGGAGAAGTCAGCCAGAGTCAGACCCTAGGGAGGAGATCCTGGTAAGGAGACTGGATTTTACTCCATTTGCAACAAGAAGCCATTGGAGGGTTTTCAGCCAGGTCATGATAAAATGCTAGGGCCACTACCTGGAAAACAGACTCTGCAGAGGAAGCGTGGTTGCACGGATTCCAGGCAGGCGGCCTTCAGCGTCCAGGTGAGCTGGGACACGTTCTTTACGCTGTCTGTCCAGTCGGGGCTCGCCCTGAACTTTGAGTCTTACGTGAACTGCACACCTGGTGTGTGTTTGACCAGCTGATTTTCAATCACACATTATATCATTATATCCTTAGAATATGGGGTTCCCCTGATGCACGGAGAACTCCTGAAGAATTCACTCTGATCTGAATGTACCTCCTTTGAACATAACAAGCATTTGCAGAATATGACTAGGGCTTATGACTAGGGCTTGAATCTGAGGCCACAAAACAGAAGAGTTCACTGATAAAAATGGTCCTGAATTCCCAACCTCGTTCATGGATGTATCCCTAACACCCAGCCACATGGGCTGACACGTAAATATCTGTTGAAGGAGTTACTGTATTAGCCTAGTAAAAGCTCAAGCAACACCACAATTAAACCTCACGATCAAGAGTACAGCTGAGCTACATATCGGAAGACTCGTTTTGGGGAAGGGTGGGACGGACCCAAGGCTTCCTGCTTCTCAGCGCTTCCTGACCTGCCTGGCCGTGCCGTCTCCAGTCACGACCCTCCCCGGCTGTGCCCTGCCCCAGCCCTCACCCTCGCCCTCCAGAGCACCCCTGCAGACCAGCGCCTCGCTCCCACGCCACCCCTCCCTGTGGGCGCCAGCCCCTCCTCCTGCTTCCCAGCTGCCGTCTCCGCTGCCCTTTCCCACTCTGCACCAAAAACAGGGGAGCCTTTTGTAGGAGCAATCGAGCTGTAAATCACTATTTATATTTCTTGGAGTAAACTCTAGGCTGAGAAAAGGTTCTGGTATGACTGCCCTGGGGACTAAAGCCCATCTGGAAACATGAATAATGTGAAATTCATCCCTCCATGGATCCCCCACAAGACCAATTACAATATCATCCTTTCCGAGAATTTCTGCCAGTTTTTTATGGGGTCACCAGAAAGTTATATCTTAAGTGAAAGCTGCACAGATTTATACAGGGGTGGTTAGCTGGCGGGAGGAGGTAGCTGGATGTAAACTTTAGGAAACAATGACATCCCACAGATGGAGATGTGTGTAAGTTTGGCTCTTCACCTTGGGGAGCAAAACGGATTTATTCATCCATCGACAGACATCTTCAGAGTGCCCACTGTGTGCCGGACATTCTTCTAGGCACAGAGGATAGGGCAGGGAACGGTAATAACTTGGGCCCGCTGGAGCTGACCTTCGGTGGCCTGGGAAGAGGGGCTGTCAAGGGCTCACAAAGATCGTGAGAAAGTCAGCGTGTGACTTTCGGTCCCATTTGTGCACAGACTCACTGAGCCGCGTGAAGCAATTGAGTTTCTTGCTTTGTTACAGTTACGAGTGAAATCGTCGTGCTGCCCCCATTTCTTGAGAATGTGGATGGAGTCAGACTCATTGTCTGAAAACTCTTAGAATGATAAGAGCTCTGACATTTCTGAGTTCCCTCATACTTTTCTCCTCCAGCTGCAAAGTTCAGCTGAGAGGTATTTGGCAAAAGGCTGCATTTGCTGAAGGAACCACCCAACAGTGTGAGTGGGGATCTGAGCCAGCCAGGCTCCGCCTCAGCTGGAGCATTCCGGGCATGCGGTGAGCTCACATTCTCACAGAACTGCGAAGTGGCTGTGATTCACCACATCTCAGCTAGAAAGCGTCTGCCTCCAAGGAAAATGTCAGTGAGCGGCCACCTTCTTGAGCCTCAGTAGTCCTTAACTTTTAGTTTATGAAGGATCATTTGAGCCTGAAACAGAAATATCCCAGTTTCTCCCCTAGAAATCCAGACTGAAGGCCTGGGGAGGGCTCGGGAACCTGCACTTTGCCACCATCCCTGCCGATTCTGCTGTAGGCGGTGCCTCACCCAGAGAACCACGGACCGTGTCGGCCGAAGGTAGAGGAAACGGAAAAGGCAAAGCCTTTAGCTGGGATCTCTTCCTTGAAAGGAAGAAAGGGAAGATGGTTGGAACTGTCTCCTTCACTGATTGTAGCTTATTCCTCTGCATTTGGGAAATATTGTTCAACTACTACAATGGACAAGGCACAGTCTCGGTGCCAGAGGGAGAATGTAACAGAGAAGAGGCACCAGCCGCTGCCCCCTGGAGCATAAGAACATCTTTAAGGATGACAGAATGGAATTCACTGGGTCTGAGCTTGCCTGACGCTGGCCAAGCGGGGTACAATTTCAAACTCCCCTCGTTAAGTTTTCCCAAGTTTTCTTTCTGCATCTCCTCCAAGTCTTTGCTGAGCTGTCTCCTTTTCAGGGAAACCTTGATCATTCTAAATCAGACTCAACGCATCAAGAGCTGAACTCCCAATATTTCCCCCAAACTGCTCCTCCCAGAATCTTCCCCATCTCAGTAAAGGGCAATTACATTTTTCCAGATGCCCAGTCCAATAATGGAGTGAATTTACTTCTGCGCGCTATGTCTGAGCCACCACAAGCCTGTTAGTCCTGCAGGCAGGCCCCCCTGCTTCTCCCCAGCTCTGTAAGCCACAGTTAGGGCTGCCTGGACCACTTACTTCAGTCGCCTCCCAGCTGCTCTCCAAGCTTCTGCCCTAGTCCCCGTGCAGACTCTTCCTTACTCCTCAGACAGAGTGATCCTGTTAACACGTACGACTGTTCAAGTCACTTCTCTGCTCCAAACGGGCTTTCCATGTCACTCCGAATGGAAGCCAGTGTCCTCACAACGACTCACAGGGTTCCGACCGGCCTCCCCACCCATCCCTGTTTGTCCTCTGCTTTCTCCTCCCTCCCTCTCTCTTCTTACCCACCAGGACGGTCCTGCTTTGGCATGTTCTGTTCTTGGAGTTCTCTTCCTCCGTTTGTCCATGTGGCCTCCTCACTTTCTCTGCTTTAATCAACCGTTGCCTTCTCAGTGGCTTAGCAGGCCTTCCTGTCTAATATCTGAACACGTCTGCTCACTTTTCCCATCTGTTCTTCCTGCTTTACACTAGTATCTCCATGTTTCCCAAATTTTATCTTGTTTCTTGTCTCTCTCCCCACCCAGAATGTAAGCTCCGTAAAGGCAGGGATTTTTGTCTGTTGCTCTCTGCTGCATCCCCAGAGCCTAGAACAGTTCTTGGTTTGTAGCAGGCTTTCAATATTATTTGTTAGAATAAATGAATAAGTTAAAGAATAAATGAGTGGGTAAATAAAATTATAGTCTGCCCTGCACTCTCTGTATCCTCCCTCTGACTTATTTGCTCCATAGAATTTATCACCTTCTAATACACTGTATAATTTACATATTTATTTTATATATGGTCTACTTTTCCTTACTAGAATGAAGTGCCAGGATTTCTATCATGTCCACCATTGTATCCTTATCACCAAGAAGAGTACCTGGTTCTTATGCTTCATAAATATTTATTGAATGGGTGAGCTCCTGATATAAAAGTTAGTGTTTTTACAGATTAGGAGATTGACTCCTACTAAGATTAAGTAAATAAAGCACAGTCCTTCATACAACTAGTGTGTAGCAGATCAGTGTCAGAATTTGGATGTGCACACCTTTGAACTTGTCGGTCACAGTACATGACTTGTCTGGTCAAGAAGGCATTTGAGCTAGGTATTAAAAGATGGGCAGATGTTTAACAGGATGGTGCCCTCTGCTGCAGAATTCTTTCTCTCCTCTTCTTCCGCTCTTTTACCTTGCTAACCATCATAAAGCGTGCTTTGTGCTTTCCCTCTTCTGGAAAGCCTGCTCTGAATGCCATGCCTGAGTCTGGGGGCCTTGGCTTTCCTTGGCTTAGTGCTTCCTGCACAGTCTGCATGCCAACTGCCTATTTACTCTTTCGTTTTCTCCACTCAGTTGTAGGGTTCTGTATAGGCAGGGGCTGTTTACATCTTGCTCACTGTTGTACTTCAGACCTACCACCTGGTTCACATTAGGTGCCCAGTGAAGATTGGTCAGTTTAATGAAGGAAGGGAAGGAAGATTCAGGCAGAGGAAATAACTGAACAGGGCTCGGACAATCAGAGAGGACAAGCAGGGCCGAGTGCCTGAGGGCGGCTTCAGAGAGGTGTGATGATAGACAGATACACAGAAAAGATTATGGAAAACTCTGAAGGTTCTGGATATGATAACTGGTCTTTGGTGGACTGTGGGAACCACTGAATGACTTTGAGCAGAGAACATAAAATGCTTCTTTCCAAAGATTAATCTGATACTGATAACAGATTGAAGGGAGAAAGGGGACAGGCAGAATCTGCCAGAATAGCTAAACTATAAAGGCAAAATATACCCCAATTTAAATGGTGGCAGTGGGATTGGAATGGATAAACAGATGCAAGAAAGATTGTGAAAGAGATGCTGGATGCCACAGACAAAGGGGATGAGGGGATTGAGGCTGGCGCCAAGGCTTGGAATGTGGCTGGAAGAATAGTGGTGCCTTTCATAGAAAAATGGAGAAATTGGAAAGCAGACATAATGAAGTAGAAAGGGAATGTGCTTGGCTTCAGGCATTTCAAGTTTTAAACATTCTCAGGATGTCCTGGTAGGAATGAATTGAATTGGAAATTCAGGACTGGAATTCAGCAGAGATGTCTCTCTAAAAATCCTTCAATGCCCTCGGCCCTATAACAGGAGGTGAATTAACACTTTGCTTTGTAGGAGTTTGGCTGATGTGGGCATTGAGAAGTTCTGAACATTGTTTAAAGGGTTGCTTAATTTTCTGAAAATATTTAGCAATCCTTTCTGATTAAATGGGGCAAAGCTCCGAGTTAGTTAGGGTGTACTTTTCCACACGCATGCCTTTGGAGACAGAAGGTTCTTGGCATTTGGCTGGGATGGTGGAGAGAGATACAGAATGTAAGTAAGCCTGAGAGGACATGTTCAAGCACCGAGACAAACATTTTCTTGGCAATCTTTCTGGTTGGGGCTGATTGCTGGGACTTGAGTTTCCATTACTTGAAGACTTAGGGGGAGCTCCTGAGGACAGCCAGCGATTTACTGGAATTAAACTTGTTTGTGCTCTTCCATCTACTAAAAATAGATAAGCAGGGGTTTTAATTCTATCTGCAGTTCTTAAAAATATCCGATACAGATGGTGCAAAATGTTAGTACTTGTTAAATCTGGATGATGGATACTTGGAAATCTATTACATTATTTTTTTCATGCTCCTATATACTTGAAACATAGTAGTTCATAATTTTTTTAAAACTTCAAAAGCGAGAGCCTAATACTGAGATTCCAAGGGTTAGGCACGTCTGGGAAGATGACCTACAGAAGCAGTGAGGTGACCCCATTTCCACAGTGCCTGCCTCTTCCGGGAACAAAAGGCCACAGTGGTAAGCAGGGTATCAGAGCTCAGGGGACAGAGAGGGAGGCAGTAATTCCTTCCCCAGGCCGTGGGGTCCACGATGTCTGTAACAGTCTTCCTGAGGTCAGCCACAGCTGCAGAAGTCACACACCTGCCATGGACAGTTAGAGGTCAGCATGCTCATGCTGATGATCACTTGGGACCCCAGCACAATGCCGGGGGACCTCCTTTCTGACCCCCCATACTGTGCCCCTGAGCTCAGGCTTGGGTGGGGTCACTGTGTCACTTAATGCCACAGTGGCTTTCTAAGCAAACACACCATGTGTGCCATGGGTCACAGGGACTACTGCTCTCTGCCAGGGCTGTGAGAGCCCGTGCGGCCTGGGGAAGGTGGGAAGAGGATGCCCCAGGGACAATTCCTCCAGTCCTCAAAGGACCCAGGTTTCTGCTCCTTCGTCCGGACAAGCCCCTGACAGCCCGAGGTTTCCCTGGGTAACTGGAGGTTTGCGCGGGCTTTCAGGCCTGCCGAGTCACCCTGACAGACGAGCACCAGCATGCTGACTGCACAGGAGGCCCAGCATGGGGGCAGCATTTCAGGCCAGGCGCCCGGTGACCCCACTTGACAGAAAGGTGTCCACAGGGCCCCGAGTCTGCGGGGGGCAAGGAGAAGGGTCCTGATGGAGGAGGAGCAAGCTCTCGGCCAGGCCAGCACCCAGGTGGGAATCGCTCAGTAGGTGCTCTTGACAGCCTGAAGCAGGGCCCGCCAGCCTGGGACCCCCGAGCCCTTGAAGGTCAGCATCCGCCCCATCGCCCCCTGGAACGGAGACGCGCCCCTAAGCTGCCACAGCAGGTGACTTGGGGCCTCCAGCCACTCCCGGGGGAAATGAAAGCCCACTGGGCCTGGGTCTGAGCCCTCCCCCTGCGGCCTCTCTGCAGCCAGCCCTGCGATGCTCCCCTCCGCCCGCAGCAGCGCCCCCGTGCTCTCTGCTCGGCCAGGCCCACTGTCCGCATCCTCGGCCCGCCCCACGGACTCGTGCTGCTCTGCAGGCCTGGCACACGCACGCCTCCGGGGCTGAGGCACGTCAGGCGTGCGGCACTGATCAGTTTGCTGAGCCATGTTGCCAGGACTTCCCGGAACAAAACGACCTAACATTCAGCTCTTGGAGCACCCCCAAAAACAGGCCCCCTAAAGTCTGCTTCACTTCCCTCAAACCCTTTGAGTCCCAAATTTTACCTCAGGATGAGCTGATCAGAGATTTTAAAAGTGGGACTGGCTCTCTCACCTTCAGCTTCCCGGGAGCCCTGGGGCCATACCACCCTGGGGACTAGGGCCCAGAGTCCCCGCTGCAGCACCTTCCTTCCAGCCGAGGGCGGAGCAGTCCCCGGCATGTCTCTCCAGGTCGCTGCTGTTCCCTGTTCTCTCCCTCTATGTGTCTTCATGGACGACTTAGGAGAATACGTGCTTCTCTTCCTCCCTGTGGCCAAGCTCTGTCCCATGCAGCAGGCAGAGTGGCCTGGCCTCTCCCCGCTGCTGTGACTGGAGGCTGCTGGAGCGTCAGACCAGGTCTGCACACCCATGCTGATGGTCAGGCTAACAGGAACCGTCTTCCCAGAGGTGTGGGTGCCTCTTATCAGGGAGGGCGGCAGAGCAGCAGGGCCCCGGTCGGGCCTGGATGCACGGTGGGAAGGGGAAGCAAGCCCTCTGAGCGGCCCTGTCCTCCCGGGTCACGGAG
The DNA here is from genome assembly GCA_032199065.1 of Smutsia gigantea. Lineage (NCBI taxonomy): Eukaryota > Metazoa > Chordata > Mammalia > Pholidota > Manidae > Smutsia > Smutsia gigantea. Next base: position 440,986 of record JAVSCE010003648.1, on the reverse strand, counting down.
AGGGGGTGGGTCTCCTGCAGCCCAGCTTGCAGGGCACAGTGGAAAATCCACGAGCTGGGTCCTAGTAGCTAAACCAAAGCATTTGAAACTTTGGGCTTTCAGGGTGGAGAACACTTAATCTCATTATGCACATTCATCACTTACACTGGATGGATTTCTAACACCATATATACAAATAAGTAGAGGGAAAAGCAAAAGGCATCGACCATAGAGGAACACGATTCAGCATGGCCATCCATCTGCGTCTTGTCCCAAAGATCCATGTTTTGGTAAATAGCATCTGAGGGCCAAATCGAGGATGCTAGATAAAAAGCGATATTAGAATAAAGTGGCATAAAGAAAGCAAGTGACCACAGGTGTGTCACCCCAAGTTATTATCTACAGCTGTTCGTGTTCTCAGAGTTCCATCTCACATCTTTTGTACAGTTTGTGCAGCATATTAAAAAGTGCTGCTTAAATCCTTGAGTGTCCCAGGGCTTGTAAACTGCATGATTTGTTTAGTATCGAATGTAAACCAGAGCCTTTCCGAACTAAGCTGACTCTGCTCTCCCTGCATTTCATCTCACTTTTGTAGGGCACGGACAGTCACGGTCCCTCTGATGGGGACCTTGGCCAACACCAGCTGACGTTCAGTGAACGTGGGATCAGCTGAGAGTCACTCGCCTTCTTCCAAGTCCCTCCCACACTGGCCCACCAGGACCCAGGCCCTCTCCCCAGCTCCCGGCTCTGAAACCACACGGCTAGTGGTTTAGCAGCAATTCAGAGGAAGGAGAAAATAGGGAGAGGGAGGAAAAAAGATAATTATCCAAGTATCATCCTTGAATTGTGACGGCAGTGAAGGGGAGGGTGCCTAAGGGACAGTCCTGATGGCACCAGAGGACAGGGCAGGGCCAGGCCAGGCTGCACCTGGGCCACACATTGCCACCCCATGCAGCTTTTGGTTGTCCTTCGGGCTTTGAGGGTTGAACAAAGACATTTCTCAAGCAAGAGGTCCCCAGGCTGTGTGGCTTTCTCTTCTCCCTTTTCATCAGAGGGAGGAGGGGGGCGGCCCCACAGCCAGTCTGTGCAGGCCTCTGTCCCTTAGCAGGCCCTAAGGGTGCCTCAAAGGAATGGCTCTGTCACCTAAGACACTCATTGCTGAACCCAGATCTCCCAGGGCCTCATCCTTCCTTGGCAGCAACTGTGAAATGCAGTAAGTTTTGAGGCAGGTAAAATATACCCTAAGGGACAGCTGTAATTCCTCAGCTGAACACTGCCCCTGTGGCTTCTCAGTCAGTGTGCTCCCCTCCAAACCCCGGTGCACGAGGATGGGCCCTTTGTTCACGATGCATCGCTGACCACCGGGTCTGACCGGCCACTCACGGCAGAACATAGAGACAGAGCGAAACAGTGCTGGAAGCAGTCACAGCATGTGAACGTCCAGAAGGTCACAGTAGGAGAGGCATGCTTGAATCCCCTGCAGCGATCCTGCCAGGGCTGAGCCAGGCAGGGGCTCATGGACACTGGGGCGAAGCCAAGGCCAGGCCCACGCGCTCCCCCGCCTCTCTGGGGGCAGCCACTCACGGCTTTACCTGTTCCCACCCGACCTCTCCTTCAAACGGCATAGCCAGCGAGCCACTGAGCTGCATCCTTCGTGCTGGGCTCCCCGAGGCCAGACAGAAACTGTTTCCGTCCTCGCTCACCATCCGCCATCTGCTGCCCCGTCCCGCCGGCTATGCTGTGAAGCAGAGGAAGCTGAAGCTTCGCCTCCCTCGTCTGCATGCCTCCTTCCAAGGCCCTGGGAAAGCCCCTAACAGTGAGGTGCTTGCCTTGCAATAAAATGTACAGATGTAAGATATTTTAACTTCAGACGGGTAAGAGCCCCTGTGGTGGAGGGCACAGACGCAGCCATGAGCACTGGGGATCCTGCTAAGGGGAAGCTGAGTTGGGACACATTTCATTAGAGTTAGTGGAATGCACACAGTTAACATTACAGCCCATCATCCCGACGTGGGCACTGTTCAGGGAACCCCACCCATTGTGCCAACTCACCGGGCATCATGACGGGTGGGCAGGGCAGGGGCCATGACACATACGTGTGCGGCGGCCACCGGCACCCAAGGGTTGTGAGTCATGGACCTAAAACCTTTTGAAACACATGGAGTCAGTCTGGGAAAAATTCTTCCAGATTCTGTAGCTTACATAAGAAGGAAGTTGATAGAGGTTATCCCAAACTTAACGACAACCCTGGAATTTCAAATGCCATTACCAGAAATGATCTTTTCAAACTGTAGATAAACACATTTCCATCAAGTATGCCAGCAGAAAGATTCAATGATTCTGTTCTCCCCAGAGAAAACGAAACTGTAAAACTGTTTTCTTTAAAAAGGTGACCGAAGAATATCCGGCCAAGGAATCCAGGGAGTAGAGCAGGCAATGAATTGATAAAAATATCTGATTTTCTGGATTCTGTGGTTTTTTATGATTTGTGAGCTTTTTAAGACACGCAACTGTTTGTGATTTCCTTTCTCATTATGTCATAACTGATGTTGTATCTCTAAAAGAGGCCCACAGATTGTGGAAACTTCAGGGTCCATAAAACTGGGATCCATCTCTGCTCCGTATGATGTGTAGAAAAGCGCCGGATAAAATGCAGGATGCATTTGTCCTAAATGCTCACCGGGTTCAACGCTGCCTGCCTTCCAGGAGTGATACCTCCACTTCAGTCCCTGTCTCCCTGCTGCACCCACAAGCCCACCTGCAGCTGTGTGCGGCACACACGCTGCCCTGGCCCCTAGAGCTGCCCCGCCCTGACCACCTTCTTCAGCCCCGCAGAATCACACACCGAGAGCTCGTCAGCCCTGCTGACGCACCAGAGCCGGGACACGGGACACCGCCGCGGCAGGAGATGATGCCTGGAGGTGTGGGATGCTGGCGACGGCTGCCCGCGGGACTCCTCCTTGGGGCCCAGAGCGGGCACAACAGCCAGCCCAGCGATCACTGTGTCGGCCTTGCATGGCCACATTTCACCAACAGCAGTTTGCAGACAACACAGCAGAGGCCACAAGAAACTGGTCTGAAGCAGACTTGAACAGAGCCAGCTTCCCTCGAGCACATACAGGCTTCTGACAACAGATGCGGCCGCTGTGCTCACCTGTACGCGGATCCGTCCTTCACAGGCGAGCCCAGGGATCCGGGTGCTGTGGCCTTCAGTGGGACGGAGTGGCCGGGGGGCTTTCTCTGTGGGATGCTTTTCAGAGCGATCCCGGCAAACGTGGCAGGTTGCTCTGGGCTCTTCGGGGGCCCCTGCTGCCCCACAAGCCACTGGAACTGGGGACAGCAGGTCAGAGCCATCTTAACTTTTATTCACATTTGGACCATCACTTATGGCCGTGGAGGCATATGGGCTATCAAAACATTAAAATAATATTTTAACATTTTCAGTTGAGGTTCTTTTCCCTCCCGGAGTTCCCGGTTCTCGCCCACGGGCCCAGCGGCATCACTACTTCAGGTGAAGGTGGAAACGCCAGCGCTCCGTGGGTGTAGGATTCACACCATTGGAAGAGCTGGTCAGGCGGGTGCGAGAGGCGGTCGTGTTTTGCATTCCAATGGGCTTTGCTTGGAGATGACAGTAAAGTCTTAGAGAACCAGAGCAGAGGCATTAGCCTCCAAGGGACACAGTCGTGGCACAAGCTCATTTCCCCAGCATCGAAGAGCAATAAAAATACTCCCAGCTCAGGACGGGGGTGGGCACAGGGCCCTCCGCCTGCCCTGCAGGAACATGGGAAGGAAGACCTGGCTGTCAGAGGGCCCCAGACGACCAGCCGCCTCGAGTGGGGAAATGCGGACAAGAGCCCAAAGCTCCTTGTGGGGGAGGGAAGAGGAGGCAACCGCACAGAGCAGGCCGGCCACCAGGCGCTGCCTCAGAGAGGGGACACGGCGGGGCAGTGGGGAGGGTGAAGGGGCCGAGGCCGGCCCACATGCACACTGACGAGCCGCCTCCAGGGAGGCCAGCTTGGGCCAGGGAGCAGAAAGTGCGGGGCTCATCCTTGGGGAGAGGGGCAGGGGAAGCGGCCCCGATGGAGTTAAAATCCTGAACTGACGGAGGAGTTGCCCAGAAGAGGCTTTTAAGCTGGAAGGGGTCAGGGGTACAGGCGCCAGGGCTGAGTTCCCATTACCTCATGAGTAAACTGAGTGAAGTTATGGAGAAATAGAGCTCCGTTTTCGCACGTCGCAGCCGTCACTGTAAGTCTGAGGCCACTGCACCCACTCGGAATCCCTGCCTGGCCCCCATGCCCCAGAGCGTTCCCATCCCAGAGGAGCCCTGTAGGCTGAGCGCCTGCCTCCGAGGCAGACACGCTGTGGGCTTCACGGACCCCCCGTCTGAGCCTCCTTGGGGCCTCTGGGAACCGAGCGGGGGCACATCCGCGAGAGACGCAGGGTGTCTCTCACAGCCCAGGAACACGGGCAGCCCGGTGGCCTCCTGGCGGCCTCCGGGCCGTCACGACGTCCGGGTCTGAGGCAGTGTGAGTAGGGCAGTGTCTGCTTTTCCCTCCTTTCTCCCCTTTAACCTGACTGCTGCCTGGAACCAGAAAAGGGACAGAAACATTTGCAATCACTCCCCTCTTCACTGCACTCACATGACAGGATTCCCCCTCACCACCCTGTCGGCTTTCTCTGGAGGGATCTCGCTCGTCCAGGCCCCTCTGCACCGGCGGCCGCGACCCCCAGGCCTGTGTGTCTGCAGTGAGTCGCGACTGACTCAGAGGAGAGTACTACAGACCCCGTGGGTAAAATGAGGAGGTCCCTTCAGTCCCCTTATAAGCTGGCGTAGCCCAGGTGCTCAACAGAACGGAAATCCGAGGCCGCGGGCTCTCTGCCTTGCTTGGCCTCTGGGAAGAGCATGCTGGCTTTGTGAGGGCGGCCGGTAAACAGGAGGCTCGGGGACTGCGTCTCAATCCTTCCTTCAGGGAGGAACTGAATTCCAGGCAGTTTATTTCCTCCTGGAGCCCACCCACCCCCCAGACGGCCACCCTGGGCCATTTATGAGCCCCACCCACGGCTGTCTGCTCTCTGCCTGTGAAGCTTCCTGCCTAATCTCCAGGCAATCTGTCAGCTATGGGCATCCACGAACGCCTTTATGCATTTCTTATATTAAAAAACCTTTTAAAATGCTCACACATCCATTAGAGCTAGCTCTATTGCCTTTGTAATGCCTTATATTTTTATAGGAAATTGAATCTTAAAGTTGAAAGTTCTAAGCAAAAATAAATGAAGTGGGACTATATCAAACTAAAAAGCTTCTGCACAGAGAAGGAAACCTGTTGGGATAAAATATTTGTAAATCATATACTGGTAAGGGGCTAATGCCCCAAATATATAAACAACTCACGTGCAAGCTCTCTGGGTACCCGGTGGCCACGATCTTCCCCCCTTCAAGGCCACTCTTTGCAGGCCATGCTCCTTCAGCTCCTGCCACCATCTTCCTGGACCAGGGCCCAGACTACCTACTACCCCAGAATGTCCCTCGCCCACCCTCCAGCCCTGGGTGAATCCCACGTGGGCGTGGTGCAGCGCAGAGCTCAGCTGTGGTCCATTTAGCACTTAGGCCCTGCTCTAAATACCGTGCATCTATTCACACAGCCTAGGGGTTAATTCGCTTTCTCGGCAAGCACATTAAACTACAGCTGTTTCTTAGCAGCAGCTACACATTTGGGTAGTTGATCTTTAAAAGCCCAAAACAGCCTACCATTTACCCTGAATGTGTTAGCATTCCACTGAAGCTCTGTGTCACCTGCAAACAAAATAAGCTTATTTTCTATCTTCAGCCGAAGCCACTGATTAAACAGAAAATGTGGCAGAGCACAAAAATGCAGAGTTCTGGGGAATGCCAATAAAACCCTTCTTCTAGATTAAAAAGGATTGATTAAATTAGCAGCCTTTAGCTATGATCCTCCAACCATTTAAAAACGTACCCAATTCTCCCATCCCTCAGCCCCCTGAGGGGGACATTAGCCATTCTTTGTGGCAGTCATTGAGGGAACTCCTTTTCTATTTGGAGCAATTACCTACCCTGCGAGTCCTTTAGAAGGCAGGGATGAAGGGGGGAATGTCACTCACCGGTTTTCTGGCTTCCTGTGCAGAAGGAAGGCCATGTGATCTGGGCCCCATCCATCATGTTGAACTGACCAAGGAGCTAGGGATGCAGAGGTTGGGACTTTGAGGGTTGCCGTGGGTGGGGCCAGCTGCATGCCCTCCCGGGAAACCAGGGCCAGCAGTGTCAGCGTGCAGCTGGAGGTGCTGGTCAGTGTGGGCACGTGGACACGTCCTCACGGGACCAGCTCTGTGAGCTGGGATGTGTTCAGACCTGTGATGTCCCAGCCTGGCTGTCTAGCCCTTCTGGAGTCTATATGTCTATATCCTTGAATAAAATCCCCTTTCTGCTTCTTGAAATAAATAGGATTTGTTTCTGTTGTTTGGGATCTAAAAACAGCAGATGAGACCCTGCTAATCCCCCTCACACTGAGTGCTGGGGTGACCACACCGGATCCCTTCTCGAGAAGCAGACACATCGTATCAATCTCATTCACAAGTTCGCCAGTCAAACAAGCCTGTGAAAGGGACATGGAAACAGTGTGACCCACTGTCTGCTGTGGCTGTGTGCCGGCGCCTCATTTCTAAGAGCTCAGAAACATCTCCCAGGATTCTCGTCAGGATCTTCCCAAGAACAACACAAAGCTCACTAACCTACAGTGTATAAAACCGTCTTCTTTCTCTTTTTGAAAATTACAGTTACATTTTCCCCATCCCTTGTGGCTCTGTTACCTGTCATGATTCCTCAGAGATTCCCCAAAAGATTTCCCAGTCTCATCCGTACATTCTCCCAACACCCTGGCATCCAATTCTCCTTACGGGAAAACACTCCCCCACAACCCCCCATAGGTCTGATTTGTACCTTTTCAGTTAGAGAGCATTCTTCTTTGAGAAGACAGAAGTAAAGCGGGAGAGGGAGGATCCCAGTCCTGTGTTAATTCCAAATGCCGCCCATCCAGCGAGCGCCCTGAAGCCCCTGGAAGCCATGCACTGCCCTATAGACCCAGGCCAGGCATAGCCCAGCTGCCTCTGCAGCGCTTGTGTCTGAACCCAGAGCCCAGCCCTGACCACGCTGTCCTTGTGCTCAGTACGGACATGGCGGGACAAAGCTAACAGCTGACCTGTAGCCTGTCCTGGGCACACTTTCTGGCCGTTCAACCTCATGGCCATCATCGGATACTTAGATTCTGCCGTGGAAGGCGTGACCCATCATGTGAAAGGCACTTTGTGTCGCCCGAGCCTTTTCTGACTTCGTCAAACATCCCCTTTTAGTCTCACTTAATATGGCCAACGGGCACAGCAGGATTATTTCAAATTGTTTCTTAGAACCATGAGTCTTAAAATCATTATGTTACATTCAACTGATTTGTGCTCAAATATCCACAACTGAGTTAATAATAAATATTCAGACGATTAGCAAAGGGGTTGGAGCTGAGAAAGAAAATGTCCAAGAAGGGAGGAGGAGAATGAGAAAGGTGAGAACAGGGAGTTCTCGAGCAGAATGATTAAATCAGAGCAGTACATATTCTGTATTTCTCTACATTTTTTATACCCTCTGTGACTCCTGCAAAACTTGTTTAAACTGCAAACCAGCAATTTGCACTGAAAATTACCAGACGTGTATTTAATTCCCACAGAACAAAGTGCCCAGAGGGCAGGAGGGGAGGATGCTGAAAGCATTAGTGCCGGTGGTGGGGGCAGAGAGGGACCCACACAGCACAAGGCCCCCCGGCCCCCGCCTTCCACGGACACCTGCCTTCAGGGTCTTTTTTAGGTTTAAAGCCTGTATGCACTCAGAACTCACTCAATTGCTGTAACTGAATGTTTCCCAGAGGACACGCTCTGATTCCGCCTGCTTTTCAGGGAGCAGCCCTCTCACACGAAGGCGTTCCCAGAGCTGAGTGGCTGGACTGCCGCTAGTGGCCTGGAAGTGGTCAGTGACGCAGGGACATGGGCAGCCAGCTATTTCAAGGGGTTCCACACACTAAGAAGTAACCGGGACCCTTGGCAGAATCGAGATGTTTCAGCTACAGTGGGAGCTGGGCTCCAGAAAGCCCTCTGGAAGAGCTAGGAGAACCCAGAAGAAAGCATCGTGCCCAGAAAGGCCCCTTTCTCCCAAATTCCCACTGAAATAGCCTGAGAAAACAAGGCAGTCACACACACACCTGGTAGGTGAGGCTGGTGCCAACCAAATGCGCACAACGTAGGGCAATTTCCTTAACACAGACTGTGGTCGAGACCAGAGAAGAGGGGGCCCACGGGGCCAGGAGAGGGAGCAGGGCCAGACCTCTGGGAGAGCATGGGGAGAGGCCCGGCAGGGCGACGGGGCAGCCGGTGCCCCCAGTGCCTGTCGGGAGTTACCAGAGGCCGGCCCCTCTCCAGGGAGGGCTCCCTGCCATGTTCCAGCCTTCCGTTCAGCTCCGGGGGCTGGTGAGCCCACAGGCCCCCCATCTGGCTCCTGAGAGAAAGGGCGCCACCCCGGATACCACGTGTGGTTGGTGCCTTTCACAGGAACTGCCCCACAGGCCGTGTTGTCTCTCCCATTAGGTGAGAACCGCAGGGGACACCCCTGGGGAGAGGGGCAGCGGGACGAATCCACACCGCCCTGACCTCTGAGGGCTCATGAAGACCTGGCGCACCCCACAGAGAGCAGGTCCCGGAGGGCTGGACATCGTCCCCAGACCCCTGGCGGCCCTGCCGCTGGCTGGCGACCCCCACCCCCACCCCCGCCGAGGACATGCCGCCTGTACCCCCTGTAGCTCTGCGGCCCCACAGGCCCGGAGGACCAGGAGGGAGGAGGGCCTGCTTCTGGGGAGTCACCGTCCCCAGAACTGCCACAGTGGGCTTTGCTCTGGCCTCGCGGAACAGCAAGGGCAGGAGACTCGGGATTCGGGGAGCGGATTCTATCCTTCCTCCACCCCCTGTAGAGAAGACCCAGCCACCCGTCCCCAGGAGCCCCCAGGAATGGAAGGGGTCGGCCTCAGAGCCCCTGGGCCACCATGGCTGGGACCCTCCTCCCCCAAGGTGAAGGGAACTGGACATCCCTGCCTGGAACGCCCCTGGCTGTGAGGCTGCAGGAGGGGAGGGCTGGGCTCTGGGTGGGACCTGCCCCAGCAGCTCCTGCCCACCCGGACAGCCTGCTGACGGGGCCAGGCCCATCTGGAGTGGCCTGCGGTGAGGACAGATGGGAAGGGTGGCAGTCAGGAAGACTCACGCCCAGCTCCCCTGCCTCCCCAGCAAGAGGCTCAGGACACCACCTCTGGGGATGCAGTGGGCTGTCAGTCCTCCACGCAACCTTTACGCCCCAGAGATACAGCCTTTGGTACCACCAACCCCCCACCACTCTCACCCTGATCTGTAAGATGCCAAGGAAAAGCTACAATAAACCCAAACATTTCTCTTCTCCCAAAGGTTTGCAGCAGAATTCACACCGATGCGAGAGAAACACACTTGGAGAAGGCAGAATTCCCCCTTGGTGAGTAGTTACAGATGGAGGCTTTCCGGGTGGGCTCTGGCTGAGGCCCTGGGCGCCACCCAGCGGGGCAGCATCGCATCTGGACCCCCGGGGCTGGTGCTCAGTCCTGCAAACCACCACCCTCCTGGCAGACACCGGTGCTCGGCCAGGTCGCCATCCCTGCTTCCTGCCAGTCAGAGGTCCCCATGACCCCTCCTCCAGTTTGATCAACTTGCTAGAGCAGCTCACAGACGCAGGAATCATGCTGGTCACTAGACCACGGGCTGCTCATCAAGGCAATGACGCAGAAGGGCCCATACAGGAGACGCCCGAGTGGGGGGTGACGTCAGTGGGGCCCACTCGGCCCTCCGCCATGGCCGCGTGGCCCAAAGCTTGGAACCTGGCCGCTCGGGCTCACTGGCGCCCCACTATAGGCCTGACTGGCTAACGAATTGGCCCCTGGCAATCGGTCATCTCCCGGAGGTTAGGGGCGGGACAGAAAGCCCCTCTGGTCGCAGGGTTGGCCCCTCTGTGACCAGCGCCTGTCCTTAGGGCCCCCCGAAAGCCACCGCAGTCACATGGCGAGAGATGCCTCTGCAGCTCTCAACACTCAGAGACCCAAGGGTTTCAGGAGCTCTGTGCCAGCAACAGGGACGAAGCCAAACGTCTATTTCCCAGTACACATCAGAACGCCACAGCCTGCCCCAGCGGCTGTCCGCACAGACCCTGGCAGGTCCCTAGCCCCCTTCCGAGCTGCCTGACTGTGTGGGTGGGCAAACTTGACACCTGATGGTTCCTTTCTATTTCAGGGTCGTGTGCTGACACGCCAGCCCAGAACAAGATGGACAGGGTGGTGAGGACAGGCACAGGTGGCTGGGGGAGACTTGAGCCACATTGGGGTGGCCCCTGGCCGCCCATCTGGTGGGAAGGTGGCCCTGTGAGGGTGGGCGGCTTTGGGCCCTGCATTAGCAGGGGGACATGCTCTGCCTCCGAGACGGGAGCCTGCATCCGGACTTGCTGTCCTGAGGATCAGCAGACCCGTCTGCCTGGCGAGACATTTCCTTTCTGCAAGAAGAAACACACACGAGTCTGGGTGCCTGTCCCCCATTTTGTCCCGTCAGGAAGGAAACGTTTTTGAAGTCGGCCGTGTTCCTGACCTTGAAGAATCACCAGCAGGGTTAATAGACAGGCCCGCTGAGTCGGCAGTGGTGTTTCTGCTCTCTGTGGCCGTATGCCCAGAGCGAGCGATGTAATGTAAGCAGAGAGAACAATTAGAGTTGGAAAGAAATCGCATCATGGGAACGAACAGCCAAGATGTGGATCCAAACAGCCAATGGGGAGGCTTGTAGTGTTCGTGGCAGTGCGCTCGCCAGACTGCCCGGGGGTGCGGGTTCTCTGCGCACAATTACATGGGCCGCACGGCAGGCATGCGACGGCTCTCAGAGACGATCTGCCCTTACTGTGCACCAGAAAAACCAGTGTAAGGAAGACATTGTCATACTTACATATCAGATAGAGTCCTGTGTTCAATATTTTTATGATTTTATATGTCAGCCCCTATATGATCTGCCAGCAGCATTTACACATGTAATTACATTTTAGCATGAACACAAATATTGTTTCAACGCTGATTGGGTCCACAAAACCTTTGCATTCTTTTCCCAAAGAAGAATGGCTTTTTTTTATTTTTTATTTTTAACAGAGTGGGGAAAAGGGTCAGGATGACTGCCAAGAACCTCCTCTCCTGGTTTTCTTCCAAAGCATTGCGAGCAGAGTCCCTCAGGACGTCACATGGAGCATCCCGCCCAGGGATTCATGGGACTCTCGGGGATGTGAGAGGAGATGGCAGACACCAAGGCCCTTCTCGGTTCCCCCTCTGCTGCCCCGCCCGTGTGGAGTTGCCCCTGGTTTCTGTGGCTGTGCCTTAGCCTCCCGCCCTGATTCCCTGCCCTGCATGTCCTCTTCAGCAGCCAGCTCCCTGTGAGCCTTTACAGACTGCAGCTGCTGTTCCTGGGTGCGTCCACCTCACACCCACCTTTCCCTGGAAGTTCAAGATCACCCCATGGACACTTGTCTGTCACCCCAGTTGAACCTAAATTTCCTGCTATCATTTCAAACTCAACACTTCCAAAATGAAATACACCATTTTTTACCCAGAAATACTGCATATACCCCCTCAAACCCCTGCATCCCTTTCAAAGGCTCCTCCATTGCCAGTCATGGCGATAGAAATCATAGGGTATTTCTGCTGTGTCTCCTTCCTTTCCTACATTCATTCAGCTATCAATTCTGATTGCCTCTTTTTTCAAAAACGTCTCTTCTGGCTTTACTTTCCTCTTCGCGACCTCTGCCACCCTCCATGACAGAATCCCCTGCCCCGCTCTGTACTCGGTCTTCCACATGATCGCCACCCGCACCTTCTCTCCCCGTCACTTCTGTACCAGGAAACCTTTAGCGGCATCAGGGCCAGGACTTCTGTGCAGCTTTCCTGACCTGCTGGCATCGGCCCTAAGCTAACTGCAGCACACACATCTTCTGCATCAGCCACGGACCTTCATCTCCGTGCAAACAGGCCTGGCCGACTGCTGCTGAGCCACTGTGCCCGAGGCCGGGTCCCTGGCATGGCCTTGCTCTCTGGTACCTGCTCCCCATCTCTCTGCACCTCACCACCAGACCCTATCACCCTTCCATCTAAAACTCACTCCTGCCTCCGGTGGCTGCCGCCTCCTCTGAGCTCATACTGTGTGTGTGATCTCAGCTCCCAAGTCACTATGATAATGCAGCATCTCCCCAGCCAGACTCCCCAGTCTCCCCTCCTCCAAGGCAGGGTTGATGTCTTTCATTTCTTCCGATTATCCCCTCCCCTTGATTTCCTATTTGTTTTCCTTGATCCCATGTTTTACCAATTTTTATTTTTGCCATTTTTATTGTATATGTTCTTGTAAGCTATGTCCAAACAATCTGCAGTATAAAGCAGTCTTTCTTCGGTCACAAGGTACCTATATCGTTGTGCCAGCTCAACACAGTGGGGTGCGGGAACCCCCTCAGTAAATATTTAGCTGATTTTGAAAAATTGTAGGGCATGTACATATTAATTTCCCGCAAATAAAACATGTTTCAGCTCTCTGAGAATCTGGGTCTAAATGGAATCACTTTAGCCTTTTTCTCCCTCTGACTCAGCTGTGTTTTATTACATCCAGTACCCTGATAAGGATGAAATACAACTATAACTAAAGAGACAGAAAAGGCAAAAATCAAAAACCTCAGTGGCTTCTCAGACAGGAGTTTAAGGAGAGTAGACAAGGATATACCACTTCCAGAAGAGGACACTTGATCCCACCAGACACCCAACGCCATTCCAAAAACCTACGCCAAAGAGAGAGATGGAGAGGCAGGGAGAGAGACAGTGAGTAAGAGGGAAATGATGTTTTAAAAGAAAGAAATGTGTTACCTGGCACAAGGAATAGTTCAGGATCAAAGACTGAGATTCCAATTTTAAACTTTTGGGTCCACCTTCTTCATGCCTGGGCCACCGGCTGAATTATGGTGGTGGGAGAGAAAACCACAGCTGTGCCTGGGTGAGGCATTTCTTACCAACACCCTCTCCTTGGAGGCTTCCCTGGCGTCCGTGGTGCTGCTGGGCTGAGTGATGATATGCCAGCCCCACACATGGCCTCAGTGGGTAAATAATCACAGGGAAGAGCATTTCAGCTACAGGGTAGAAATGCAAGCCCAGCTTGGATTCCAGCACCATCACCACATCACAGCGATGCCACAATTGCTACCCGCGTGGCACAGGCTGTGCTGGCTATGGATGCAGACTCCCCATCCCGGGGGGCCTCGAGAGCCCGGCCCTGCCCTTCCAGCAGGAATGAGGACCCCAGCTCCCTGCCTTAGACTTGAGTCCTTGCGGGGCTCTCAGTGTGGACGTGCTGCCTGAGCGCCACGGGGCCGGCAGGACGTGAGCTGCCATTAAGCACTGGGTCCGCTTCTATCGTAGGACATGCAGGGCTTCAGCAGCCAAGATGGTCTCACTGGGGAGGGGATGGTATGAAGCCAGGGGTTATTTTACACAAGGGCCCACAAGACCCAGTGGTGCCATCATCTAGAAACCTTCACAACATAAGAAGGAGTCTTACCTACAGACTCCTCCCTGCCCAGAACCAGGATTCTGGGTCAGGGCCTGTGCCTGTGCCTAACCGAGCTTCTCTCTGAGCCTTTGAAAGGAAGGAGAAAAGAAGGGTCACAAATTAAGGCTGTTGGGGCGGGTGCCAGCCTGTATGCAGAGCGGGCTTGCCGCCAGGCATCCGCCTGCGCTCTCTTTCTGCCGTTGGGCAGTTTATTGCATGTGCTTTTGTGATACAATTTATAGGAAAATTGTTTCACCCAAAGAACTTTTTCCTTCATGTCTCGTTGCACCTGTGAGTGCTTGGGAACAGGTAATCCCGCTTCCACTGGTCGGTGAGCTGGCCTTCTCGTGGACTGACCTTGCTCCCGGGTGGGCGGGAGACGCATGCCTGTCCCATGGCTGGCATTTCATGTCCAGGTAGGGCCAGGCTTCCCGTTTTTTCTCTACAAACCCCCAACCAATCTGCTGAGGACAATGTTCGCCAAGGCCGCAGATGATGATCATCTGCTTGCATCCCAGCAGCTGTGGGCGTCATGTGTTCACTCTGGCGGCCCTCGGGGGCTGAGGATCGTGGGGAACGTTAAGGTAAGACATGCTTGGACAGGCCAAGACCTGCGCTTTGAGGGACCGTGGGACAGAAGGTGCTGGCCACTCGGCCACTCTGCAACGCTTCAGAATCCCCCAGTTCTCCTCCTGAACCGTTAACCTTAACAATAAAACTGTCAGTTACCTTACCAGCAAAAACAGGCTTATTCGGGAACAGCAGAGCATGGCAATCCGGACAAGCAAGCTAAGGCAGAACCGCGGCGAGGCTGGAGAACGGAGCAGAGGCAGCGTGCACAGTGGGAAGGACCAGGTGGGGCGCCCCGAGCAAAAACGCCTACGGGGAGCATGCGTCCCACGCGTGCTGGCTGCTCATTGGCTGAGGTGTGATGCCTCCCTGGCTGGGCTGCTGCGGGGAGGCAGAAATCTTCCCCCCTGCTGCCCAGTGAAGCAGCTGAGACAGTATCGACCACGCCGTGGAAGTGTCCCTGTGTTCATTTTCACAGACCTCATGTCTTCATCTGGTTTTGGAGGTCAGGGGGAGGAAGAGACTATTCCAAGGCGGGAAATAATCTGTACTGCTCGATGTTAGATGGGGCTAGGTGTCTCCGGAGGGCTTCTAGCACAAGTCAGGGGCTCCGACCCTAACACACCCACGGGGCCTCCGAATGAGCCTCTGGGCACACTTAGGCATCGAAACGCTCGGGTCCCTTTGTCCAGCAATTACCTAAAAACAGATTTTTATTCTCTAAAACTGCACTGGCTAATATGGTAACGATGACCGTATTATGGCTATTTATATTTACATTGTTAAGTAGAATTAGAGATTGTTTTTCAGCTACAGTAGCCACACGGGTGGCTGGTGGCTTCTATGCTGCACAGCCCAGATTAAAAAGCTGTCGAACTTGCCATCGCTCTCCAGAGCTCGCGCCCCACGGGTCAGTGCTGCTGGGAGAGGGACGGGTGGCAGCTGCCTGCCACTCCCACACGCCCAGAACCCAACACGGCAGGTCCACTGGGTGCTCCACTGCCTTCCGGTGCCTCCAGCTGCCCACTAGGCTGCGGTGTAACGGCCGCCGGCTGCAGGGGCGAGTCACCAGCTCAGATGAGACCGAAGCCTGGGAGCCTGCACTGTAAGATTCACCTTTGGTTGGTTGTTTTCCTTAGTTTTGTACCACGGCAGGCGTCTCTCACAGCTTCTGCGTCTTGCAAATACATGCAGAGGCTTCAGGAACCTAACTGATGTAGACATGTGTCTAATTGTCTATTTTATAAGACCTTTGTCATGGGACCCATTTTACCACAAAACAAGTTGGTTGGTTCTGTTTCTCAGAGCCACAGGTGGAGAAGTCAATGCTTTGTGGAAAAGCAGCTTCGGGGCTACCCTGAGTTCTTAAAGACAACAGGCCCAGAACAGTCTCCTAAGTTGTGGAAATGTGCGGCTGGTTTGCTCTTCCTAAATGATGTCATTTTTCTGTCTGCTCTTGAACTCAGCAGTGAGATGGTTAATCATTCTCTTGCCTTCTTCTAACTTGATTGCAAAGATCTCATCTTCCTAAAAACGTTTTAATGTTTGTCTCCTTCTTCGCTCCCTCCCTCCCAAACACGTGGCGTCCACAGGCAGCCAAGGGCTTTCAATGTCTATGCCCTTTCTGATCAGAGACTCACTGCAAAGATAGCACAAGGTCCCACCTTCAACAGACGGCAACCATCCTTCCAGTTTTACATCTCCTCCTAGAGACGCTGCATCCCTATACCAGCTAGCAGGTGCACTAGAGGCATCCCTCCCCTTCCTATTTACTAAAGGCACACTCTACCTTTTTAACTGTGTATCTCAGAGATGTTTCCATGCACATGCACAAAGGACCATTCTTTGTATGGTTGTGTAGAATTCTGCTGCACTGACTCACTGGAAAGCATTTGACCAGTTCCCCGTTGTGGGTGTGTAGGCTGTTTGCGATATTTTGCTATTATAAACAACACTGCAATGAATTGGTACCGTCATTTTACATTTGATGAATAAGTCCATCAGGAAGTCAAAACCTTAAAAGCAGAATGGGTAAGTGCAATCTGGTATTTTCTAGATGGCTCACCCAGGGAGGATGTTTTACCAAATTACATTCCCATCAGCAAAATGTGTTCCTAATTTTGCCAACACAGTGATTTCCAATTTTTTTTAAGTTTCCAACTTTAAAAATGAAAAATAATTATTTCACTGTTGTTAATGTGTATTTATACTATGAATGGTGTAGAACGTCTTTTAATATATTTGATTTTTTTTTTGATCAACTGTCAGTTTATATTGTTATCCATCAGATTGGCTGTGCGTAAGGTTACATTTCATTGCCTTAAACTCAAGGGATTTGTTGTCACATGCATCTTATCTGGAGATGAGTCATACAGGCTGGCGTGAAGGCTCCAAGTTTACCAGGGTCCCAAGCTCCTTTCTTTCTCTTCCACCATGTGAAAATGTGACTCCATCTCAAAGGCCACCTTATGACTCAGGACAGTTGGAGAACCTACCACCATGACAGACTTGCAGCCTGGAAGGAAAGGTAAAATGACAAAAGGGTGTAGGTCTCTTTCCTTTTAGGCAGCTTTGCCAGAAGTTCCCAGTAATGCTTTAGCTTCTATCTCAGCAACAACTTAGGAATGTGGCTTCATCTAAGAGAGGCTGGGAAATGCAGCGTTGTATCTGAGTACATTGCCTGCACCTCAGTTAATAAGAGAAAAGGAAAATGGACATCGGAAGGCAGTGGCAGTTTCTGTCACAAATACTGTGCCAATTTTACTTTTGGGTTTTTGTTCTTATTCTTATTGATCTGGAGGAACCCTTTATATATAAAGGAAATTCTCTTTGCTACAGGAGTGATTAATTTTTTTCTATTACTTTCTTTTGACTCTGATGATGGTGTTTTGTCATGTATTTTTTCCTATAGATTCTGGTTTTTGAGTTGTATTTAAGAAGGATTTTTTACTCAGAAGCCTCTCATGGTTTCTTCAAGTACTTTTACAAGGGTCCAGACCTTGAAAGACTCAACTCAAAGTCAAGGCCTCCTGAAACCAAATTTCTTACCTGAGTTGTAAGCAATGGTAGTGGCAGCCGGCGCAGTGACTCCTGGCAGGGATGGTTCTGCTGTCTTGGGCATTCACACCACTTAAAGTAACCCCACCCTATAATAACAACCCTGCATGGCACCTCCAGGTTCCTTAACGTGCATCACTGTGGTGCAAAAACCATTTGCACTGAGATCAACGTGGTGTTTTTTTTTTATAATTTATTTTGGTATCATTATTCTACCATTACATGTGCAATATTATGGTTATTAAACTAACCCCTTCATCAGGTCCCCCCCACCAACCCCACTACAGTCACTGTCCATCAGTGTAGTGAGATGCTATAGAATCACTACTTGTCTTCTCTGAGTTGTACAGCCCTCCCCGTGCCCCCCCAACATTATGTCTGCTAATCGTAATGCCCCTTTTTCCCTCTTATCCCTCCCTTCCCGCCCCATCTTCCCAGTCCCTTTCCCTTTGGTAACTATTAGTCTGTTCTTGGGTTCTGTGAGTCTGCTGCTGTTTTGTTCCTTCAGTTTTTTTCTTTGTTCTTATACTCCACATATGAGTGAAATCATTTGATACTTGTCTTTTTCGGCTTGGCATATTTCACTGAGCATAATACCCTCTAGCTCCATCCATGTTGTTGCAAATGGTAGGATTTGTTTTCTTCTTATGGCTGAATAATATTCCATTGTGTATATGTACCACATCTTCTTTACCCACTCATCTACTGATGGACACTTAGGTTGCTTCCATTTCTTGGCTATTGTAAATAGTGCTGCAATAAACATAGGGGTGCATCTGTCCTTTTCAAATTGGGCTGCTGCATTCTTAGGGTAAATTCCTAGGAGTGGAATTCCTGGGTCAAATGGTATTTCTACTTTCAGTTTTTTGAGGAACCTCCATACTGCTTTCCACAATGGTTGAACTAATTTGAATTCCCACCAGCAGTGTAGGAGGGTTCCCTTTTCTCCACATCCTCACCAACATTTGTTGTTTGTGTTTTGGATGTTGGCCATCCTCACTGGTGTGAGGTGATATCTCATTGTGGTTTTAATCTGCATTTCTCTGATGATTAGCAATGTGGAGCATCTTTTCATGTGCCTGTTGGCTATCTGAATTTCTTCTTTAGAGAAGTGTCTATTCATGTCCTCTGCCCATTTCTTAATTGGATTATTTGCTTTTTGTTTGTTAAGGTCCGTGAGTTCTTTATATATTTTGGAGGTCAATCCTTTATCAGATACGTCATTTATGAGTATGTTCTCTGATACTGTAGGATGTCTTTTTGTTCTACTGATGGTGTCCTTTGCTGTACAGAAGCTTTTCAGCTTGATATAGTCCCACTTGTTCATTTTTCCTTCTGTTTCTCTTGCCCAGGGAGATATGTTCATGAAGAAGTCGCTCATGTTTATGTCCAAGAGATTTTTGCCTATGTTTTTTTCTAAGAGTTTTATGGTTTCATGACTTACATTCAGGCCTTTGATCCACCTTGAGTTTTACCTCTGTGTATGGGGCTAGACAGTAGTCCAGTTTCATTCTCTTACACGTAGCTGTCCAGTTTTTACAACACCAGCTGCTGAAGAGGCTGTCATCTCCCCATTGTATATCCAAGGCTCCTTTATCAAATATTAATTGACTGTATATGTTTGGGTTAATGTTTGGATTTTCTATTCTGTTCCACTGGTCTGTGGGTCTGTTTTTGTGCCAATACCAAATTGTCTTGATTACTGTGGCTTTGTAGTAGAGCTTGAAGTCAAGGAGTGTAATTCCCCCTGTTTTATTCCTCCTTCTCAGGATTGCTTTGGCTATTCGGGGTCTTTTGTGGTTCCATATGAATTTTAGAATTATTTGTTCCAGTTCATTGAAGAAAGCTGTTGGTAGTTTGATAGGGATTGCATTGAATCTGTAGATTGCTTTAGGTAGTATAGCCATTTTGACAATATTGATTCTTCCTAGCCAAGAGCATGGGATGCTTTTCCATTTGTTAGTGTCCTCTTTAATTTCTCTTAGGAGTGTCTTGTAGTTTTCAGAGTACAGCTCTTTCACTTCCTTCGTTAGGTTTATTCCTAGGTATTTTATTCTTTTTGATGCAATTGTGAATGGAATTGTTTTTCTGATTTCTCTTTCTGTTAGTTCATCATTAGTGTATAGGAAAGCAACAGATTTCTGTGTGTTAATTTTGTATCCTGCAACTTTGCTGAATTCAGATATTAGTTCTAGTAGTTTTGGAGTGGAGTCTTTAGGGTTTTTTATGTATAGTATCATGTCATCTGCAAATAGTGACAATTTGATTTCTTCTTTACCAATCTGGATGCCTTGTATGTCTTTGTTTTGTCTGATTGCCATGGCTAGGACCTCCAGTACTATGTTGAATAACAGTGGAGAGAGTGGGCATCCCTGTCTTGTTCCCGATCTTAGATGAAAAGCTTTCAGCTTCTCGCTGTTAAGTATGATGTTAGCTGTGGGTTTGTCATATATGGCCTTTATGATGTTGAGGTACTTGCCGTCTTTACCCATTTTGTTGAGAGTTTTAATCAGGAATGGATGCTGAATTTTGTCAAATGCTTTTTCAGCATCTATGGAGATGATCATGTGGTTTTTGTTCTTCTTTTTGTGATGTGGTGGATGATGTTGATGGATTTTCGAATGTTGTACCATCCTTGCATCCCTGGGATGAATCCCACTTGATCATGGTGTATGATCCTCTTGATGTATTTTTGAATTCGGTTTGCTAATATTTTGTTGAGTATTTTTGCATCTATGTTCGTCAGGGATATTGGTCTGTAATTTTCTTTTGTGGTGACGTCTTTGCCCAGTTTTCGTATTAGAGTGATGCTGGCTTCATAGAATGAGTTTGGAAGTATTCCCTCCTCTTCTATTTTTTGGAAAACTTTAAGGAGAATGGGTGTTATTTCTTCTCTATATGTCTGGCAGAATTCAGAGGTGAAACCATCTGGTCCGGGCGTTTTGTTCTTGGGTAGTTTTTTGATTACCGCTTCAATTTCATTGCTGGTGATTGGTCTGTTTAGTTTTTCTATTTCTTTTTTGGTCAGTTTTGGAAGGTTGTATTTTTCTAAAAAGTTGTCCATTTCTTCTAGGTTTTCCAGCTTGTTGGCATATAGATTCTCATAATATTCTCTTTTAATTCTTTGTATTTCTGTGGGGTCCGTCGTTATTTTTCCTTTCTCATTTCTGATTCTGCTTATGTGTGTAGATTCTCTTTTTCTCTTAATGAGTCTGGCTAGGGATTTATCTATTTTGTTTATTTTTTCAAAGAACCAGCTCTTGGTTTCATTGATTTTTTCTATTGTTTTATTCTTCTCAATTTTATTTATTTCTTCTCTGATCTTTATTATGTCCCTCCTTCTGGTGACTTTGGGCCTCATTTGTTCTTCTTTTTCCAATTTCAGTAATTGTGCCTTTAGACTATTCATTTGGGAATGTTCTTCCTTCTTTAAATAGGCCTGGATTGCAATATACTTTCTTCTTAGAACTGCCTTTGCTGCGTCCCACTGAAGTTGTGGCTTTGGGTTGTTGTCGTTAGTCTCCATATATTCTTTGATTTCTGTTTTGATTTGGTCGTTACCCCATTGATTAGTTAGGAGAATGTTGGTAAGTCTCCATGTATTTGTGAGCCTTTTTGGTTTCTCTCTAAAATTTATTTCTAGTTCTATACCTTTGTGATCTGAGAAGTTGGTCGGTAGGATTTCAATATTTTAGAATTTACTGAGGTTCTTTTTGTGACCTAGTATGGGGTCTATTCTGGAAAATGTTCCATGTGCCCTTGAGAAGAATGTGTATCCTGCTGCTTTTGGGTGCAGAGTTCTGTAGATGTCTGATAGGTCCATCTGTTCTAGTGTGTTTTTCAGTGCCTCTGTGTCTTTACTTATTTTCTGTCTGTTGATCAGTCCTTTGGAGTAAGTGGTGTGTTGAAGTCTCCTAAAATGAATGCATTGCTGTTTATTTCCTCCTTTAATTCTGTTAGTATTTGTTTCACGTATGCTGGTGCTCGCTCCTGTGTTGGGTGCATATATATTTATAATGGTTATATCCTCTTGTTGGACTGACCCCTTTATCATTATGCAATGTCCTTCTTTATCTCTTGCTACTTTCTTTGTTTTGAAGTCTATTTTGTCTGATACAAGTACTGCAACACCTGCTTTTCTTCTTGTTGTTTTCATGAAATATCTTTTTCCATCCCTTCACTTTTAGTCTGTGTATATCTTTGGGTTTGAGGTGAGTCTCCTGTAAGCAGGATATAGATGGGTCTTGCTTTTTTATCCATTCTGTTACTCTGTGTCTTTTGATTGGTGCATTCAGTCCATTTACATTTAGGGTGATTATTGATAGATATGTACTTATTGCCATTGCTGGCTTTAGATTCGTGGTTACCAAGGGTTCAAGGGTTGTTTCTTTACTATCTAACAATCTAACTTAACTTTCTTCTTAAGTTATTGTAAACACTGTCTGATATTTCTTTATTTCTCTCCCATCTTATCTTCCTCCTCCATTCTTTATATACTAGGTGTTTTATTCTTGGCCTTTAGTTAGTATTTGGATGGTCTGCTTTCTTTGCTATGATTTTATTGTCTCTGGTGACATCTTTTTAGCCTTAGGGGTGCTTCCCTCTAGAGCAGTCCGTTTAAGATATCCTGTAGTGGTGGTTTATGAGAGGCAAACTCTCTCAACTTTCGTTTGTCTGGAAATTGTTTAATCCCTCCATCACATTTAAATGATAATCGTGCTGGATAAAATATTCTTGGTTCAAGGCCCTTCTGTTTCATTATGTTAAATATATCATGCCATTTTCTTCTGGCCTGCAAGGTTTCTGTTGAGAAGTCTGATGATAGTCTGATGGGTTTTCCTTTGTAGGTGATCTTTTTTCTCTCTCTAGCTGCCTTTAATACTCTGTCTTTATCTTTGATCTTTGCCATCTTAATTATTATGTGTCTTGGTGGTGTCTTCCTTGGGTCCCTTGTGTTGGGAGATCTGTGGGCTTCCGTGGACTGCGAGACTATTTCCTTCCCCAGATGGGGACGTTTTCAGCAATTATTTCTTCAAAGACACTTTCTGTCCCTTTTTCTCTCTCTTCTTCCTCTGGTACTCCTATAATGCGAATATTGTTCCGTTTGGATTGGTCACACAGTTCTCTTAATATTCTTTCATTCCTAGAGATCCTTTTATCTCTCTCTGCCTCAGCTGCTCTGTATTCCTGTTCTCTGATTTCTATTCCATTAACAGTCTCTTGCATCTCATCCAGTCTGCTGTTAAGCCCATCGATCGCTTATCTGATTTCTGCGTTGTCTTTCCTCACTTCCCTCCCTTCCTCCCTCAGCTCTTGCACATTTCTCTGTAGATCCATTAGCATGGTTATGACTTTTGTTCTGAATTCTTTTTCAGGAAGACTGTGCATTTCCATCCCTTCATGCTCCCTCTCTGGAGTTGTCTGGTTGATCTTAGTCTGGACCATATTCCTCTGTCTTTTCATGGCTATAGAAGTGGTCGCTGGTGGTTGCCACGTATGTCAGCTGGGCTCTTTAAGACTTTAAAAAGAAAAAGAGAAAAAAAAAGAGAAAGAAAAGAAAAGAAAAAAGAAAGAGAAGAAAAAAAGCAAAAACCGCCCACAGGGAGTAGATTCTGTGGGGATGCTGTAGGTGGCGCTGTTGCTCCACTATTCCGCAGCTGTGGCCGCGCCACTCCGCGGAGATCTTTATAGCTCTGGCTGGGGTGGGAACGAATGGGAGGCTGTTGATCTCTGTGGAAAGTCTAAGTATGGCCACCCTTTTCCAGTCGTCAGCTAAGGGGTCTGAAACTCCCCAGGACTCCCAGCCTGCTGGACTGAGTGTGCTGGGGCGATCTGGCTCTTCCGCTGGGCTCCTGTCTCTTTAAGACCACTGAAAAAAGCACCTGCTTTTCTTTTTTTTTTCCTTCCCAGGAGCCACCTTCAAGCACCCTCGTGTGTTCCCTGCTCAGATCCTGCACCCTCTGTCTCTCCTATGTCCGCTGCACTGCGCAATGTGTGTCAGCGCTCCCCGCGCAGATCACCGGGGCTTGTTATTTCACGGGGTGTACTTCCACTCCCTCCCGGCTCTGAATCCTCTCCTCCCGCCGGTGCGCTAGGGTGGGTGAGTGCTCGGGTCCCGCTGGGTCACGGCTCTGTATCTTACCTGTCTCGCGGGGTGCCGTGTCCTCTCGGGTGAAGCTGCACACTGTGCACTTTCCTGTGTATTCTGGTGTCTCTTTTAGAAATACTTGTATTTGCTGTATTTTCATAGATATATATAGTTTTGGGAGGAGATTTTTTCCGCCCTGCTCACGCCCCCATCTTCCCGGAAGTGTCCTCAACGTGGTGTTTTTGAAATGTAAATGTAAATGCCCAGGTCACAAAGTTTACCAGGAAACATGAAAGAAACGTCCATTTGTAGACCAGAGGGAGGTTATTTTAAAACTGTCACAGCCCCTGGTTACTACTGGTTAGTAGCAGTAATGAGTTAAAACTGCCCCTGGTTACTACTCCAGTAGCTCCTTCCCGCCTCTGGTGAAATCACTCCCAGGAACAGCACGAAGCTCCCTGCAAACCCCGTCACAGCTGGGACTGCATAGGAGCCAGGCAGGGGTGGGGCCCTGCTAAGTCTGCTCATGGCTCACCTTGTGACTATGGTGGGCTGGCAAGTTCTTCTCAGAAAGGAGTGATGTGAACAGCATGGGACCGTGGTGAGGATGTAGTTGGATTGGTTCAAAGCAATTTTGAAGAATTTCACATGGATGCATGCAACAAGTAGTACAATTTGTCTAACATCTATTAAAAGCATTTCCCAAACTTGAATTCTAATGTCGTTTAGCACTCTGGAGTTACATATCCATCTGAACTTATGGCGGTATGAAAAGCACCCTATTCTCATCAGGAAGAGGAAACACAAAGCGGCTGTAAACGTCACGTTACTGTGTCCCCTGTAAATCCAATCAGACCCGGGAAAGGCACCGTATACATATCCTCCAAGAGAGTGAGGGAAAATATCTGAAACTAGAGAGAAAACAATGTTACATATTAAAACTGCACTTTCCAAACAGTGACACTGTCTGCTCCTTGCCTTCGCCCAGTGAGGCAGACGGGGCAGTCATGGAGGAAACGGTAACACTCGATGTGCCCAGTGGCTGCAAAGACAGCTTTTGGCAAAGCCATGATACCACCCAGAATTCCTGGCTTTAATTCTGACAGGTAATTTGATAGTAACTACAAGTTAAATTAGGAAACTATTTTTTAACATGACGCACAGGGTCTTTTTAAACTTAGGACTTACTGGCATTCTGTGAAGGAGTAAAATCATAGTAAGTCTAAAGATTATATTCCCAAGCTTTGCTGAAACCCACGGGCTACCACACCACTGGTCAGGGGTCTTCCATGGCCAAGATAAAACTTGTAGCCATGACCAGACCATGTCAGTCACTGTGGAGAGGTGAGGCGAACAGGAACGTGGGGAGGCCTGGGTGACTCTTGTAAGAAGACTATAAACTTCTCGGGTAACTAAATAACCAAATAAGGTTTGTTAGTTGCAGAGATAAAATGCATCACAGTCACCAAACTATTGCAGGTGTCTTCCACCTGAGGTATACGTAAAGAATTTTTATGAAGTAGAAATTCAGTCAAATGTGTCCCAAGTTAAAAAAAAAAAGAAATTTAAGGATTGACACAGGGACACATAAAGGCCGAACATCAAATTTTAATCTTGAATATTTTCTCCAGGCTTCAAACTATTAACATGAAAAGGAATGATAAATTGCAGTTTTATCATCACCATATCGCTGTGTAACAAGCCGTTGTTACAAAATCTCAATCTACTCTCTCCAAAATCCCAATAGAAAACCCATACATTATATTATCTAAGTGATCTATCAACAGATGAAATTTTAACGAACTTCATACCAGGAAACTATTAACAGAGGTACTTCATCACATAGCTTAAAATGTGGAGAAAAGACAGGTAAAAAATTATCTTAACCTGTAGTAGTCTTTTTACTTTTTATATTTTTTATAAAATACACTGATTTCCCAAAATAAAGATTACAACACACTGGTGCCCACTTACATGGGTGAGAGCTGATGCCAGCTTTTTTTCCTAAGTTCAGCTCACCAAACCTTTATATATTACATGAATATCCAAGTAAAGTATTTTTTTAAAAAAATTCAACATACAGAACATAATGTACAGTGTTTTATATAAAAAAATGGTTAATTTAGGAATGATTTCATTTCAACCATATAATATACCTTTTTAAGACCATGACACCTCTTGCTATATCTACCAGTTGTAATTCTTAAAAGTAAAAAGTAAAAAGGTTTTTGTTTTTGCTTTTCACGGGTAAACTGTAGCAATAATTTCATTCACTCCCAGGCTGTTTTCCCTCCTATTGTTTTTAGGACTACCCAGACCCACAACTGCGTGGTACTGGAATGACTGAAGTGGGGAGAAGAGGCTGATGATGTCCAAGAATTGACATAACAAACACGCAGGCTCAGCGGGTCCAGCTATGACATAAGGCTGATGGATGCCTCAGCAGGGAGGGAGGGGACCCTCAGAGACCGTGGTCAGCAGTGGCCTCGGGTACAGAAAAGAAAACAGTTTATTTTATACCTGCACTGGTCCTTTCTGGGCACAAATTGACCTCAACAGGAACCTGCATGAAACGTGCCACAGTAGGAATCAGTGATGCGTGCGACGGGGGGAGGGCGGATGTCACAATGGGTGAACGTCAACTTTTCAGTGTTTCTTACCACCTTTGACTGTCACACGAGTGTATCACTTATCTCACAAATGCTTTCCTGTGTCCTGGGCATGCAAATCACTTGGGGGTAAAATGGGCAATTACGTTTCACAGCCATTCTCAATTTTCCCAATTTCCAACCAATGACCTGAGCTGCTTCTGTTATATAACTAAATATATTCCTGAATACACTCTTGTTCAAGGGTTGTGCTTTATTCTTATTACTTCACTGACTTCTTTCTAGGGAAATTAAAAGCCCACAAAGTCAAACTGAGGACAGGCCTTGAGGGTGATGCCCAACTCAACCAGAGGCAGGGATCGCGGACTTCTCTTCCCGAGGACCGTCTCCCGGCC
Organism: Smutsia gigantea; assembly: GCA_032199065.1. NCBI lineage: Eukaryota > Metazoa > Chordata > Mammalia > Pholidota > Manidae > Smutsia > Smutsia gigantea. Next base: position 414,611 of record JAVSCE010003648.1, on the reverse strand, counting down.
CCAGGCCCTTACCGACACTGACATTCACTGACACCGTGTGCTGTGCTCTCCCAAAGAGGACTGGCCTTTCTGTCCTGAAGAAGCTGGGGCTCGGAGGTGGCGTCATTCTACATCAAAAAGAACCTCTTGCTCTCAACAGGAGATAATCCAGCTTCTCCTTAGCTATCATTTCATAAATTAATAATTTCTTAAAATCATAATCCAAAGAATTTATCTGTTACAAGAAAAATTCAAGTTTAAAAAATCAAATAAATTAGTTAAGCCTTGTAAACAATTGTCCATTTTAGCTATATATCATTTTTAAAAAAGGTTTCTCTGTATAGGAAATCCAACAGGTTGAGGCACAGTTTACACCTCAGAACCCAGAGACGAACTCACACACACGCCTCCTTCACGCTGGCCGCCGGCCTCACTGCTGGGGGGCCCTGGAGCCACTCCAGTCCTGTGCTCATCTCATCACCTGGATGTCCACACACGTGCATTTCCGTTCGACTGCTCTGGGCTACTCGCCGTGCCGTGGGACTACACGCCTTCTCAGTGCCGGTCCCTCAGATGTTCTCCACAAAGCTTCCTGGGAACAGGCCAGTCTTCCCGTTACGCTGCAGTGTGCCTTTGAACCAGCCATCCTCCCGTTTCTTATGAACAAACACAATATCGCCTTCTTTGAGTTCAAGTTCGGCCTCACTCTGAGGAGGATAGGAAACAACCACCCGGTGCCTGGGAAGGAGAGAGAGGAAGGACACAGCCAGTGTTCTGTTAGTCTGCACCACCGCAAGCAGAGACAGAAGAGCAAACAGCTGAGTCTCTTTGTGACGTTTGTAAACAACCCCAAACACCACTGTTCTCTCCTTGGTGTGTTCACAGACTTTGGATTTGCACGACAGTCTGCTATTGCTGACCCAGGCAGGTTTATCTGAGGGACCTTGACAGGGAGTGCAGTTCTTGACCCCCTAAGCGTTTGTATCTTGGCCACACAGAGGGAAGTCTGATTCAACCTCCCAGGAGGTGAAGGCGTCTCTGTCCTTCCTCCTTGCCAAGAAGGGAAGTGTGAATTTACCTGATCGCTGAGGCTGGGAGAAGTAGCTGAGTAGGTGGCTTCAGGCCCCCGTGACTGCCTGCCTCCAGGCTGGGGGGCTCTGCTCTGCCTCTGCTCCCACCAGCCTGGAGGGCTCAGCCCTGTCTTCTGGGGGTGGGTCTGGAAGTCCAGCTCCATGACCCACACGCGGTTGGGACATGGAGGAGGCCAGAACCCTAAGTTCTTGGGCTGTCCTAAGGTCTCGACGGGGAGGGGAGGACTAGCTGCAGTTCAGCCCAGCCCCAACAGGAGTGAGCCTGCGATCCGAGCTCCATTAGTCTGACAGCCGAATTGGTCTCTCTATTGGTCCTCGACTCAGCTACAGGAGAAAAGGCGCTCTCATCCAGCACTCCCAGAAGCCTGGCTGGCTTACTGGTGTCTGTGTCCCTGCTCCGTAGGCTCCGCCTGCAAAGTAAAGGTTGGCGGCGGTGGAAGCCAGGGGGAGGCAACTCACTTTACACTCCACGTCCTTTGTCCTCCTCTATGTTTCTCGCATTACTGCTCTCTCTCCTTCACTCCTCTCTTGCCTCCCCCAGTGACAGGGAAAAAGGGGGCAAATGGCAGTCAGCCTCCACGGTGGCCCTGGTGATCCCTGCCTCCCGACAGCCATACTCCAGTGCAGTCTTGCCCCACAATGCTCGGGGGTGACTGTGTGACTGGGAACATGACAGCGTGTGACTTCTGAAGGCACGTGGCTTCTACATACTTCCTCCCAGATCACACTCTCTAGGAAAACTCAGCATCCCTACGGAGGGAACACAGGGCATGGGACTTACCAAAGCCAAAGCCAAGAGGCTGATGGCTATGGGAGGGACATGCTGGGGGTCCCCCCGCTTCCGCTGACTGGACTGCAGGCTATCTGGACTGCAGACTCGAGGACCACTCTCAGTCACAGCACCTAGATATGCAGTTCCCACAGTCCCAACCACAGAAGCTGTAACATATATCGTTTTAAGCCACTAAACTTGGTGGGGTGGGGGATGTGTTACACAGCAGTGGACAGCCAGAAAATGTAAATATATATCTGTCTGTGTGAGCGGTGTCATATTTAGCCATAAAGGTGACTTCAAGTTTCTACTTTCATTCAGTTCTCCAAGTCAGAATGGACTTAACTGCCTCACAGGACCCACTCTTGACTCTAAGTAAAGGGTGCTTTGGCTTTAAAATGATGTAACAAACTCTATACAGCTGCCCCCAAACTTACAAAACCCATCAGAGCCTAATCCTTTCAGAAGATGGCCAGCTTCAACATCCATCCCATAAAAATAAGAATCCCCTTAAGAACCACGGCTAGAGTCCCAGATTATTACTCTGTAAGAAAGGTGTCTCTGCCAAGCCAAGCGGCTCTCCAAATAATGCTGGAGCTATTGGGTGTATGGACCGAGTGACCCTTCAAGGTCTGAACCAGAAGCCCCCACCAGGCTGGCTTAGGACTTCCGAGAAAGGCTCAGTGAATTCAAACATGAACATTTACAGACAACAGGCTCAGGACTCCATCAAGCATGGAAAGAAAGAGGAGGCATGGTGCTGTGGGGAAGCCTGGCCTGGGGCTGACACGGCCTCAGAGGTCACTTGGAGCAGATGAACTCTGGGCCCATCAGCTCAGCTCTCCTCTAAAGCACGGGACCTCGGTGAGTAGTTACAGTACACCATGTAATGTAGTGAGATGGTAAGTGTGGGATACCCTCAGTACACAGTCTGTCTCAGAGTCCACACCCAAAATGCCCTCCCATTATGATCGTATGCCTTAGGCAAAAGCCTGGTGAAGGAGGCTTAAAATGGCCTTAAAAAAATTAGGCCCTTCAAGGAGGCGAAGGAAGAGCCAGAGTAGCTGGCACCTCTACCCGAGAAACGAGCTCAGGCCACAGCGTTAAAAACTGCCTGACAATGAGACCTGACAAACTTTAGAATGACATGATTTGGGTTTTCTGACACCTTTTGAAGCAGGACAGATAATTTCATCATGAACTTCTCCAAAAGAGGAGACCCAGGTGAGACTTCTCAAGTCTGATGTAACCATGCTACAAATCCGTGTGCAATGTAAAAAGTTGCCATTTAGGTCAAGTTAAAATTTGAACAAAGCTTTATTAATTCTCGAAAAAAGTGCCCATTGACTCAAATAATATTCAGAGTAGATCTGTCATGAAAAGTATTCCTCACTGGTCTCTGTGAGCTGCCTTAAAGGTGACATGGAACAAAAATAGTTCTTGAAAAACTTGAAGTGAATTAGATTAATATTTGCATTGTATGAAATGCACTAAACCAATTTTGTCAAAATTTTCTTGAACCAGAACTGCTGCTGGGCTAAGAACATCAGCCTCCTGCCAAGTTCCCAGGGGAGCACATTTTCATTGCCCAGGTACCGGCCTCCGGGGGGGAGAAGAGAGAAACCCTGAGCACAACGGAAACGGTGACACGGTCCTGACTGTGTGAAGACGACCAGGTGGGGCGGCAATAGGCTGTGCTGGGGACCTTCCAGCTCGGGTCTGGCCCCGGGCCGCCTGACGCGGTCTGCACACAGATTCTAACACGCTCTTAAGGCCACATGCTGGGCCCTCTGGCCGACTGTCTCAGGCATGGAGAGGCTGGGCAAGCAGGGCGTCCGGAGGCCAAGGGGCGGATGCGAGGGGCAGCTGCCGGGCCTTCCCGCCTGCCTCTCCACCCTCTGCCTCGCCCGGATCAAGCTCATCCTTCTGTGAACAGCGCTCCGAGGAAGGGCGGCACCTCAAGAGCCAAAGGGCCTGCATTCCGTCGGTTCCGCTCGGCAGCACCGCCAGCACCCTGGTGGACGGGCCCGTTACGCTCCACACGGTGCGCCCTCTCCTCGTCCGCCTGTCTCCGCGCCGTCCCGCACAGGGCGGACCGGTGGCTCCGGGTGCCGCGGCCTGTGGCTCCCAGACTCGGCGGTTCCCCAACGCTGTGGGTCAGGGCTGCCCTCGGCCTGCTCTCGGCTCCGGCCCGACCCGCCTTCACAGCCGCAACCAGAGCTGCTGTTCCCTCTGCGCGTGCGTCCCCCGAATGAGGCCTTTCCGTCCCCACTGGGTGCCGCGGGTCTCGCGCTCCCTCCCGCCAGGAGCCCCTCTGATGACCCCCTGCCCGCCCCCGGGAGTGACGTCACCAGGCCAGACCCCGCGGGCCTCGGGCAGTCCTGCGGCCCAGCCCAGTGCGCCGCCGCGGCTGTGTCCCCACCCCGCTTAGTCTCCCTGGCCACAGCTGCCCGAGTGGGAAGGCGGTAGATGCACCTGCATGCCTCACACCGTTTAGCACGGGGTATATCACAGTTCTCTCCAAGCATGAGGAGTGACGGAGGGCTAACTGTACAGTAAAACTATTTAAATGTATGAAGCTCCTTAAAAAGGGATGGAATTCTGATAAATGCTACAACTTGGATGAACCTTGAAAACATTATGCTAAGGGAAATGCGCCTCACACAAAAGGGCAGGTATTGACAATCTCAAGTATGAGGGGCCCAGAACAGCCACACAGGCAAAGAAGTGTGGGGCCTGTCGGGGTTGGGTACGGGCCGGGGGTGGGGGGGTAGGGGGGGGTGGGGCCAGTGTTTAACGGGTGCAGAGTTTCGGTTTGGGATGATGGGTGGGATGGTGGTCATACCCCAATGGGAAGGTACTTAACGCCACTGATCTTTATACGTGAAAGATGGTGATTTCATCTATATTGTACCACAATTTTAAAAACAAGATGACAGTAAAGATGATGAAAAGATTAGAAAAAGAAGAAGCTTCAAAGCTGAGTGGCAGCCTCATTGCCGAAGTACCTCCTGTCCCCTCTGCAGAGCCCCTGGGTGGCCACGTGGCGGACACAGTGTGGCCACAACTCTGTCTCTTGTTAGCCGTGTGACTGAGTCAGTTTTGGGGGACAGTCACCAGGGAGAATTAAGGAAACAGGCTTGCCAAAGGAAGACCCTGTGCTGGCTTCAGCTAGACGCGCATCTGCAGCTTATTAGTGTGCATTCTCTACTTCCTTTATCAGTCTCTCTCGGGGTCTGTGGTAGTTCATTCATTTCTGTCTCTAGTCTCCCCTGGAACAGCCCAAACTGGACCCCCTGAGGCTCTGGGGGTACCCTTCCCATCACCTGGGTCTTGGTGGGTGACAATCTACTGCTTTCTGCCAACTACTACAGCAATCTAACATCCATCCAATCAAGTGTTTTGCTGGAAAACCATACGAGCTTGCTTTGTGGCTACTTCACATCACAGTGCCCCGAGCCCAGGCTTCCCCCAGTGGGGTCAAATTAATCACGCTGGTTAAGCCCGACTGCCTCTCTGTGAATCTATCTCTATCCAATTTGTATGTTTCCAAGTGTTCCAGCTTAATCCCTGATCAAAGATGATAGGTTCTTTTCCATTTTAGGAAATAGGTGTGTCATTATCAATTTAACTCAACTTCAAATCATTCACAGAGTGACTTGCTGTGTCTCCTTAAGCCCTCTGTGTTTTTTTTTCTTTTTAAGTATTGGAAAGAAACCTGTGACACATATTTTCTTTTATTACCATCCCTTCTGAAATATTTTATTTCTATTTTCTCTTTGCAATTGCCTGATGATTTTCCCACAATCCCTCTAAAATAGAGCCTGAAATACTCTATTATTTCTGCCATCATCAATTGTGTTTTCTGCCTCCGGGACACTGTTATTCCTTGTGTGTTCTCGTCAGTCTCTCCAACAGACACACAAGGATATTTCTGCTGCCCAGAGAACGGTCTCAGCTGACACCGAGGCCCGTCAGCACACCTCAGGTTTCATCCTTATTGTGAGACTGCTTAAGTCCTTACACTATGTGGATGTTTCTTTCTATTGACAGCCTGGCTGCCCTAGTCACATGCTCTTATTTTAGATTCATGGGACAGGATCATGGTTTGAGAGCAATTTCATGTTTGTTCTCATTGCAATCTGTAGATGAATCATTTCTCATACTGTGCCAATACTATACAATGAAAGAGAGTTCTTTGACATTCTATTAGTAAAAATTCAACCAGAAGAGCCCCAGGCTTCTGCACTTTGCCAGAGCAGGAGTTAGATTATGAATCAAGGAATCTAAGGCCCTAAAGTGCTTTAAGACTCTTACTGATGTGAAAATTAATTTTTCCTTCCTTCATTTTTAGCACTGAGTACTTCTACTTCTAATATTGTGTTGAAATTTTTCAAATATCAAAACAGGTAATCCCTACATGATACACTTGGTGGCTCTCTATTAGGCAAAGAATTTTATTCCCAGTGGATAACAGAATGTTTTCCTATACTACTTGTTTCCACACATTTTTCCTATTGTCTTTACAGTCAGGCAGACCTAAGAATCCAAGTTAAATAAACACTATCACCATGGTAGGAAGGCAAAAGGGCTGCGAAAAGTTGGTCAGGCTGGCTATTATATTTAATTTTCCATTGAACATATGGATTATAAAATATAAACTTGGGCAAAAATCTTCTCCAAAGACCCCTTTTCCACTTGTAAAAATGGAAATGGTTATATGAGAAGCCGGCCAGAGAATTCAGGTTCGCCCTTGTCCATCTGTCCAACCATGAACCTCTCTGTGCTCCCTATCTGATGTGCAGTGCCCTGCGGGTGCCGTCACCTGCTTGCATTAGCAAGTTCTCCTTTTCAGATGCACTGAACAGCAGGAGCCTGCTGTTAGAAACAGAAATGAGGTCGTTTAAGAGAAACGGGCTGGAATGCAGAAGCCACAGAGACTGAGGACATCTGGCAACTGAAAAGGAATGCATACTGGGGGAGGGAGGCAGCAGGGCCGTGCCAGCGCCCAGGGAGAGCGTGGGCAGAGTGAGCTACCCGCTCAGAGCGTCACACACCACAAATGACAGGGAGGACAGACTCAGGCCTTGAAGGAAAAGCATCAGATCAATGACTCGGGAGGAGGGCAGAAGCCTTTGTCACCAAAGGGAAGTAAACATGTCAGTGGACCAACAACTTCAGGGGCAGAAGGTGGTGTCCTTGGAAAGCAGTAATATTGCAGGAAAAAAGGTGATGCTCCCAGTGAAGAACTAAATGAGTTCAGGACAAAATTCCAAAACTTTACTAAGAGCACAAGAGATGAGGGGAAAGAGAACGATTTTGTTTGTGGGGAAGGAATGCTTTTTAGAGTAATATCTCATTTCAAAATTGGTTTTATAAAGATTAGAATGACAAAATTATTTGGTCTCACTATAAAATACACTCAGTTGTGTACTTTTTACTTAAGGCACATAGGTTGTTTGAAGTTTATTCTTTTCCAACTTACTTTTTTGGTAAAGTATGTCTCCCAAATTATATGAATGAAGGCCTCATATTTTGGTGGGCATAAATGTTCACATGAAATACAGGATTAAGGTGTCTTTATGACATGTTAAAGTAACACTTTATGGTAAGATTTCAAATCAGTAAGATAGGAAATGCTATGAAAAGGCAACACCTTGACAAATGAGAAATGTGTTTTATTTATGAAATGCTGGTACAGGTTACAAAGCTTGCAGAAACACTAAAAGCAGATGACACTGGAAAACAAACGTGTGTGTGCCTGCACTGTGAAAATGGTCAGCTATTTTTACTGTACTTCATGATATTCCCTGGCCAAGCAACATGCTTCATTTTTTAATTCATATAATCGTAGGTGACATTTGTCGTATTAAATAAAATTTCTGCCCTACGCACTCCCAGGGCCCCAGCGGCTGTATCAAACAGAGCGCCCCGTTTGTAGTCACCGCTCAAGGCCGGACTCGCTGAAACTGGGCTCCCTGCTCCAAGTGTAAAGCAACCCGGCACTAGGCCGGGGAGCGTCGGAGCGCCTAAGTACTCTTCGGGCTGGGGAAGAGTAGAAGAATTCTCTAGCGGGCAGAATGCTCCGGCTGCTTCACAAGCAGCAGGTACTGGACACCTTCAACGAGAAGGTAAAGGAAAGACAAGGGCCCAGCGGCTGGACGGATGCAGGAAGGACGCGGATGTGCCTGACAAATGGCGGTTTTCTAGAGAAAACGAGGAAAGGCATGCCGGAGCGTGTGCGCGCGGCGCGGCCGGCTGCGCAGGCGGGGAGCGCCACCCGGGCCCCAGCCCTCCCCTCCCGCACTCACCGCTCGCAGGCAGCGGGCCTGGCCTCGGTCGCCGGGCCCAGTGAGGAGCACGGCAGGCGCGGCGGGGGCGCCACAGGCGCGGCAGGCTCCCGGCGCGGCGCTGCGTCCTGGTGCTCGGCGGCTCTGCGTCCCGGTCCGGGCCCGGCTCCGCGTCCGGGGTGGGCGAGGCCGGCGGGGAGCCCCGCGCCCTGCGCTTGCCAGACGCGCCCGCCAGCAGCTTCCGCAGCCCCTTCTTCTCTTTCTGGAAAAGAAAGGACGTTGGGGGAGCTGGGCACGTGGCCTGCGGACTGGGGCGCCCGGGACCCCGGGGACCTGGGTGGTCAGTGTTCCCGCGGACACTGGGTCATTCTCGGGCCAGCCCCTGACCTGCAGGGCGTCAACCGGCCCCTCTGGCTTCCCTCCCGCGCTCTTGCTGGTCCGGGACATGCCTATGTTCACTACCTTCTACTAAAATAGAATAAGCAGAGGAAAAGAAACCTCAGCAGTTCACATTTCGGCTTGGGCAAGGCAGCAGACATTTGGGGACAAAAACAGATATTTCAGAATAAGGATTTAATTTCCTGAAATTATGCCTATCCTATCTCTAATTCCTGCATACTGAATTAAACATAAACCTAATAGCATTTCACTTTCGGTTTGCAGACTCGCTTCTTATTTACGGGGGATTTATGTCTTCACCAGGGTTAAGGGCTCAACCAGTTCCCACATGTCGCCACCCTGATGAAATTTAACAAGTCAATAATGACAGAAGTCAAACCATTTCTATTGTGCAAGTATCTCCTGGATTAGAAAGCCAAACACAACTTCACACAATTTCAAATAAAGCTTCAGTATAATAAAAAACAGCTTTATGCCTCTCTCTGCAAGCAAACGTCCAAAAAGGGTTTTCCCCAGCAATCTCACCCCCAGAAGCCATCTCATGAATCTGTCTCGTTTCACACTTCCGCTCTTCGCTAGAGAAACCACACCTACAGCCAGCTCTCCTGCATTCCCAAACCCTGAGCGTCAGCGTTCTTTCTCATCACCAAACATAGGTAACAATCATCATTTTAAACTGTTTTACTAAGATGTCAACTACATAATAAACTTCTCTGAATGGAAACATCGCTTGACAACAGATCATTTCATGGAGAAATAATTCTGTAGGCAATTATTATGGGCAGACTGGAATGACTATGTCCACCTACACGGAGACAGGATCACGAGGGGCCCACAAGGAGACTGAAGGAATTTCTCTTGGGAAGATGTTAGTTAGTTCACACGCAGCAGAAGTCCTGTGGGGGGAAGGGGCCGCCTCCATGGTAACACAGGTCCATTACTGACAGGCTGCATGGTAACACAGGTCCATTATAGACAGGCTGCGCAGAGGAGGCAGCCAAGTGATCACTACTCACCAGATGATGAAAAAGCACCCTGGGGGCGGAGGCCCCATTTACCATGTGCTCACGGTCAGGCTAACTAACCGTCGGGCTAGTGACGGAGGGAGGGGACGGGGCAGGGAGCACTGCCCCCCCATCTGCGGGCTCAACCTGCTGCCAGGAATCAGGGCCACCCCAGCCGCCCCGTGCCCCCGTCGCCCCCTGCCCCGAGCTCCCAGGAGTTCTTGTGCGTTTCTCTTCAAGGCTGGTCTCCACTCACCATGCCGCCTTTTGCTTCACGTTTTCCGGGGGCCGCCCTGCATCACCAGATGGCCTACAAACCCCACTGCCTGAGTGCCACGCCCGAGCCCCACGCACCTGATCACCCGGGAGCCCGGGGCTGGAGGGCGGGAGACAGGAAATACCGGGCCAGGCCCGGGGCTGCGGAAGCAGGAGAGGGCAGTTTGCCCTGCTAGGCCCGGCGCCCAGAGAGACGTCCCTCCCCACGGTGGCCCAGGAAGTGGGCTGATGAAAAGCCGCCACCACCCTTCCGTGAGGGAGCCTGAAGTCTGGAGAGCCCAGAAATGACCCGGGAAAGAAGGCAACCCGGTGACTTGCGCTTAGAGAAGCAGTCAGCCTCCACTTCCGCTATTCCCGCCATGACACAGGAAGCGCACGCTCACCCCGGACCCCCACGGGTCCACCAAGATCGTCAAGCCCACTGATAAATTACAATCTCGGCAAGCCACGGAGAAAGAAGTTTCTGAAAAGCTCCGTTCTGGGCACTTAGAAAAATATAGTTAACTGAATGGTGCTCAGGGAACAGACTCTAAAGTGATTAAGAAGCAAGATGACTTGCTCCTCTGAAATGGTTAAACACATTAAATGCAGCTTGCTTTAACGATGTCTGTGGGGGGTGCTACCATCATCAGGGATGCCCACTGCCTTTGGAGCAGAAGGCGGAGGATCAGGTGTCCCGGCCGCAGCGGGGGTGCTACCCCGCAGAGAGGCAGCCCAGGTCCAAGGAGCTGTACTTTTGATACCATATTCTGATGTTTTCTATCTCAGCAGAACAATGTGCCCCCGGAGAGAGTTTTGCACCTTTGTTTTTCATGATCCACCAGCAGAAATGAAAACTACAGATGAATGAAGACTGCTTCAGCAGTGTTTTAAATGTAATGTTAACACGCATGAAAAAGGGCATATTTTTTTACACAGACCTTAATAATTCTTCCTGTGGGTTTTTCAAGAAATTATGCCTAGATGAAATAATGTTTTTATAGTCATAATTTTCTCTCCAGAAGATCTGATGATTTAAAACTACATCTCATATTTAAAAAAGAACTATCTGGGTCAGAAAATAACCACCAGATAACCAGAAAGAGTAATTTTTAAATATAAATACAATTTCTGAACATCAACTCAATGACCGTTAGTCACCCAACAGAGGGTGAGTACAATACACGGAACAGCAAGTCAGAGCTCCTTCCCAGGCAAGAATAGATTTTATCTGAGCACGATCAGGCACATTCTACCCACTGAGTTTTCCTCTCCGTGGCCTCAGATGTACAGAGAATAGAGCAAAAGGTGAATGTGTTCTGGGCCATGGAGCACCCAAAATCTACATAGCCAGACTCCCAACTACCAGAGTCATCGTTGCTTAGGTAAGGAATCTCAAAAAACCTAATTCATGATTGTCTAATGATGATCACTCTCCCTTTCAACGAATATTTATTAAGTATCGAACATGAACCAGCAATGTGCTAAGCTCTGGGGATATAACAGTGGACAACACAAGGAGTTCATGTTCTCCACAGACACACAACAGGCTCTGCAAAAAAATAAAGTAGTCACGTGAGGGAGTGACCAGGTGTGGGGGCTCAGGAATGGCTTTTTTAAGAAAGTGTGTAGACTGAGGGAAAGGTCATGTGAAATTCTAGAAATAGCTAAACACCACTTGGTTCAAGAATCCAGTTAAATGCTTTTACAAGGATCTTGGCATTTGCTCCTCACACGCACCTCATGAGATAGGAATCACTATTGTTCTCACTGCCTAAGCCTCCCTAAGCTCGCCTAAAATCACACTGCCAGTAAGGGGTGGGAGGGGAATTTGAGCCATGGGCCCCCACTCTCCTCTTCCATGAGCTCAGCGTAAGCAACGTCTCTAGAAGCAAATCCACCCAATGGAGTGGTACGAGCAGGTACATTTCCCTACAGGCTACACAGATCAGTAAAGGCCCCTGAGCTGAACTCTGAGTGCAGATCGACACTGTTCAGACCTGGTCTGGATCCCAGCCACTGGCAGGGGCAGAAACACGAGTCAGAACACTTATCAGGGCAGATGGCTTCTCCTTAAGGTAATGAAATGGTGAAGCCCATGGACCATTTTTCTCCTGACAGTGAAATAAGAACTAGGAGGAAGAAATCATGTGAGCAAGGAAAACGGTCAGTAGGGACTTCAGGACAAGTTCAGAAAAGGAAATGCGTGTTTAAAAACTAGACAGACCCTCTGCTTAAGAAAACCCAGAGCCAAGGTCCTCCAACAGCAAATTGCCAGAAGACCTTGTGGCTCGCCCAGGGGGGCCATTAGGACTGTGGGGCGGGGGGCATGAGGCGCAAATGTCGGCCTCTCGTGGCTGACCTGCAGGCATGCCACCTGTTAGGACATGTGCAGAACAGGGCAGAGACCCACCCTGCAGGCAGTACGGGAGTAATGACAGTGTCACAGACGATTTCAGATCCTCCTAGAGACTATGAAGGCAGGGGCAGGAAATGAAAGCTCTTGGGGTAGTGAGGGTACCAAAGCAGTTTCTTCTTTTTCTGATGTGATAGTTCAAACAGTTGAATCAATCAAAGCATTAGAGGCCATCAGACTGAGTGGGTCTAACCTCATCAGCCTACGTCAGCAAACCAAATCGGAAGCCTGTAAAGGCCCCAAGGTCAAAATATTAAATGCAAGGACAGCCGAACACAAACAGCCCATCAGGCAACTGCCGTCTCTGCTCTGACACCTTCTCCACGAGTCCTGCCCCAGCTCCTAGGTACAGCGCTCCTAAACACTTCTGCTGGGTGCTATCTCATCTGAAATTTTTTTGCTTAAATAAACTCTTAAAATTCCTAATATGCCTCAATTTATCTTTTAAAAGAACTCAGTGAATATAAGAACAATTACATAATTGATGCTGAAGACAAAGATTTCATTTTCTCGATGAAAGCTTAATATATCAAAATAATATTTATTATATTTTTATATATAAGGAAAAATATATGTACATCATAGTATTAGTGACTTTCTTTGAAACCCATTTTGTTTGGATGTTTGGATTTTCTGTAACATCTAAATAAGTCTTTCTAATAAACTTTTTATAGTAAGAAAACACAGTAAAAAATACAGATACAGAGTACCTCACAAGGATGGGGAGGCACATATGCCTGGAGACTAGCTAATCAAATAATGATGTCTTTAGGCTGAATGTGAAGTTAGAAAAATGTCCAGATAAAGCTGCTAAACTGGTAACTGTAGAAGACATCAGGGATCTTATAGAAAGAATAACAATGGCAGAAAGGTCCAGAATTTCGAGCAATAACTGAGACAGTGTTTGGAGATATAGTACAGTTTCAGATGCTTATTTACTGAACCAAGGAATGCAGTTACCAGACACAATTAGCTGGAGATTTTAAGTCAGGGACAAAGAAAAGTTCCTGAGGCTGAGACAGGACTTCCACAAGGAACAGCCCAGTCAGTGAGGAGGTGCACGGCCTCGTGGGCATGCAGAGAAGTTGTGTGACCCGTGGGCACCAGTGGCAGTCCACGGCACAGCCGCTGGTTCAGGGACAGGAGGGCCGCATCCTGCCTGGAGTGAGTTGGATGACGCTGATCACAAAGCAGCCGAGACACAAGGGAGGGAACACGGGGATGTCCGGCTTGCTGGAAGTCTTGACTAAAGCTATAATGTCTGATACTCTTTTTCCTTGAGTTGCTGAAAATTCAATCTAACTGTGGATATAAATCTGATCAACTAGGAGAAAGGCAGTGGCCAGGTAATGGGCAGAGAGGTTCAGTGAATAAAGCAGAAACACTGAGAACTTGGAAGCAGGCACCCAGGGAGGGGACGTGACCATCAGATTTAAGCTCTGAAGTCTGAAAGAACAGACAGCAAAAGATCAGAGAAAATATATGCAGGGCCTGCAACTCAAAAGGGAAGAAGTTTGAGAGGAATGGGGGAGGGCTCCCCCCAACTGCAGATAGAAATGCAGAGCCACTGATGTGACCCTCCAGGGAGCAGCCTAATGGGTTCAAATTTTTAAGGGTCTTTTACAAAATGATCATGAGAACAGCCCATACGAAGTGTGGATGCTGGCTCGCAGGAGGGCGAGCCTGCAAAATGCTGCGGACTGAAATAAAATAGGAGTGGGGCTGCTTTAGAGCTGAAACAAGAGGAACACGGAAGACAGATCTGCTGTTCGGGATGGATGGCGGCTCTCGGGTGGCGGGAAGACAGGGAAGGACCATCTCCAGACTGGGAAGGAAGAGCAAACCTTGATGAGGAGACTGGGACTGAGAGACGAACCCTTACGAGGCAGAAAAATAATAGCGGAAAAAAGCTCGACAGTCTGTGACAGGTCCTGCTGAGCCTGGGATCAGGCCAACGCAACAGGCCAGAGGGCATGTGTAGGCCTGATTTTCAAAGACAACGACGAAGCACACTCTGCAGAGCAGCTGGAAAACGCTAGAACACCATACTAAATGAGAGGCTTTCTCAGGAAGAGAGACGAGACTCGGGGAGGATGGCCCTCCAGGACACGCCTGCTAACAGTGACAGTCAACAACGGGGCCACTGCCACCCTTCGGGCGGAAGAAAGTAAAGGACACGTGGGTCTCAACGGGCATCTACTAAGCTCTCCTGTGACATTAAATGAGGTGGTACATTTAGGAAGGGAAAATCTGTAATCTGTGACATGAGGAATGAGGAAAACACTTTGTAGCCTTAAGAAAAAGAAGAAAACCCTGAAATCAAGGTATCATATACAAAGGAGATTAACATTTGCTAGGAAGCTCCTCAAAATGAAGGGAAAAAAAAGGCATGGGGCACTGTGACGCCAGGGCTATCATGGTCAACGGGGTGTCCAAACAGAGACGGCAGCCATCTGTCCAGTGTGGGTTCCAGCAGGAAAGCCCGTCAGGGCCGCGGCGGCCCCGCTGTGACCTACCACCGCAAACCTCCTGCTGGGAATCGGGGCTGGCCATGCTGCGTGCCTCCCAGAGACGCTGGAGAACGGTTTCCTTGCCTTTCCAGGACTGTAGGAGCTGCTTCCCTTTCTCGGCCTGTGGCTCCTTCCCCCAGTCACGCTAATCTCCGCTTCTGAGGCCACATCATCTCTCTGCCCCCCACCGTGACGGTATGGGGCCCGCCTGGGTAACCGAGGGTGATCCCTCATGGCAAGGCCTTTAATTTTAATCATACTTGTAAAACCCCCTTTTCTTTTTTTTTTTAGAGTTTAATGTATACACTTTATTTATTTTTTTTTAGCTTTCATCTTCACACTCACTCATTTTTTTATTTTTATTTTTTTAATATAATTTATTTTATTATCATTAATTTACAATTACATGTGCAATATTACGATTATTAAACTACCCCTTCATCAGGTCCCCCCAACCAACCGCATTACAGTCACTGTCCATCAGCGTAGTGAGAATGCTATAGAATCACTACTTGTCTTCTCTGAGTTGTACTGCCCTCCCCGTGCCCCCCCAACATTACATCTGCTAATCGTAATGCCCCTTTTTCCCTCTTATGCCTCCCTTCCCGCCCATTTTCCCCAGTCCCTTTCCCTTTGGTAACTATTAGTCCATTCTTCGGTTCTGTGAGTCTGCTGCTGTTTTGTTCCTTCAGTATTTTTTCTTTGTTCTTATACTCCACATATGAGTGAAATCATTTGATACTTGTCTTTTTCGGCTTGGCTTATTTCACTGAGCATAATACCCTCTAGCTCCATCCATGTTGTTGCAAATGGTAGGATTTGTTTTCTTCTTATGGCTGAATAATATTCCATTGTGTATATGTACCACCTCTTCTTTATCCATTCATCTACTGATGGACACTTAGGTTGCTTCCATTTCTTGGCTATTGTAAATAGTGCTGCAATAAACATAGGGGTGCATCTGTCCTTTTCAAATTGGGCTGCTGCATTCTTAGGGTAAATTCCTAGGAGTGGAATTCCTGGGTCAAATGGTATTTCTATTTTGAGTTTTTTGAGGAACCTCCATACTGCTTTCCACAATGGTTGAACTAATTTGCAGTCCCACCAGCAGTGTAGGAGGGTT
Organism: Smutsia gigantea; assembly: GCA_032199065.1. Taxonomy (NCBI): domain Eukaryota; kingdom Metazoa; phylum Chordata; class Mammalia; order Pholidota; family Manidae; genus Smutsia; species Smutsia gigantea. Next base: position 398,772 of record JAVSCE010003648.1, on the reverse strand, counting down.
CCCTTTTCTCCACATCCTCGCCAACATTTGTTGTTGTCTGTGTTTTGGATGTTGGCCATCCTCACTGGTGTGAGGTGATATCTCATTGTGGTTTTAATCTGCATTTCTCTGATGATTAGCGATGTGGAGCATCTTTTCATGTGACTGTTGGCCATCTGAATTTCTTCTTTGGAGAAGTGTCTATTCATGTACTCTGCCCATTTCTTAATTGGATTATTTGCTTTTTGTTTGTTAAGGTCCGTGAGTTCTTTATATATTTTGGAGGTCAATCCTTTATCAGATACGTCATTTATGAGTATGTTCTCTGATACTGTAGGATGTCTTTTTGTTCTACTGATGGTGTCTTTTGCTGTACAGAAGCTTTTCAGCTTGATATAGTCCCACTTGTTCATTTTTGCTTTTGTTTCCCTTGCCCGGGGAGATATGTTCATGAAGAAGTTGCTCATGTTTATGTCCAAGAGATTTTTGCCTATGTTTTTTCTAAGAGTTTTATGGTTTCATGACTTACATTCAGGTCTTTGATCCACCTTGAGTTTACCTTTGTGTATGGGGCTAGACAGTAGTCCAGTTTCATTCTCTTACATGTAGCTGTCCAGTTTTTCCAACACCAGCTGCTGAAGAGGCTGTCATCTCCCCATTGTATATCCAAGGCTCCTTTATCAAATATTAATTGACTGTATATGTTTGGGTTAATGTTTGGATTTTCTATTCTGTTCCACTGGTCTGTGGGTCTGTTTTTGTGCCAATACCAAATTGTCTTGATTACTGTGGCTTTGTAGTAGAGCTTGAAGTCAGGGAGTGTAATTCCCCCTGTTTTATTCCTCCTTCTCAGGATTGCTTTGGCTATTCGGGGTCTTTTGTGGTTCCATATGAATTTTAGAATTATTTGTTACAGTTCATTGAAGAAAGCTGTTGGTAGTTTGATAGGGACTGCGTTGAATCTGTACACTGCTTTAGGTAGTATAGCCATTTTGACAATATTGATTCTTCCTAGCCAAGAGCATGGGATGCATTTCCATTTGTTAGTGTCCTCTTTAATTTCTCTTAGGAGTGTCTTGTAGTTTTCAGAGTACAGTCTTTCACTTCCTTCGTTAGGTTTATTCCTAGGTATTTTATTCTTTTTGATGCAATTATGAATGGAATTGTTTTTCTGATTTCTCTTTCTGTTAGTTCATCATTAGTGTATAGGAAAGCAACAGATTTCTGTGTGTTAATTTTGTATCCTGCAACTTTGCTGAATTCAGATATTAGTTCTAGTAGTTTTGGAATGGAATCTTTAGGGTTTTTTATGTACAGTATCATGTCATCCGCAAATAGTGACAATTTGACTTCTTCTTTACCAATCTGGATGCCTTGTATGTCTTTGTTTTGTCTGATTGCTGTGGCTAGGACCTCCAGTACTATGTTGAATAACAGTGGAGAGAGTGGGCATCCCTGTCTTGTTCCCGATCTTAGATGAAAAGCTTTCAGCGTCTCGCCGTTAAGTATGATGTTAGCTGTGGGTTTGTCATATATAGCCTTTATGATGTTGAGGTACTTGCCGTCTATACCCATTTTGTTGAGAGTTTTAATCAGGAATGGATGCTGAATTTTGTCAAATGCTTTTTCTGCATCTATGGAGATGATCATGTGGTTTTTGTTCTTCTTTTTGTTGATGTGGTGGATGATGTTGATGGATTTTCGAATGTTGTACCATCCTTGCATCCCTGGGATGAATCCCACTTGATCATGGTGTATGATCCTCTTGATGTATTTTTGAATTCGGTTTGCTAATATTTTGTTGAGTATTTTTGCATCCATGTTCATCAGGGATATTGGTCTGTAATTTTCTTTTTTGGTGAAGTCTTTTCCAGGTTTTGGTATTAGAGTGATGCTGGCTTCATATAATGAGTTTGGAAGTATTCCCTCCTCTTCTATTTTTTGGAAAACTTTAAGGAGAATCGGTGTTATTTCTTCTCTATATGTCTGGTAGAATTCAGAGGTGAATCCATCAGGCCCAGGGGTTTTGTTCTTGGGTAGTTTTTTGATTACCAATTCGATTTCGTCGCTGGTGATTGGTCTGTTTAGTTTTTCTGTTTCTTGCTTGGTCAGTCTTGGAAGGTTGTATTTTTCTAAGAAGTTGTCCATTTCTTCTATGTTTTCCAGCTTGTTAACATATTGATTCTCATAATATTCCCTTATGATTCTTTGTACTTCTGTGGGGTTCATCGTGATTTTTCCTTTCTAATTTCTGATTGTGTTTATGTGTGTAGATTCTCTTTTTCTCTTAATGAGTCTGGCTAGGGGTTTATCTATTTTGTTTATTTTTTCAAAGAACCAGCTCTTGGTTTTATTGATTTTTTCTATTGTTTTATTCTTCTCAATTTTATTTATTTCTTCTCTAATCTTTATTATGTCCCTCCTTCTGGTGACTTTGGGCCTCATTTGTTCTTCTTTTTCCAATTTCAGTAATTGTGTCTTTAGACTATTCATTTGGGAATGTTCTTCCTTCTTTAAATAGGCCTGGATTGCAATATACTTTCCTCTTAGAACTGCCTTTGCTGCGTCCCACAGAAGTTGTGGCTTTGTGTTGTTGTTGTCATTAGTCTCCATATATTCTTTGATTTCTGTTTTGATTTGGTCGTTAACCCATTGATTAATTAGGAGAGTGTTGTTAAGTCTCCATGTATTTGTGAGCCTTTTTGATTTCTTTCTAAAATTTATTTCTAGTTTTATACCTTGGTGATCTGAGAAGTTGGTTGGTAGGATTTCAATATTTTTGAAATTACTGAGGTTCTTTTTGTGGCCTAGTATGTGGTCTATTCTGGAAAATGTTCCATGTGCGCTTGAGAGGAATGTGTATCCTGTTGCTTTTGGGTGTAGAGTTCTGTAGATGTCTGTTAGGTCCATCTGTTCTAGTGTGTTGTTCAGTGCCTCTGTGTCTTTACTTATTTTCTGTCTGGTTGATCTGTCCTCGGGAGTGAGTGGTGTGTTGAAGTCTCCTTAGATGAATGCATTGCTGTTTATTTCCTCCTTTAATTCTGTTAGTATTTGTCTCACATATGCTGGCGCTCCTGTGTTGGGTGCATATATATTTATAATGGTTATATCTTCTTGTTGGACTGACCCCTTTATCACTATGTAATGTCCTTCTTTATCTTTTGCTACTTTCTTCGTTTTGAAGTCTATTTTGTCTGATACAAGTACTGCAACACCTGCTTTTTTCTCTTTGTTGTTTGCATGAAATATCTTTTTCCATCCCTTCACTTTTAGTCTGTGTATATCTTTGGATTTGAGGTGAGTTTCTTGTAGGCAGCATATAGATGGGTCTTGCTTTTTTATCCATTCTGTTACTCTGTGTCTTTTGATTGGTGCATTCAGTCCATTTACATTTAGGGTGATTATTGATAGGTATGTACTTATTGCCATTGCTGGCTTTAGATTCGTGGTTACCAAGGGTTCAAGGGTTGCTTCTTTACTATCTAACAATCTAACTTAACTTTCTTGTTAAGTTATTGTAAACACAGTCTGATGTTTCTTTCTTTCTCTCCCTTCTTATTCCTCCTCCTCCATTCTTTCTATAATAGGTGTTTTATTCTTTGCCTTTAGTTAGTATTTGGATGGTCTGCTTTCTTTGCTATGATTTTATTTTCTCTGGTGACATCTTTTTAGCCTTAGGTGTGCTTCCATCTAGAGCAGTCCATTTAAGATATCCTGTAGTGGTGGTTTATGAGAGGCAAACTCTCTCAACTTTCGTTTATCTGGAAATTGTTTAATCCCTCCATCATATTTAAATGATAATCGTGCTGGATACAATATTCTTGGTTCGAGGCCCTTCTGTTTCATAACGTTAAATATATCATGCCATTCTCTTCTGGCCTGTAAGGTTTCTGTTGAGAAGTCTGATGATAGTCTGATGGGTTTTCCTTTGTAGGTGATCTTTTTTCTCTCTCTAGCTGTCTTTAATACCCTGTCTTTATCTTTGATCTTTGCCATCTTAATTATTAAGTGTCTTGGTGTTGTCTTCCTTGGGTCCCTTGTGTTGGGAGATCTGAGCTTCGGTGGACTGCGAGACTACTTCCTTCCCCAGCGAGGGAAAGTTTTCAGCAATTCTTTCTTCAAAGACACTTTCTATCCCTTTTTCTCTCTCTTCTTCCTCTGGTACTCCTATAATGCGAATATTGTTCCGTTTGGATTGGTCACACAGTTCTCTTAATATTCTTTCACTCCTAGAAATCCTTTTATCTCTCTCTACGTCAGCTGCTCTGTACTCCTGTTCTCTGTTTTCTATTCCATTAACAGACTCTTGCATCTCATCCATTCTGCTGTTAAGCCCGTCGATCGCTTGTCTGATTTCTGTATTGTCTTTCCTCAGTTCCCTCACCTTCTCCCTCAGCTCTTGCATATTTTTCTGTAGGTCCATCAGCATGGTTATGACTTTTATTCTGAATTCTTTTTCAGGGAGGCTGTGCATTTCCAACCCTTCAGACTCCCTCTCTGGGGTTGCCTGGTTGATTTTGGTCTGAACCATATTCCTCTGTCTTTTCATGGCTATATAATTGGTCACTGATAGTTGCCACGTATGTCAGCTGGGCTCTTTAAGACTTTAAAAAGAGAAGAAAAAAAAAAGAGAAAAAAAAGAAAAAAAAGAAAGAAAAAAAGAAAAAAGAGAAGAAAACAAAAACAAAACAAAAAACCAAAAAAAAAATGCCCACCAGATGTAGATTCTGTGGGAATGCTGTAGGTGGCACTATTGCCCCACTATTCCACAGCTGTGACTGTGCCGCTCCACAGGGCCCTTTATCGCTCTGGCAGGGGTGGGAATGAATAGGAGGCTGTTGATCTCAGTGAGAAGTGTTAAGTATGGCTACGCTTCCTCAGTCTCCAGCTAAGGCGTCTGAAACTCCCCAGGCTTCCCAGCCTGCTGGGCTGAGTGTGCTGGGGCGATCCGGCTCCTCCGCTGGGCTCCTGTCTCTTTAAGACCGCTGAAGAAAGCATGCGCTTTTTTTTTTTCCTTCCTGGGAGCCGGCTGCAAGCACCCTGGCGCGTTCCCCGCTCAGATCCTGCCCCTCTGTCTCTCCAATCTCCGCTGCACTGCGCAATGTGGGTCAGCGCTCCCCGCGCAGATCACCGGGGCTGGCTACTTTGCGGGGTGTACTTCCACTCCCTCCCGGCTCTGGATCCTCTCCTCCCGCCGGTGCGCTGGGGTGGGGGAGTGCTCGGGTCCCGCCGGGTCGCGGCTCCGTATCTTACCCGCCTCTTGGGGTGCCGAGTCCTCTTGGGTGTAGCTGCACGCTGTGCGCTTTCTTGTGTATTCTGGTCTCTCTTTTAGGAATAGATGTATTTTCTGTGTTTTCGTAGATAAATATAGTGTTGGGAGGAGATTTCTGCTGCCCTGCTCACACTGCCATCTTCCCGGAAGTCCAAAACCCCCTTTTCTATGTAAGAATCACATTCTCAGATTTCAGGGTTAGGCCGTGGACATCTTCAGGGAGCAATTAATTCTAACACAGGTCCTCTTCAAGCCTCAGAGTAATTGAATTCTTTTCAACTGGATTCTTTCCTGGGAGGGTGGGGGCTACAGAGTCCCTGTTCTCCTCAGTGACAGGGGCCCTGATAGGTTCTGTCCCCAAACCTTAAAATCTAAACTATAAACATTTCTTTTAAAGATATTGACAAAGTTGAACGGGTCAGCTTGAGAACAGGTTTAACATAGTTAATTATAAACACTGAACTAATACTAATCTTTTTTAAAAATGCTCATGTTAACCCGACAATTAAATATTAACTTTTTAGTAGGCTGTAAAGTTTATTTCCTTATAAACTGCAATTCACAGGCTCACCTAGCCATTTAAATAGAGCAACATATATGACCACTGAACCAGGTGGCTAAGAGTTTATGATTCCCCTGAAGTTTCCCAGCCCTACCTATAGCTTTAGGAGACATGCATGAAACACTGAGGAAGAGAGTCACACTTATAGTGCCGTCATCTAGACTTCTGTTCACATTTAATCACCACCAACTTCCCTTTGTCTCTAAACATCTGTCTCTAAACACAACCACAGGTTAGTCTTTCAAACGCAGCTTTCCATTCGTATCTTCTTTGCAATTCAGCCCCAAATGAGATTTTTTAAAAGATCTGCGTATTTTGAAAACAACTTTTCCTATATTTCAAGTCAAGAGAAAAAAAATCCACATTGATAATAATCAAATATACTATAGAAAAATATAAACCCACAAATAACACTTTTGATCCACAGTTTCAACCCCTTTGTATATTAAAATCCTCCCCCCACCGCCAAGAACTCTTTTATCAAGAAGGAAAACTGAACAGAAGGCTTAAGGACAGCAAAATGGAAGGATGCATGACTAAATGGGAAGGTCCCCTACTGCCTGAGAACTGACCAAGTCTTACGCACTGTGGCCTCCTGTACCTGGCATGGGGCCTGGCAACCAGTGGGTGCTGAGATGCAGAGCAGCAAGACCTTCCATGAGCAGAGGGGCGGGCCCAACAGCAGTGAGATGGGACGCCAGTCTTACCTTGCTATCCTTGTCTGGCTTGAAGGCTGAACTGCTCCCACCAGCTGCTGAAGCGCTGTCAGGAGAGGCGGGGGGTCCAGGGACGATGGTCGCCACCCGGCCGCCTGGCTCGGTCTCCAGGGAGGAGGTGGCGATACTCGGGGAGGTCAGCGCAGCAGAGGGAGCACAGGCCAGGGGGGCACCGACCCAGCCCACACTGACAGCGGCCGTGTGAGCGGCCGGGCCCAGGTAGCCAGAGCTCTGGGCCTGGATGGGCGTCACCGCCGCCGTAGGGCGCTCCTGGCTGTGTGCCGCCACTAGCAGATGACAGGAGGGACACAGCAATACTTAACGTCAAGTAAATGCTTCTCAGCAAACCATGCATCACTTCACCTCATCAGATCACAATGAAAGAAAGGCTGCTATTGCATTTTTATACTAAATGATGGATGTGTGATGGTCTCAAAGCCCTTAGTCTTACATGGGTCCCCAGATACATTTTCCTGGAGCCTGGTGAGTGCCTGAAGGCTCAGCTGTAACTCCAGGAAGGCCTTTGCACGGAACTACAGACCCAGAGCCAGTTTCTGCTGGCACTCTACAGTGTCCAATTAGGTCGGCTTTCTGTCCTTTGTAAAATTACTCTTTCCTTATTAAACATTTTCCTTCTTTTGTTTTTTCTGATAGAATTTACAGTGTATCCACCACTGTTACCCAAGACTCTCAGTAGGTTTCCAGGACCACAGAAAGGGGAAACTTTAAGACCCTACTGGGTCTAAAACAGATCTGTGACCAAGTTCACCAAAAGCAATCAGCCCACTGGTCAGGAGAGCGTCATGCAGGGGTCACACGGCTGGCGGCAGTGAGATTTGGGATCTTGAACTTGATTACGTAAGTCGTATTTTCAGGTACCATCGACCTTCTTGGGATTGGCCTAATTTCTTTACACTTTGTATCTGTAGATCAAGCCTGAATTACCGTGCAGGGCAGACCTGGCCAAAATAAGCAGATGTGAAGTGCCACTGGCTAGACCAGGCCTGCTTCTATTTCCTAATGTTATTCACTAATTTAATAGGACATCTGCTTCTTCCAACATCAGATGTAGGCAGGCACCCCTTTCCTGACACTCTGCAGTCCGGCTCCCCCTTACCTGTCCTCACAGCACCGCGCGCCTGGTTGACAGTCACCTGCCCGCTCACGTGCAGCAAGACTTTCGCCTGAGGACTCGTCTGGATGTGCGCTGCTGGCACAACAGCCGTGGGGATGCTGGGACTCCCGGCCGTTCCACTTCCCTGGAGCTTCTGGGCTGGCCCTCCTGCCGTGGAGGAGCTGACGGTGACCACCCCTCGACCTGCCTGGCCAGCCGTCGGCACAGGGGCTTTAGCTTGGGAAGCATTTGTCAGGGCCCTGCCAGGACAGAACACAGGCAGGAAGCCCAATCCGTCAGCGCACTGGGACTCAGAACAATTACGTGCAAGAAAAATGACTCAGGTCTTTAAGACAGAACATTTTTTAAAAGGAATGGAATTATTTTTACAGAAGTATAAAAAGAGCACATTCAAAAGAACAGTGGCCCTGAGGCAGACAAAGGTCTTGAATGTATTCTGATCACAGAAAATCACACATCAGACTCTGCTCAAGAATATGGAGTGCCTAGGTGTGGCCTTCCATAGCAACGCTGACCATCTCCACTGCCTCAAGGCCCTGGATTCTCCTGCTTCATCTGCTGGGGACACTGGTCTGCCACCTTACAATATCACACTGTCATGTTTCTGCCCTGCTCCCGACCTGCCCTTAGTCCTGTGCCACACAATGCCTGTGTCCACTGACATGCACACACACACTCTCTTAGAATGACCTTTCTGGATTCTCCTGGCCTCTCTGCATCTCATTTACGTTTCGGATTCAGCAGAAATCCTGTCCTTTCAGAAGCATTGCTCAAGGTGGTTTAAGATGTCATGGTTCTACTGTTTCTTGGGGATTTATTCCTTCTACAGCCCTTGATTAGAGAATGTGATGTTTTCCTGTTTGTTTGGGTTTGTTTAGTAAATTCCCTATTAACTACTCCCAACTCAGTAAAAGTCCTGTGAAAACAGGGCCGGTGTGAAATGTTCTTCTCTAGTCCTCCAGTATATGCACAGTCACAGGGGTACAGACAGTTCTACACAAGGACTTACTGGCTGAATTTAAATTAGACTCGGCATAGTTTTGTGTGAGGTATTTTTTTTCTACATTCTAAATTCATTTAAACAATTCTATGTGTAATAACTTTCCACTAAATAGGATACTTTGTTAACTTGAACATCCTTACTATTTACCACAGCGAATTAGATTTTTAATAATCTGTTTTTGAATCTTATGAAAGTGTTTTCCTTCGTTAACTTATTATTTTATTTTTTTTGTGGTTCAGTCTGTTTGGTTTCCCTTAGGTCTTGCTCTGGGTTTTTGTTTTTGTCTGTTTGTCACCCACCAGGGAAGGTCTATCTTCTGGACCCTGTATATAGATTTTAACATATACAGAAAAGAAGGTTTATATTGATTAAAAATCTGCAAGTCAAATCAGAGCCCACATTCTGTCACCATCTGCAACACTAGTGATTTTCATCTGATTAGGCTACTGGCCAACCTATAAATCAAGGCCAACAGCTCAAACATGTCAGTTCATTAAGCCATTTATTTAACATCAGGGGCTTGGAGGAATGATTTAACAGTTAAATTTGAACCATTTATTAAAAGCTCAGTGGCCAAAAACCAGGGCTCCCACAATGTTGAGGCCATTATAGGTCATTTCATTGATTTTCCAAGGCCACTTTCCTCAGTGACCAGAAGGTAGACTATCTTTAAGTAAAGGCTATTTTGTGTAACTAAAGCTCTTACGTCCTATTACCCTGTAACAGGGTTTCTCAAAAGGGTTTCTCAGAAGGGATTTTTGGGCCAGAAAATCCCTTCTGTGGGAGACTTGTGACGCATCCGTAGCATCCACGTACTCAAGGCCAACAGGAACCTCCCCTCGCGTGCTCTGCAGTGACCATCACAAATGTGTTCAGATGTGCCAAACTCCCCTGGGGAGCAGATCCACCTCGGCCGAGGAGGACGGAGGACATATGCCATGTCCAGAGCATTTTACTTCTGATTGCCAGAATTCAGAGGTAATCGCCAAGCTACTAGAATACACGCAGAGCCAGACTGCCTGGGTTTGAGCACTTCTTTTTAAAGTGATCGCAATTTATTTAACCTCTGTGTCTCCATTTCCTCACCTATTAAGTGGATGATAACAGCGCCCACAGGAGTGAGTTGTTTAAGAACTTAGATAATACGTGTGACACATTTAGAAATCTGACTGCCTGGCACATAGCACATGGTATAAAAACACATCAGTATTAGTAATACAGTTTTTGTTTATATTAAACACTACATTTTTTATTTTCTAACAGAAAAATACTGAAAATGGTGTAACTGATTCTTCTCCCATGTAACTGAAAGCAAGTAACTTAAAACCCACTATGTTGCTTGGTAGACACCTACAGTTCCACATATATCCATGTGAAAGGTAAGCTAAGAATTTTAGAGTTAGAAGGGATTTCAGCAAATGCAGGTATGAACTTTTAAAATGTTGGCTATGTCACAGGCCGTTATAATGTGAGAAGGAATCCTGGATAGGTTGAAAACCATGGAAAAGAACAAAGCTTCTATGCAGAAGTAAGTAAACGACTTATTCGAAGCCATACCTTGGGACTAGTGCCACATAATTGCCAGGGAAAACCCCGATCCTGCTGGTCTGCATTGAGGTCCCTTTGAACCAGCCATCCTGGCAGCGCTCAAACACTACCAGCATCTCCCCCTTCCTTAGCTCCAGCTCGTCCTCCTTCCGGGGCGTGTACGGATACACAGCGACATACCTGGAACAGAGAAGAACGCCTGACCGCAAAGCACAGGACCCCCAGCCCTGGCACCAAGGCTCGCATGTCCTGTGCGAGTGCCAACAGGAAGCGCGCTCCAGGAACTAGTAGGCAGCACTGTTAACAGTACACCGAAAGAGGTTTTGCCGCCTACATTTAAAAGGCAGAGGCCTTCCTGATGAACACCTGCCAACCTGGTCCTCATGTGAAGGTGCCTATCCCACCCAATGCTCCTGGCAGGCTGTGAAAGTATTCATGCAGCTCCCCGGGGTGCCGAACTTGCTGCTGGGGATCAGGTGCCCACGGGGAAAATTGAGCTCTTCAGACGATGCTTGTTAGACCCGGGAAGGAGCTGCAACGAGGGCATATGGGATGAAGTCCCACCGGGAAGCACCATGCCGCCTTCCACACGCAAGCCAGTCGGGGAGACTCTGGCTGCGCCTGCTTTCACATGCTCAGCCAGGGAAAATACTGAACTGGAAAAAATCAAAGGGAAGCACGGTGCAGCTCATGGGGAGAGCAAAACCAGCCCACGGTGCAAGGGGCCCGCACCACCAACGGAAGCCAGGCAGGCAATGCCAACCGGTTTTCTCCAGGGCCCCAGGCCGGCCCGGGTATGAATTCGCCCGATGCAGGATCCCTGCGCCGAGCTGTGCTCTGCTGCTGGTAAGCTCTGAACAGGACAATCAGAGGGATCCTAACGCCTGGGGGCTCACAGCCTTTCACACACAGGCAGTTCCGTGTACGTGTGCATAGCCAATAGCTCTGTTCCCCTGAACCACGGACGGCCTTCGCTCAGCAGGATGGCTGCCTGGCGAGCTCCTTGGTTAGACCCAGTTTGTTCCGGCACTTCCTACTTCTGGGCATGACTGGGTAAACGTGTACAGAATACAAACCACTCTGGTGAGCCATCAGCCTCTGTCATTTGGGCTCAGAGTGAAACGAACATTTAAGCTGCAATAAATACTGTCCTCACTTACACGCTGGGGCGAGTCTGGGGCCGTGGATGTGCAATCTGGTCTGTGGACCCCGCTGTAGGCCGCGGCCCCATTCCGGCAGCAGCCGCGCCAGGTGGTGTGGAGGCCAGGAGAGGGGGCGGGGGCAGAGGGGGATTCACAGTCTGGTGGGAGAAAGAAACACAGGGAGAAGGAAGGCACACATTATTTATTTACATCTTTTATGGAAGGTGGGAGGGAAAAGGAATCAGAAATTCAAGGAGAAAGGACTTTAATGGAATCCACACAGAGCAGAACCAGCAGGCTACCTTGGATCAAAGCCTCCTTTCTAAAAACCTCATCTCTTGTTCTCCTTTAAGATCTTAAAGCCACAGTAACTTTTTCAGCAAATAGGCAAATAATCACAATTAGGAAAAGGGAGGGAAATAAATGAAACAGTTGCGTGTAATTTTAAGATTAATGGCACTTTTAAGTATAGACTTGGACAAAAATCCAAATGCTTTTCATGGGGGCAGCTGTAATGTCACACTGCTTGCCGGGAATTCATTTGTGATTGTTTCTGTAACCTGAAACTTAAATACAACACAAAACAATTTAGCTGTACTGTATCTCTAACCATTCCGTCAGAAGAAAATTTCCTTTGATGCTCGGTCTCCCAAAAGCCCAAATGAAAGCAAGCCACAATCACTGGGTCATTGTTCCTGTTTCTGCTTATTCTTTCCTTCACTTTGCCAGCCTTTGAAATTTAGTGCTATCAAGGCTGGTGATCTTTAACAAGTATACCAGTGAAAAGCTGCTGGTTCCTTTATGGGCACAGACTAATGGGGTCCTGCCTACAGGGTTCCATGCCTTTTGAAAATCAATGGAGCAATTGTTACTCTCTGATCTATGAACCCCAGATAATTCTTTAGGGTCTCTATATTGAAACTCCTGGGAAAAATGGCACACAGAGACCTGCCTGAACCCCCACTTTGCCCCCCGCAAATCTTTGAACCACTAGATGTAAAAAAAGAATCAGAAGAGAAATAAGGAGACTAAAGAGTGCACCTAAGGAAGGGTATATGGCTTCTGCAACTCCGCATTGCCAGAAAACCCCAGTGATTTCTAAACAGTTCATCGCAGTCATTTTGCTTCTATTTTTTGGAATAAAAATTTGAATCTCATCAACATGTACTTCACCTGCCTGCTAATGTACATAGTTCCAAAAACACAAAAACTGAGTAGAAAAAAATTTCAAATTTCTAGATACATGATGCAATGGTTTCACACATTTAATTTTTTGCCAAAGTGACTTTCAAGGATTTTCCCCATATGGCAGCTTAAATTGTTGCAGAATAAACGAGGTGCAGAACTGCTTACAGTGTGAACCCGGACAACACAGAGGTCAGCTCAGAAGTGAGACTTTCCCATCCTCCTTGGGGAACTCGGCAGCATCGAGGTTTGTCACAGCTCTGGGATTTGCATGTGCTGGGGCTTAGAGCCTTCAAAACCATTGACCAGGAGAAGGTCAAGCATTCCTTCCATTCGGTCTCCTCCCAGAGACAAAGTAGAGAGAAGTAAGGATGATCCTGGAGAAACTCTCACCAAATGTGGGGGCAGGTCACTGGGGCTGGTAACACACCAGCGCCTCGGCGGGCCTGATGAGTCTGGGCTGTGTGCAGAGTAACGCAAGGAGCCTGTCTGACACCCCTTCACTGATTCCATGCAAGTCTTCTTAGCCCATCTCTAGAAATTCCGGCTATAGGAGGGTAGAAGACAGAGGGTACATATTCCACAAGGGGCACAACAGTGGCCACGCCTGGAAATTACTTAAAATGGTGCCGAAGGCACAGAGCCGGAAAGCACCTCAGTAGAATTCTGTTTTTAAGAGGAAGGGAAACTACAATGGCTCGTTAGTTATACCTTGACTTTATTAAAACAGAAACTGCACTAAATTAGCCCTAAGAAGAAAAGTCAAAAACCCTCTAGTGACCTGATAAAACATGTCACATTTTGCTAACAAAATGTAAAAAGGTTACCTCTTATAGTTAAAAAATATAGTACACAAATGTTTCACGTACATTCCTTTTACAAAGAGAAAGTTGGTAGGCATTTGAGATATGGCATAAAAGAGGATATTCTGAAAGATCCCCCTAAGGTTGTGCTCCAGAGAAAGCTCAGTCACAGCTCTTCCTGTAGCTGAGACAAACAGACACCCTTAGTAAAACTGGGCGATTCTTCCCCGATGCTGGGTTACCTATCTTGGGAGAAATGTGCATTTGTGCACATGTGTATTCACGAGATAGAAGCACACAGACCAAGAGAGAAGTCTGATTAAAATCAGATTCCTAGATGTTGCTCAGCCCCGTGGGGTTGGTAAATGACAGGGCTCTTTGAGTCCAGGGCTGGGACAGACCAGGAAGTTCTGTGGTTGCTTTATGAAGAACCCACACTGAAAAAAATCTGGTGATGTGGAAGTTCAGAAGGTCATCACTGTGCGGTGGGCTTCCGCCAGTGAGCCGTCCCGCAGGACCCGGACTCCCTACAGAGCGACCGCGGCCTGCACCTACCCGGCTGACCCGGAGGCCTGCTGGAGGCACAGGTCGCACTGGGCTAAGAGTATTTGTTAATGTCGTTCAGAAACAAATGCCACCCTTAAATGCCATTCCCACCAGATGCTGGACGCTAGACGAATGGGCTCGGAACGCCTCATCACTTGTGATTCCGGCTTCATGGAGATGCAGCAGGTCTGCAGTGCCAAGGAGGGCTGTGCGCAGCCCTGCATCAGCAGGCCCAGAGGCACTGATGTAGAGAATGGTGTGTTCTTCTGGTATCTGTTAAAAATGAGCTTCCTCTGTGCTTGTACAGATCCAGACCTTCTTTGCCAGCATGTGGTAATGGTCTAAGGCAAGAAAGACGATTCCTGAATAATACTTAGCTTAACAAACAGGACTCAGTCGTCTGTTAATGTGAAATGGACCTATTCTTCAGGTCTGGGTTCTGTTCTCTTGACTCACTGATCATTTGGAAAGAAGAGGCAGCTTTACTCTGTAGAGGCTTCGGGGTCAGAGAAACAGGTTCCAGTGCTGGCTTAGCCTTGAGGGCGCTCCTCAAGGTCCTCCTCTGTTAGCATGAGGGCCGTGAAAGAAGTGTCCTCTCCGTGGGCTGTCCAGGCCACTGATGGGCAAATGAAAGCTCAGATACAAGGGGGTGCAGCTCTTCCCCTCCGGTGCGCCCTCCTCTGTCGCCCTTCACACAGCCCAGAGAGCGGCAGGTCTAGATGTGGCCCACAGGTGACACACATGTCAGGTCTTAGGCCTCAGCCAGAGCTGGCCAGTGGAGTGTTTTGCACTAGAGTTTGGAGCACAAGTCCAGCTAACAATAGAAGGTTTATTTTCTCTCCAATGGCCCTTTGTGGGTGCGTCTCCCCAACACACCTCCCCGGGTAGAAAGCTGAGTGGCATTTCTGGTCTCTCGGGTAAATGCCATTTAATGTCCCCCATGCCACCATCACTTCTTTCTAGACACAAGATTTCCAATCAACCCACTTCAACTCTACACACGCACACCTCTCCACAGCCGTTCTGTGCATGGGGCTCAGCGCAGTTGCTCTGGCCGAAGACGGAGCAGTTCATGGTGCAGCTGTGTCCCCAGGCCAAGGGTGTCACTGCCTGCATACAGTGCTGTTTATGTAATCGTTTAAGTAGTTTGCCTTAGTTTTAGGACAATGAGTAGCAAGTAGAAAAATGCAAGTATGGACACCAGCAATTAAAAAAACTTAGGTGTCAGAATTCAATAAAATTAAGGTAAAGATGGATAGTAGTGAGTCGTCTGTCTAAACTGGATGCTCACTGGAATTAAGCGAGCCAACTATGGGTACAGTTATGAAGAAAAAAATTAACATATTTAAAAAAATGCTATTAATGGGTGCTTAGAAGATTATGTCCAAAGGGGAAGATGTAATTAAGAATTGGTAATTTTTAAACATCTCTCTGGGAATGGGATTTCTCTCACAGACTGTTAGGTTTGTTGCTCTGCATTTGATTTGTGAGAAGAGATGCCGATGGCGGTTAGCCGGCCCCGTGTATAACCAGGTCCCTGCCTTATACAGATCTGTGGGACGACCTCGTCACTAGAATTGGTGTACGTAAGCTGCCTTTCCCAGTGCCTGGGGGCACAGCAGACGCTCAGTACACGGGCCCCTGGACTCGTGGGGCCGTGAACCGTCTTGGCCATCTCTGTGCTGGGTCACAGAGCTTTGCAGACAACAGCCCTCAGTGAGTGCTTCTGAATGAGAAAATGTTCTGTGCTTCCACCCCCAAAAACAAACTGATCCAGTTCCTGAGATGCTGAAGTCCTTTCCTGTTGTCCCTATGAATCCCACCCCTTATCCTGCTTTTCAGAAACTCTGCCAGTTTCAAAGGCTCTGCTTCTACCTCTTGAACCAGCCAGGGGTCCAGTCCTATTCGTGCTGCCGGAGCCCTTCCCTCGTCCTGCTGACAGCAGTGGGTTCCGCTTAGCAGTCTGTGTGGGCCGTAGCAGACTAACGACACACTGGCTTCTGAGAACCTGACATCATTTGGTTTTGTTTCTTTAAATACACGTGTATACACACGCACACTATGTGTGTGTAAAATCCTTCTTAGGAGTATGCACTTTCGGAATGTCATCTGTGTATAAGCCGGCCCTGGGCTGTATCTGAACTTTGTCGACCTGGCTACCTTGTGACATCTTGCCGCTAATGGGTCTCAGTGGGTACAGAGGGTCAGGGATGACCAATCACTTGCTTTAAAGTTCTGCCATTGTGCAGCAGGTACAGGACAAAGATCTTCACCTTCCTCCCTTCAAAAAACCAGTTGGAAAAAACCCCCGTGACCATTAATAGTCTGATGTCTGAATCAGATGGACATAATTCCAGTTTTATGCCTAATAAAACTTAACATTTTAACTGTTACATGTGAAATGTATGAGACAACTTCACTCTGCATAAAAGATTAAAAAGTCTCAATTCATGAAAAAAGTACTAGAAATAATTTTCATTTCCTAATGAAATGGTGGTGGCATTTATTACCCATCAGTCCACACCATGAAAACCATGGTTTCCTTCTACAAGACGCACACTCTCGCTGTGACAGTGCTCAATGTTTTGGGAGATATTTCAAATCTTAAATACGATACTCACCATGATTAATGTGAGATGCAGAGGGTACAGATTACTGGGATTTTTTTCCCACTTAAACCTAATATATTAAGTCCAAAAATTTCGGCCAACCTACCAGGGACTTTGAGATCTAGACATATCCTGGGATGATAGGCAGGTCTGTGTATAACTAGTTTTTCATTAAATGGAATGGGCACAGTAGATGTAAACCTTGGTCTTGCTTAACACACAGGCTTTCTTATATAATCCTAGGATGAAATTGCTGAATGCAAATTAATTTTTGTATATTCCATGCTCTCTCATGGCCTGTCCATTGATTTGCCCTAGAATCCCTCTAGCTAAGAGCAAATGGCCATTTGCTATGTTGTAAAATGCTCAGCCCACATGGGCTGAAACTCAGCCAGTCCTATGTCTTTCCTACTAATTAATTTTTCTAGGATCAGAAAAGGTAGTCTTTTTCCCTTAAGAAATCACGTTAGAATTTTTCCGTGTGAAGTAGTCATCTGGATATGAAAATTCCAGTGGTTGTATATGTCCTGGATTAGGACCAGGAGGAAGGAAAGCAGAGACCTCTCTGGAGATGCGAGGGCTCTGGGCAGCACACCCTGGTCTAACAGAACCTCACGAAAACCACGTTTCAGTAAAAGTTAACTGAATTTCATCTTCTCTCCAGAGAAATCAATGCAACTTTTCCTCCTGCACCAAACAGTTGTAGTATCAGGGAAGCTGTACTCATTCTGGGAATACATATTAAAAAAATCTTTCACCTCTAACTAGACATTATTAACTTCCATTTAAATATACAAACATGCTTAACTCTATAAAAAAGTTTTCAAGCTTCAAGTCTATGTCAAGCTAGCTAATAACTGCATTTATTTATATCCCACCTTGTTTCAGAGTCAGTTTAAAAATATTTATAAAATGTAAAGGGACAAAATACATATAAAATGAGGAAAATGAGGTAAAAGGAAAATGAAGATGGCAAAATTAGATGGAGGCAACATTCTGAGTATTATGCTGATCTGTTGGGAGGCCCTTGCCAGAATGGGGTGTGCATTTGCTCTAAGCATTCTAGTAGGGGAAGCATAATCTTTACAACATATATAAAATCCACAACCTAAAAACAAACTAGCTGCTTAGAAGCCTCACTATTCCTCGTACAGAGAGCAGGCAAACCCCAACAAAGTGAACTGCCCTCAAGACCTTCTGAGAGTGAACCAGTGGGAGGAGTCCCGGCCCACCTCTACAGCAGAGGCCAGTAATGAGATCAGTAAGCCATCCCTCCCTTTACATTCCAGGCTGGGGCTAAGTCTCCCAGGCAGACACTACAGCCTCATCTGAAAAGGAGGACGTGAGGCTTCAGGAGGCTGAGCGGCTTCCACGGTCGCCTGGGCTGTGCCCCGCACCAGGCCGCGCTGCTTCTCTGTGGCATCGCAGCCAGGGGAGCTTCTGGAGTGCAGCTCACAGGGCTGGGGGGATCCAGCTGAGCGACCTTTTCTATCCTCATTCGACTCGGCACTGCAAGAAAGCATCTGAATCCCAGCCAAGGCCCTGGCTGGGATGGGACGCCTCCCGATGCTAGTTCCCTGCAGCCCGCCTGCCGTTCCAGGGAACGGACTTAGACCATCGCATCTCTGCTACCTAAGGCCACGTCTGCTTCTCTCTTCCCTTCTCATTTCCTCTCCACAGTGTTCTTCTTGTATCCTGCCCCTGGGCTTCCCGCCTTCTTCATATTAATTCCCTGTTAGGGTGCTTTCAAGCAATTAGTGTTCAGACTCTGTCTGCAGGATGTTGCTCTGTTTCCAGAAGGAAAATCAACACAAGCTAAGGGCGCCTTCCCGGGCAGCAGGCCGCTCTCGGCAGCCACAGCCACAGCTTTACCGACAGAAGGCAGCAAATTAAGGAAAAAATTGTCAGTACCGAGGCTGGGAACCAACTTCACGGGTCCTCAAAGCAAACCATTTAGCCTTTGGGATCCCAGGCTCCTCAGTATTCCTATAAATGTGTCTTTGTAAGAGGTAAGCAAAGTCTAGAAACTCAGAAGAAATAAAGGTGAAGCCTTCAGGGAATCAGGATGAACTTCAAGCTCTCATTCCTTCAGGCCACTGGTGAAAATTTGTACACTGGAGGCAACAGACTTTCTAGTTTTTGTAGGACTAACAGAGACAATAGATTACAGGCGGAGATCCACCGCACCTCACGAGTACAAATGCGAACCGGAGGCACTGGGAGGCGGAGCGTGCCCACCAATGCAACTGCATTCCCAAGAGTGAGAGACATGGCGGGCGCTGTACTCACAAGGGCGGCCGGGTAGGGGACGTCTGGTGGGAAGGCGAACGAGGGGCCGGTTGTCACAGGGCTGCTTGGGGGCGGGGTCACGATTAACCCGGTGGTGCTTATATGAACCTGCCAAGAGAGAAAAGTTAGTAAACAGAAGACCACATTTAATAGAACAGATTATACTGGCTAAACTTTGGGAAGGCAAATCCATTTTTTCAAAAGCCTGTAGCTTCTATTATTTGGGGAAGGCAGAATCCCTTTTGGTTTATTCGGTCCAAATTTACAGATCACCGCACGCGTCTCAGACACTGGGGAGGCACGTGTAACCATGGCCACTATGGCGTTCTGCGTGCAGAATCCACCTGCTCGTGGCTTCCACAGTAACACGCTGCCTCTGTTGGGACGCTACCAACCAAAACACCCTCCGGGTGGTGGTCTGGTGTCCACCAGCCTACGAGTGACTTACCTGAAGTTCCTGTTCCCGAGGCAGAGCCCACACACTCACCTGCTGCCCGCGTGCTCAGTCTATGTGAAGGGCTCCAGGTGCTGTTAGTCTCAGCACCTATTTTCGTGCCTTCGTCCTCTCAGCGGGGACACAGAGCTAGCATGCAGTGCCTGAACATGCCTATGGCACGTAATTGTTTATAAACCCTTTCAAGCAATAGTGTCACGCCAACTGTTTTCAAAGGTGTCTTATCCATGATACTACTGAACGTTAATTTACTAGAAAGGAATTGAGTCAGTGAGGCCATTTCACCGCCTGTGTCCAGTTACTGAATCGGTCCCACTCCCACCGCGCATCAGGTCCACCGGCTGAACGAGCAGGGTCCTGATGCTACGGAAGCAGGGGTGCGGTTCCTGTACGACCGGGATGTTTTCCTCCACCGTTAAAGGACTGTGGCTGGCCGGTACCTCATTTCCCCAAGGGAACAATTATACACCAAAAATGCAAGGCCTTCTATGATAAAAACCTAATCCAAAATAAGTTTCCTCAATTCCCATAACCTAAGAGAAAGATTATCAGCAAGTTCGCCTTCACTCGGTCGTTGCCAAACTCAACAGCAAGCCAGCCCTCTGCTCCTTCGGTCTGCGCACTGCCCACCTGCTGCCTAGAATCTGGGTGTGACGGTGGGACCACCCCCCACAGGGAAACATGAGAGACCCACCCCGTGGCTGCAGGGCACTGAAATACCTCCCTGGGGGCTGCATTCAGGGAGACAAGAATGAACACTTCCTCAGGCCCCTAACTGGATTTTCTAATAAATGCAGCCAAACGTAATTGAGGGAAGTCAGAACAGAGAACAGGCCCGCGGCACGGTTCACGGTCAGCAGTAGGCCCCAGACAAATCTGCAACAGGGCCTTTGCTGGGGGGGATGAGGGGAGCCCTGAGCTAAACATCTCCCGTGGGCTATTCCCTCTAGCCACTGACTTCTGCGGTGAGGACGGTGCCCACCGTGCATGCCACACCTGCTTGCTGCTCTGCTGTGGTCTGGCATTCCTGCCAGGGTACCCTGAACTCCCGCGAGCAGCGTTTCTGTAAACGCAGCTGCAGAAGCGAGGCAGCACCTGAACCACCGCCCAACCCCTTTCAGAAAGAACTTCTCCCCAGGCAACAGGTTACCACTGTGAACAGCAGGAATTCGAATGCAGGAGCAGTGGAAACGGTTTTAAAGCAACACAGAAAGAGCTTGTTTCCTCAGCTACTCAAACCAATACAGAACAGCTCTGCCCGTGTCTCCATTCTGGGCGCTGGCATGGGGCGTCAGGCAGGCTCACACCTAAGTTCTGCGCCAAACACAGACACTGTGCACCTTCCTCTCAGTTTTCTGTGCCGCCACCAGATCACCGTCCACGCTTTCAAGGCTTTTCCTATTCAGACCTGCCACTACTCTTAGCAGGAGCTTATCTTTTAGACCAAGGAAATATCATTGTGCAAATGATGCTAGACCACAAAATAAAAAACGTGGAGTCAGAGGACATCATCTTTCATTAGCGAGCGGCCTTCTTTACTAGCCACCCTCTGCCAGAACCTTAGGGAAGAATCCTCAGATTTGAATCTTTTCAGAGGAACCGTGCTTGGTGCTTCTTACTCTAATCTCTGATTCACGCCTGGCTTTCACATGGGTTAACTCATGGCATGTAAAATAACATGGTTTCCCTCCCTATCCATTTTTAAAACGACTCAATCACTCAGTAAGTATTTATTGAGTAGTGTTCACTGTGTATCTGACATTTGGGACATACTGGTGAACAAAATGAAGACCTGTGCCCTCACCGCACATGTTCCTGTGTGTGTGTGTGTGTGTGTGTGTCTATGTGCACGTGCATGTGTGCATGCGCGCTGACTTCCCTCCTAAGATCAAAAGCATCGGGCCCCACCATGTGAAACACACCAGCAAACCACAGTCCCATTCAGAAAATAAATGCATTTAAAACTCATGCATCCCATGTGACTCTAAAGTTAGCAGTGTCAAATGAGGTGCAGAGAAAATCTTGTAAAATTTCACTCTGTGGTCCAAAACAGGCACTTATGAAAAAAAACTTCTTGAGGACTAGGACTGTGTGTTTGTTTGTTTCTTTCTTTAATGGCAAATAATTTAATTTTATCTGCTTTTACAAACCATAGCTACATTGTGGTATGCACTGTAAAATCTGCATCAATTTTAAAAATGAAACATGAGACCTGAAAGCACTCTCCCCTACACTGACAGGAACACAGCTTTGGACTTGGCTCTGTGACCTCTGGGACAAGGGAAAGACAGCTCTCCCCTAACCAGGTAACAACAGCGGCCCAGAGACGTGGGCAGCAGAACAGGTGGACTCTTCTGTCATCTAGAATAAGGCCTAACGCAGGGAAGTCCTGTATCCTATCTCCATATACAAGGTGGGAGGGTCTGATGATAAGGTAGCCAATAAATGTTTGCAAATGAATGAATGGATACTCCCAATCATCTCGAGGATTTTTATAAACATGAGAATGACGTGTAGCTACTTTATAAGACAGCCCAAATCCTTGGTGAATTAATGAGCTTTAAAAGTAGGCTAAACCAATCTCCAATTTAATGTTTCTTCCCATTCTTTCTCTTCCTTCTCTCTAACTCTCATGGAAGCCTAAATATCAGGGTAAGTTACTCAGACATAGGAAACTTCAAATTATGAGTTTCAACCACAGCAACTTTAGTTTGGGTGGAGATAAAGTTTTAGTTGGCAAGATCTCCCAAAGCAGCTTTGTGAAAAGCTTCTGTAAAACTGAGCAACTGCTTGGTGAAACCAAGCACGACTTAAACCATTGTGTCATTTCTGGTATTTCCTTTGAAAGTGAGTAGTTCTGGGTTAATACACTCAAGTTAGTTTTCCCTTCTCCGTTTTCCTTCTACAACATGAAGAAAGGCTTTGCCTCTCAGGAAAGCCACTCTCTTCTGCGGGCGAAAATAAAGTGTCTTCCACGCAGTGGACAGACACGTTCACTGACAGACCCCTTTGCGTCTGAGCTCCTCAGGCCTGCTGCTGGCTTACCTGAGAAGGGGCGCTGCAGGAAAGCCCGGAGCGCTCACCAATCCTGGCGGCCGCGGTGGGGTTGCTGGAGCTGATGAGGACTGGGGGGCTGATCTCCATGGAGTGGCGGTTCTGTGCGGCCTGGGAGGACTTGCTGGCCGTGGCAAGGGAAGTGAAGGAGTGCCGCTTCTTGGTGTTCTTCTTGGCGTCTGCATGCTTTGGGGCCCCGGTGTTCTGGGTGACTGCCGAGGCGCACTCTCCCGCCTCAACTCCAGCCACTGGCGGCTTATCCCACTCTATCAGCTGCTTAGCAGCCGAGTTAAACTGCAAACCAACCAATCGACACAAGGTGGTCAGACAACCCTCAAGGGCTCACTGAGAAATATTTTCAACACACTTTTACCTCCAGTCTAACAGTAGCACTTCAGAGTTTGCACTGGAAGTGTGGATTTTTGTTTCCATGTGAGATGTCTTTTCTCTCAACACTGGGATTTCACGCATCTCTGTCTGAGACAGATATCAACTCAAGAATAAACAATTCCAGTGCAAGACTGACAAGGTCAAAACATTTTTTTCCAAGAATTTTCAGAATATCTAATTTTAAAATTTGCCAGTAACAAATTCGGTTCACTAAATAAAATTTAGAGAAGAGCAAGTAAGTACATCTGTCTGACTGAATACTCTGCTGCAGTAACGCTGGTATTTGCTCAGAGTCAAACTGAGCTTCATAGGAGCACCCTCTGGGTTCGGTAAAAATGGGCAAGATGACAAAAAATGAAACCATTAAATGTTAACACATGCACATCCATTTATTTAACCTCCTACCTCTAGGTATTTGGGAGAATGTCACAAAACAGTGGGAGGAACTCTTAATACATTTTTGTCATGTCATTGTATCAGTTATTTTTCATGTGCTTAAAATTTTAAATAACAGGGTAAAACATGGAATTCAAGTCCCGTCGGAAAGCTGATGAGTCTGTTTGAAAAGCTGTCTGAGTGCTAAGTAAGGGGACAAGGGGTCAAAGGCTGTGTGCTAGGCTGGTGATGCCAGCAAGGAGGGAAAGGGCGCCAGCTCTTTGTTTACCCCGAGGCAGAATGAAATGATTCCATAAAGACTCAATGATAAAAGGCTGCATCTAACTTACCTAGACATCACAATAATGAGAAAACATTCAGCACATAGTTTAATCTCTCATAAAACACATTAGGATGAGAAATAATAAGCCTCTCAAAGGTAATTCAGGTAACATCAAGGATAATAGAGATTTTCCCATTTCAGCACTGCATGTCAGCAGTTCGCAAATGCCTGTAGATACAGTATTGTCATCAAATGCTATTTTCCACCCACTAAACAGTTAGGCCTATGTCTCCTCGCCCTGTGGAGGAGAACGTCCTACTAGAAGAATGGAAATCCTGTCGGTCAATATTTAACAGAGCGAACCTGCCTCAGCACAGCCGGCTGCTCACAAAGCTGTGTGACTGCAGTTCAGCGCCAGCCCTTCCCTAGATGATCGCAAACTCACCAACGACTTGTTCCTGCGGCTCTCCAGGGACTCTTCTCCTGGCCTGTCCAGTTTATGGTTAGGAGGGTGTTTCGAACACAAGCATACCTCTCCTTCAGACTTCAAGGATTTTTTACACACGGTAAACTTCCCACGGTAATAGGCAGTAATGCCACAGTAATGCCTGTCAACGCCTGAAGTGCCCACAGCAGGAGAAGACGACCTCAAGGGCTGTGTGCTGGCTGCAGGGGTGGAGCATGACCTACCCCTAACGGATGGCCTTACCATCACACTATAATAGCATCTGACCAGGAGATCAGAATTTACTATCCTGCTGCAGTCTACCTTCCCACCTTCTGAATGGTCCCTAAGAGAATCAAATGCCCAGTGCCTCCATGCAGCACTTATTACCATGATGGCATGGCCCAAACCTCAGTGTGGAGCTCTGACAACCTGCACAGAGCCATGTGATGGTAGCCTGCTCTTTCCCACAGGGGCTGGGCATAAGAGTGTGAAGTCAAAACAGACAGAAAAGCTACTCCGTCCCCATCCTGATGAGATGAGAGACACACAGCATTGCCAGAGGGAAAGGAGTCAGAGGACGTCTTCTTCCCATGTAAGCTCACCCAGAGCCCAAGTCCTCCAAAGCCTCATGGCCGGGGTGCAGGAATCTGACCAGTTACCTTGGTGCTGAGTAAGAAACAGGGACAGGAGCTGAAAAGACCAAAAATATGAACAGAGAGACCATGAGGTCTCCTTACTATCACAGTTAAATTAGCTCTGGGGTCAGACCAGAGGCTCCATTAGTGGTGTACGTTCTGAAAGAGTCTGAAATATTACCAGTCTAGTCACGCTCACTTGCCAGGTGTCAGCTGAAGTTAATATGTGCTAACATTTCAGGTTTCCATATACTGTGCTCCAGTATAAAATGTGAGAAATAAAGTATTGCTACCCATATTTCTTGCTGTTTTCCTCACTAGAAAAATACTGGGTGCTTCCCCTGTATCTTTTTCTGTATCACATACTTTCCAGATATCTGGCTTCTTTCACTCAACAACATGCTATTTAAGATTACCCGTATTGTTCCTTCAATCAGTCATTCTTTTCTTAAAAACTGCCGTGTAATACTATTTGTGTTGATACGCCGTGACTTTTGTACTTATTCTATTGTTGATTTACATTTGGGTTCCTCCACCTCCCCTTCTCCCTCCTTCCTTCCTTTAGAGTTCAGCTGTTAAGAACAATGGTGCCATGAACAATCTCATGCATGTCTTCCAGTGGGCGTAAGCATGTGCTTGGATGTTAGGTATGTGCGCAGGAGGCAAACTGCTGGGCCACAGAGTTGACATGTTCGGGAAAATACAGTTCAAATGCAGAAGCACATGCATGCAGGTAAACATACCACGGGGTGGCGGCCCTAGCAAACTGCAGACAGAAGACCACAATTTAGTCCCAGCACAACCTTTAGCCACTTTTGTGACCTTCAGGGAACCATTTATCTCCTCACCACAGCATCCTCATCTATAAATGAGGATGCTGGAGCCAATGATCTTTTTTGTTTCTTTAGCTCTCCAATGTATAATAATATAATAATGCATTTTGCAATGACACAAAAATACACATTTTAAGAGAGTGTAGCTCATCTTTCTATTTCGTTTCTAATCCTCTAAATAGCCTAGTACATTTTCCTGTGTTCCATTTCTACATGTGCATAGGAATATTTGTGAGTAGCACACTGCCACACTTTAAAATTACTTCAGACTCCTCCCGAAGCAGCAGAGGTCAGTACCTAAAATACTACCTGCCGTCTTTGTAGGTCCCAAAGGAAGCCTTAAAGTTAAAAGACTGTCTGGTGGAGGCATCAGTTGAGTCAGGCAGAGACATAAAGACGCTTTGGTTTAAACTGGGACGTGACCTTCAGTAACAACAGGGAAGCAAGGCTCTGGCAGCCCCTAATGGAGCTTCGATAAAGCTCATTCACAAATGCCTGCGCTCAGGAGGGCAGGCTTCCCGTGACCTGTAGGTGCAGCAGTGCTCTCATCACCTGCAAAACAAATCTGTACCCTAAAGTACCTTCTTCCAAGCACTTGGGAAGGAGTATTTGATGTAACTTAGGTGGCATGGAGCTAAAAGCAGGACTATAAATAAACATGAGAAAGGAAGTCCTGACAAAATAATAACAGTAACAACAACAAGACAGCGTTAACATATCAAAGTAATTGTGTGAGTGGTTGTCTCCTTTGCTAAAGAGAGTATGTATGGCCTTTTTAAAAGATGGGACTTACATTTTTTAAAAAGGAAAATATTTTTTAATGGGAAATAGGTTGAATAGTCACTATTTTATATGAAACTTTACAGATGAATCAGTCTTTAGTTTTGAGCACTAGAAAAACCTACGAATAAACCGAACTGAGCTTTTCTCTTATTTTAGTTATTTTCACCTCTGTGGTCCCCAGCTGTTAAAAACTACCAGCATTTTCTTTTCCAAGTTTCTCATTTCTAAATGTAAAGGACAAAGGGAGGGTGCCCCTCACCGACAGCCTCAAAAGAGCTTTAGCTTAGGGAGCTGCTTAAAGGGCCGCCAGAGAAAAGCCACAGGGACAGGTCTGAACTCGAAGCTGAAAGGTCCGGTTGGAGTCAGGTGTCTTGGGTGTGAGTAATCTTGGTGGGGGGGCCATTGACAATCCATGGCTTCTGCTTCTTTAGCTGTGTAACGGGGGAAGGTAATACCAGTTCTGCATACCTCAGGCAGAAATGAGTATGGGTTAAATTGCTGTACCTCTAAGTGCTGCATGAGGACGAGGACTCTCCCTAGTCACAGAGGGGTGCCAGCTCTGTTGCCTGGGACAAGTCACTTTGTCTTGTGCATCCTACTTCTCACATTAACATGAACTTGGACTTAATGATCTGTAAAGTTTTATGCCTATGCAAAATACAAATACCTTTTGTCAGCTCAAAACAAAAATATCGTGCTGAGAATAGTCAGAGGTGGAGGACTGTGTGCCAAGGACAGAGCCCTCAGAACAGCTCCAAGGACAGTGACCACAACCTAAGCTAATGGAGCCTTTCACTCACCCAAGTATTTTCTGAGTGACCCTCATAAGCCAGGCACAGTACAGGGTGGGGAAAAGGGGACACCAAGAAACATCCCCTCTGACTTTGAGAAAAGAGACCTAGGAAGTAGCAGGATGGTGTCATGAGGTGCTACTTCACGCGTCAACAGAGCCCAGTCAGGCGAGGTCAGTCAACGAGGAAGCCAGACAGAAACCAACAGGGAACAGTGGACCCTGAACTGGCGAGTGTGCGCCTCTCTCACGGGGCAGCTGCTTGCCAGGGGCAGCTGACTTTTTTAATGAAAGCTAGAAAGTTAAGCCTGTGTAAAATCTCCTGATTCCTCCATCTTTAATTAAAACAAAAACACTCTGCAAGCCAAGCATAAAAGTCATGTGGGGTCATACTGGCTGCTGTTGTCTGACTTAGGAAAAAGCAGGAAGCCAGCACAGGGAGGAGGAAAAGCAGAAGGCACTCACTCAGAGTGTCGGGCTACAGAAAACCTTGCCAGGGTTCCCAGATCACCCAACTGGTGCCCCAAATGAAAAAGGCAAAGAGTTTCAGGAAATCAAGAACCATGGTTGTGATGGCTGATTTTATGGGGGAAAAGAAGAAAGAATGGTGGTAGATGTCCCTGGAAGGATAAAACAACAGAAGAAAAGCTAAGAAAAGGCACCTGTTGGCAGGAGGGCAATTTCAGGGACTGGAGTGGCCACAGGCGAGCCACAGAGGGCAAGAAAGCAGCGGCCGTGAGTGGCCTCAGTGATTCTTGTGAAAACTTTGGCAGGAAAGGAGGGAGGGAGGTAGAACCATGTAACTTGAGGCGAGTACCATCAAAGAATGTAATTCGGAGGTGAGCATAAAAGCTGACCATTTTCCTACATTAAGGAGGAGGCGGCGGAAAGCCAAAACTGAAGACGGAAAAGAGGACAGAACAGAAAAGTCAAGCACGATGCAACCAAGCTCCTGCAGGCAAGAGACCTGGGAGGAGCAGGGTGACAGGGGGGCCATGGACGCTTCATCCGGCCGGAGGGGAGCCACGGACAGAGCACACGCAGCAGTACTCAGAGGAGGGAGGGCTGCTCTGAGGCTCATGGCCGACGGGCACAGGGCCTGTCCCTCTGCAGCCATGCACCTGCAGCCTTAGGGTGCCAGGAGGAGACCAATGGGTAATTGGGCTCAATTCGCTTCCCTGGACTTAACGGATCTGACAACATACTGGGTTTTGTATGGGATTCCTTCTATTTGCTATTTGTTCACAAATGCAGACCAGAAGTAAGGAACATCTACAAACCCAAAGGATACATCCCATTTTGTTTTCAAGGACCTTGTTACCAGGTGCAGGAATATTATGGAAGAAATATGTATCTCAGGAGGTTAAGAATATCATTAAATTCTAGTAAAACCTTGTCAGTGTTTTTACACCCTGAAATGACAGCCTGGCAGAAGTTCCACAGAGCTGACGGATCAATGAACAGTGACCGGACACACGCCCCGTCCTGGCGCCCCAAGCAAACGCGTGCAGGGGCTCTCAGGCGGCAGGGAGGGAAGGTGGGCATCGCCAAGGGGGGACCCGCCGGGACAGGCAGACACTCAGGGTCCTGGCCGTCGTGACTGTGCACTTTTGTTTAAGCTCTTCCTTTCTCCTTGGCACAAAGGGAAGTTTTTGCTCCATCATCTGTGAGGTCTAAAAGATACACTGCTGCTAAACTCAATCACAAAAGGCAATGCTGTTTCACACTTAGGAAAAATTTTCCTGAAACACGTTCTATTTCATTACATAGAAGCTTGTTCCCCGGTGGTCTAATGATCAAGACGCTTCTGTTCACACCACTTCCGCGCCACGTGTGCACCTAAGTGTGCAAACACCACTGCACACTCACTTGGTGTCCTTCAGAAGATGAGACGGGACACGAGACGGGACTTAGCCTTGGTTCATTAAAATGAATCTACTTTGCTTCTTAAATTCTTAGTTACCACCAAATTTAGGATGTATGTGGCAATTTAATAAAACTCTTAGACTTTAACATATTTGTGGTTTAATTAATTTGTGATTTTTCTCTTAAAAAAAGGCAACCTTTTAAGTGCTGGAACTTGAGAAGTGATCATTATTCTTGGTAAAAAAACAAATTGCCCCACACACTTCTGAGCAAAGCTTGCACAAAGCGGTAACTGTGTACCAACGTGAGCAGCGTGGGTACTGCATGTGCCGGGCGCCGGGCGCAGGGCAGGGGCCCAGGGCAGCCTCAGACTGCGGGGTAGACCCCGATTCACTTCTCAATTACTGGCTGTGTGCCCCTGAACAAGACACATCACTTGTTTAAAAATTGGGGAAAAAAATTAAATTATGGTTTATCTACGAGAAAGTTTATTATGTAGTCATAAAACTGATAGTTAGTAGTACTACAATAATGTAGAGAAAGGCAAAACTGTATGTAGTATCCTTAAGGCATAGGGAAGAAGGATGGAAGGATATTTACCAAAGTCGTGGTGCGATTAAGGGTTATTTGTTTCCTTTCCAACTTTTCTGCAATGTGATTATCTTACAGAAATAACATCATTAAAAATATTCTTTAGGTAAGATGTGGCTCTCAAGGAACCCAGGAAAATGTTAAATCACCTGCACACAGAACTCTACTCTGCTAAGACTGCCAGGTCTGTAACGGTACAAACCGGGTGTCGCAGAAGTGTGAGGCAGGAAGAGGGGTGTCTTTTTTGTTTTTGCCTAAGAGAATTAGGAAAGAAAGACTTCAACATGAGAAAGGATAGTGTTCATTTGGACTTTGAAGGAAGGGTGAGCTTTCTACAGATCTGTGGAAAAGAAATATCCTAGATGAGCTCTAAATGCAGAAACTCCAAGATATCTTTTCCAGGAACAATCAGTAGACGAACTTAGCTAGGGCCCTGGCTACGTGCAGGGGAATATGGCCAGGCTAGATAATTTTAGGATTCCTTGGGGAATCATTGTGGATGTTGGACACCAGCTGGTCATTATTCTCAGCCTCTGAGTAAGGCTCTACAGGATACCTGCATTTTTATGTTCTATAAAACCACCCAGAGTCCTGGAAACTGTCCATTCATGCAGTGAGAACTCAATAAACATTAACCGATTTTTAGAACCTCAGCTCGCTGAATGTTTTCCTGATGAAAGACAAAAGGAAGCTCTTAAATTAGAAAGAGGCTTCTGAATCACAGATGGAGCGTGGACTGCCCTGAACGAAGTTCCTTGCCTAATTAAAGGGCTCCGTGTCAGAACCCGTCTAGTCAAGTTGCCTCAAGCCATATGTATCAAGCAGTTGTTCCCAGAGCCCAGAGGTCTGCCTTTGCCATTAGAAACTCAGAAACCGCTGCTCATTCTTCCTTCCTTCACTGTGGAACAGCAAAAGGCAATAATCACTTGTATCCGGCTGGTAACACTCAGAAGATATGGGACAGAGCCCACTGTGCTGAAAAATGCTACTCCCCTGTGGTCTATCAGAATTAGCAATGCAAGTATGATGCTAAGCAACACAGTAATTCTCCCTTACTGATTTCTCATATCTCTAAATTTCATTTATAAAAATTAACTTAGAAGCGAGAAGAAAGTTAGTGTGGAGAGCAACATGGTAATTCTGTCCGTCTGACTTTGCAACCATCTCTCTAGATTTCTTCTACAGAAACCAATTTACTTTGAAACTGAAGGGAAATTTGGATGCTACACAATATAGCTATTTTCTCTTTCCAACTTCCCCCAAGTTTTCCTACATTTCTTATATAAAAAAATGATTTCAATCAATTGAACATTTCACTTTTTAATTTTAAAGGAAAAGAACACATCTAGAAATACAAATGACAGACTATCTTTTTACACTGTACAACTCTCTCTAATCATTAAATCAAGGACTAGTGTTTCAGTTTTCTGCTCTCACTGTTCTCTAGAGCAAAGGCTTCAAGTCAAGAAACTAAGTCACTGCTGTGCTGAGCTCCCCAAGGCCACCTCGGCACCTTCACGTCGTGTGCCTGGACCTCCACTTCTTACTCCTGGGGTGCAGTGTCCCTGCCTGGCTCTGTAGAAGAGGAAGCTGGCACCCCACCCTGAAGGCCACCATGCTCATGAGACCTGCACACAGGATCTTCTGCTGTTACAGCTGATAACACTTAATTCTGTTCCCTAGCCATAGAAATGTCCCAAGATTGCCTATGGGTTGATTCTTAAAGTTGAAAACCACATGTAACACTGCCTCAAACTGTATCCTTTATGTATGTGCAACTTACTGTATGTCGCTTACAATTCAATGAAGTGGTTGCAAAAAATAATCCTTGACAATAAAGGCCACTCTACTTCTGCTCAAACAAAGACAAAGGAATACTCTCAAGTAGGTAACAATTCATCTTGGAGGGTACCAGGGAAGATTCTCTGTATTAGAGATAAATAATCAGTAGAGCCTCTAAGATCTAATTCACAGAGTATGGCTGCCAATATTCAGTGTGGAAAAATTCTGAACTAGGCATAACCAAATACTCACCCAGCCTCATTAAGAAAAGGTCTCGCTACAGTCACACAGTAGGCCTTCTGGCTTTGAGGAGTGTAACTTCCTGATTAGCACCAACATAAACCAATGATACATATATGCCTAAGTACAGAATGATGAAGTATCAGCTGAAAAATGTAAAGCCAGCAAAATCTAAAGACCAGAGTTTGTTTTGGCTTTAGAAGCCTTGTTGTAAAGGCTCTTAGGTCATTCATCCATCCACTCATTCATCCCCACAGCCTGTGTTTAGTAAGAGCCTCCTTTGGGCAGGTGCTGGACAGGACCCGAGGGCTGGGGTGGGGCAGGAAGACTAGACGCCGGCCCTCAGGAGCTCACACTCCACAGGGGCAGGGAGGGCTGGGGGACGACGACCACAGCAAAGAGCTCAGAGATGTCCAGGAGCGTGAAAATGCTGAGGCGACAGTAACAGCACTCACTAGGTGCCGGGCGCTGTCCCTGGGCGTTGCTGGGATGGGCTCACCTTCCAAAGAGCGCCTGTCTTTCACAAAGACGGAGACAAAGCCCAAAGTCACTTGACCATCAGTGGCAGAGCCAAGGCTTGAATCCCAGCCATCTGGGTTCAGAGTCCACATTTCTCCCCAGGGCCACAGCACCATGTGAGAGGGGTAAGGCAAGGGGGGAGGAGAGGTCTTTTAGGTAAGGTGAGGGCAAGTCTGTCAGAAGTGGCATTTGAGCAGAGATACAAAGAAAGGGGAGAGGAGCCTTTCCGTCGGGCAGTAACTAAGGACTAAGAGCCATGCTTACTTTAAGTTACTTCTATAGCAGAGGACAAGCTGCCGAACAATTTTTTGTTGTTGTTTAAAAAAAAAAAGGTACTATTTCAAATGAGTGACTAGGAACCAAAATAAAATAATAAAACTTATTAAAAATTTGTAGTTCACCATAATTCATATAACACATAATAATGTTTGGAAAAAAAATCCCAAATTTAGCACTTATTTCATTACAACTTTTTGCTTGCTAAGAATTATGTCACCCTTTCAAAATGACTACTAAACTTGAATGAGTCAGCTCTGAATTAACAAGGTTGTTGAGATCCATCTTGTTTTATATAGAAGACTGGAACTTTGAACAAAGAAGCAAGTGATTTCTTTCTTAAAGTGCATTCGGTCCTTGACAAATACACCCTTTTACATGCCATATACTGGCAGGATGTCTCTAGGAATTCCCTGGGTTTCCCCATGAAACTCCCACCCCTCGCTACTCTCCAGCTGGTTAAAGTTTAGGAAGATCCTGTCTAAACAGAAGAGAATCTACGACCTTGATGGCGCCTAGGACAGGACTCTGATGAGAGAATCTGCAGGGGGAAGAGTGAGTGTGATCGAGGCAAGAGAGTCCTAAACTGAGTTTAAACAGAGAGGCCAGAATTTAACCTGGTCGGATTCAAGGCCATTATACTGCCATTCTTCCTTTACTCACCCCCAACCAGGACCTCTCCTCCTCCGTTCAAACCTTGAAGAATTTGTACTTTAAGAGAGAAAAGCGCAAGTCATTATTCTAACACCTTATTCTAACACGAGTGGAGGTTGCCGTCCACAGCTACGGGAGGCTGAGGGAGGACTGAGGATGACTGAAAGGGAGGGGAGCTATTCCCGGGCAGCCCGCACTGTCTCAGCCTCTTTACCTCCCTCTCAGGCCTCAGTTTCTCTCTTGATTCACCTCTAATGCTCAGCTCCTTTCAATCTGCTGCCCCCAGTTCCAAAGCTGACCCAGAGATTCTACTCCAGGTCCACAATGCTACGCCCAGGCCCTCCTGTTTAGAGTTCATGCCCCAAACAAGCTCCTTCGGGATTTCCACCACCAAAGCCAACGATGGGCTCCCGCTGACAGGCCTGCGGCAAACAGAGACCCCTGGACACTCGGCAGTTAGCTCTGGCTCACCTCCCTCATCGTGCGTGGTGGTGGGACTCTTTTATTTGGCCACCACTGTACTTTGGCAGACTCTGGACAGGCTGATCCGAGCTCCAATATGCATGCAGAGGACACAGCAGTGCCAGGCCCCTTGAAAAACATGACTACATTCGATCCTCCCAAACATCTGGAGGGCAACAGATTCGCAGCGCTAGGAAAAGGCAGAAGCATGGGCACTGACGGAGCCTGAAACGTGTACTTACAGTATGTCAGAAAATGACTTACAAATGGATTTTGAAACACAGCCTGTTCCTATACTGGGGACAGTCTGAGCTCTTTCAGAGCAAGAGAAAAACTTCTATTCAGGAAAAAGGCCTAGTTTTTGACCCTGACAGTTGGCAATACCCCATCTGAGACTGTCTTGTAAGACATTCTATACTTTATTTAAATACCTGAATTTGGGTAGGTTACTGTTGAAATCTGCGTTCCCTTTATTTTCCTACAGGCTAAACCAGTATCACTAATCCTCAGATGATCACCTCCCACAGAAACGTCATCCGATGGCCTGACATCAAAGAAATGTTCAGTTTCCTAGAGAGAGATGATTTATTTACTTCGTCTCAGTTGGCCAAATTCTGGTTCAAATGAGGAAAACACTCATTTGAAAGAAAAGAGGCAGAAGAATGAAAATACCTTCTACTTGGGCAGGAGTTTATTTTTCCAACTTTAGAATAAATGATCCTAATGACTCAAGTGACACTGAGTGACTGGGTCTGCCATGGGGGGATCTTTCATGCCTCTCTGCACAATCCCACACCTGCCCGGTCACAAAAGTACAGCAATCCTTTTTCATGCATCACAAACCAAATATTGGCATGTAATATTGACAATACCTAACATGTAAAGACAGGCTTTCGTTACTAATCTCATGCTTACCCAGGCTTTTCAGTGTAACTATTCAAGGACTTGGAAATGCTTGTAATTTCCCATGATCCACGGTTAGAATATATAAATAATGTAAAGAAAGGGTTGCCTGAGAGCTAATAATTTTTTTCTGTTGTTTACTTGCAAAGGAAGGAAAAAATATTTCAATAAGCAGGGATATCTGAGGGGGATGGATAAAATTCAAGGCTCATACATGGTTTGAATTACTCTCCGTGGATATATGGTAGTCAAACTGATTTTTATGAAAACTTTGGCAGCCTTGCTCTCTATGGGGGAACTGAGGGTTGGCGACAGTGACAGTTTATCATTTTAGTTTTCAGAACCATGCCAGAACAAATGCCTCAGGTAAAAAGATGGGAAAATAAGTGATGGTGGTTTTCTTCTTTACACACCTAAGATTTGTGCTTTGAAATCCTAAAGAACAGAGTTACTTCCAAGTCTGTGCTTTTTGGCTTTGGTACATGTGGTCTTCTGCATGGATGTTCTTCCTGCCATAAAAATGTACCTTTTTCATTTCTCTTGATTAACCCATTTGCCTCTCACACAGATACCACTAAGAACTCACTCCTTCCAGAACCTTCTGTAATCTCAGCTAAACTTGTGTGGTTGCTGAGCTTGTTTCATCCTTTGAAAATACCTTCATCTGTTTTCAGCAAGAAATTCTGACTGAAGGACATGATGCATGATGTAATGAAAGTGTATTCTAAATTGTAACTTCCTGGTTCATTTTTAATTGTGTTATCCTTTAAAATAATATGACCAGATTACTTTATACATATTCTCTAAAAAGACTTCACAGTCTGGCTGGCCACACCCTTCACGAGTAGAGCTGATAAAAGAAGGAAGGGGGCTAAATTGTTGCTGAGTCATTCCTTTATTTAATGTTTATTGGAGGTCTGCTTGCAAGTCACTATTCTGGTTCTGCTGACGTGGCAAATAACAAAAGAAATGAGTAAACAGATACACTCATCTCCCACCTCACTCAGGAACCTTATCAACCTTCCGATCCCAAAGCTGGCAAACGGAATGGACATCTGGGAACAGTGCAGGTACTGACAGGACGCGTATAGTGACACTGAACAAGACACAGGAATGCTTTTAGCAGGGGACAAAGAAAAGAGTTTCAAATATTTCAGAGTCTTTAGTAATTGTAGGGCAGGATGGAGGAATTCTTCCTTACCCAGCTGATGGCCTGGAACAGGGCAATGCTGTGCTTTATATTGTAAAATGTCTTCTTTTGTAAGCTAGATTTTTATCTTTGTTTTTTTGTCCCTCCAATTTTATTAAGATATAACTGACACACAACAGTGTTAGTTTAAGGTGTATATCGTGACAATTTGCTATGTGTATGTAATGCAAAATGATTGTGAGGACTTCTTAATACTCAAATTGCATAATTAAGATTCATTTGCAAAGCTGAATACTAACAAGATTGAAATTTCTGAAGATTAACTTACCTCAACATAGGAAATTGGAAATATTCCTATTTTGTCCGCCAGCATTCCTTCCGCCCAGTTTTCATCCACTCTGCGGATAACAGTGAGAACATCATCCTGAAGAAACAGCAAACATTAGTCTACTTGGTCCCACTGAGTCTATCAGTTAATTTTCCTTCTCAATAAAGGAGGGAAGTTTTAAGGGTGCATGAATCTAAATGCTGTGACAGATGCAGTCACTAAGTTCCCAGGACTCGGCAGCTCTCCGGCCACCTCCTGCAGGCCGTTTCCACAAAGGAAAAGGAATTGTAGCATATTTCCGCTATGCAGAACCTCCACTCTTTGCACCCCTGTGCTGATGCAAGAAGGGTAATGGCCTGCGCCCTACTGCCCCGAGGATCACATCTATGCAAGAATTCAGGAGAAAATGGCAGGAAGACCCTCATACTGTACAAGGGGTTGCGGATGATTACAATAAAAAGAAACCAGTGAAGACATTTAAGAAGAAGTTTGCCTGAATGGTACTGTAATTGAACCTCCAGAATATGGAGAAGTAATTCAGCCACAGGGCAACCCGCACAAGACATATGCTGGTTCCTGGCAGAGGCTGGACGGGCTGAGGATAGTCAGCTGGAGGCCCGTGGGGTGGGGAAGCATTTCTGGCTCCCTGACGCTTAAGCGAGGATTTCCTTGCACTGAGTAGGAAGTTTAAAAACCTCATAGCTCGTATAATGTAACCATTTGGGGTCTGCTTTTAACTTCGACTAGTGTAACCCCTTCATGCAATATACGGAAAAGAGTCAAAATTAAACAAAATTAAATGCTATGACATTTCTTTAGTATCTGAATGCAATACTGTCATGAACTAAGTGGTCACTGTCGGTCCCCCAGGGCCTTGCAGACAGCGTAAGACCCTGAGCTCCACACAGGGTCGATGCCCATTCTGTGTGGGCCCTCAGACCGCACCTCAAGCGCTGCCCCCCCCAGCCTCTTCAACTTCCGTTTCAGACGATTCTCCGGCTCTTTTCACTTTCTCCCTAAACATACAGCAAACGCCAATTGAAATGCATGTCCTACTACTTTTCTTTACAAAAGAACATAATACTCTGCTTAAAATTCCAAAGCATTTTATTAGTTCAGTTGCTATATTCCTGCGTGCTTTCCAGCAGAGATTTTTACATTAACTAAGGAAGTCGTGATGTTTCATCTTGTTATTCATAATTCAGGGAATTAAAATCCCTGAGTGCCACATAAAGACCCTATAAAGTAGCTGAGAATTAAATTTAGGTTCTAAATATGAAAATAATACCACAGACAGCATCAACCAAAATTATCTTCCCCATGAAAACAGGCTGTGCACAGAATTCCTTTCTCTGTGACTTTAAGAGGACTGCTTCCAGGTATTTTTAGCAGCGCAGTCAGATGGTTCATCTTTTTGCAGAAGAAAGTACAAACCACATTCCCGTGCCCAGGGGCAGGGACGAGAGGCTGGGCAGCCAAGCTCACCCTCACTTACCTTTGCAAACGGAAGGCAGTCTTTGTCTGCTTCCTTGTCTTTCACTTCAAAGTCATAAAGTGCTTTGCACTGAGGTGGGGGCTGAGGCAACGGTTTGATAATCTGCACAAAGTTTGTGGGGAAAAAGCCGTGGATCCCGTTGACTTCCCCATGGAACCAGTTTTCATCCACTTGCCGCCGCAAAATGATGATGTCGCCTTTGCTGAACTTCAGGTCGCCGGGCTCTTTCCCTTCGTAGCTGTGTATCGCTTTAGCGCATGGTAACTGAGGCACGCCCTTCAGGAAAGAGATGCGTTTTAATGAAAGGATAGCCAGGAAATATCTGAAAACTAAATCGTGCTGTCATTGTTCTCAAGTCAAGGCCAACACCACACCTTGCCCTGTGAAGAAATCTCACGGAACAGCCAACACAGACGTTGCATTGGGATAAGAACAGCAGGGCCTTCCGTGCCCCAGACTGATTTAGCAGAGCAACTGGCTGTTGGGGGATTTTAGCACATGGACACACGACTGCTGCGTCTGGCTCCCTGGCGTAAAATTCAAGAACTCATAAAAAACAAACTTCATATCTGATATTGACTACCTTATTCAGCAGGATAAATTATAAGCACTGAGAAGAAAAATTCAAACAAGCACAAGTCATTGCTTTGCTAACTGCCTAAAGCTTGATTGATAGGCAGTAGTTTGGCTGTTGGCAAAACCTGTCCTTTAATGTGGGTGCTCCATCATGAAGTCAGGTATTTACTGAGGGCCTACTATGTGCCCGGGTCTGGAGTATAACAGTGGGTAAGTTATACTGCTGCCCCCTCGGAGTCTATAAGCTGTAATTGTAGAGACACAGGATAGCTTCAAGCTGTACAGGCCACTGACCTTTGCTCTTCCCTGGTTAGAGAACACGGTCAGGCTGACAAGGCTGAACGTGAGGTTTCCAATGCTACTGCCTTACATTACAGCTTTAAATGACAGGTTTAAAAATGTGTGTGTAGGAGCTCAGGGAAGATGGCGGCATGAGCAGGGCGGCGGAAATCTCCTCCCAAAACTATATAAATCTATGAAAATACAGCAAATCAAAGAATAAAACACTTAGTATAAAAAGAATGGAGGAGGAAAAATAAGAACGGAGAGAAATAAAGAAACATCAGACTGTGTTTACAATAACTTAACAAGAAAGTTAAGTTACAATGTTAGATAGTAAAGAAGCAAACCTTGAACCTTTGGTAACCACAAATCTAAAGCCAGCAATGGCAATAAGTACATATCTATCAATAATCACCCTAAATATAAATGGAATGAATGCACCAATCAAAAGACAAAGAGTAACAGAATGCATAAAAAAGCAAGACCCATCTATATGCTGCCACAAGAGACTCACCTCAAACCCAAAGATATACACAGACTGAAAGTGAAGGGATGGAAAAAGATATTTCATGCAAACAACAATGAAAAAAAAGCAGGTGTTGCAGTACTTGTATCAGACAAAATAGACTTCAAAACGAAGAAAGCAGAAAGAGATAAAGAAGGACACTACATAACGATAAAGGGGTCAATCCTACAAGAGGATATAACCATTATAAATACATATGCACACAATACGGGAGCACCGGCATATGTGAAACAAATACTAACAGAATTAAAGGAGGAAACAGACAGCAATGGATTTATTTTAGGAGACTTCAACACACCACTCACTCCAAAGGACAGATCAACCAGACAGAGAATAAGTAAAGATACAGAGGCACTGAACAACACACTAGAACAGATGGACCTAACAGACATCTACAGAACTCTACACCCAAAAGCAACAGGATACACTTTCTTCTCAAGTGCACATGGAACATTTTCCAGAATAGACATCATACTAGGCCACAAAAAGAACCTCACTAAAGTCGAAAATATTGAAATTCTACCAACCAACTTCTCAGATCATAAAGGTATAAAATTAGAATTAAATTTTAGAAAGAAAATAAAAAGGCTCACAAATACATGGAGATTTAACAACATTCTCCTAATTAATCAATGGGTTAACAACCAAATCAAAACAGAAATCAAAGAATATATGAAGACTAATGACAACAACAACACAAAGCCACAACTTCTGTGGGACGCAGCAAAGGCAGTTCTAAGAGGAAAGTATACTGCAATCCAGGCCTATTTAAAGAAGGAAGAACATTCCCAAATGAATAGTCTAAAGACACAATTACTGAAATTGGAAAAAGAACAAATGAGGCCCAAAGTCACCAGAAGGAGGGACATAATAAAGATCAGAGAAGAAATAAATATAACTGAGAAAAATAAAAAAATAGAAAAAATCAATAAAACCAAGAGCTGGTTCTTTGAAAAAATAAACAAAATAGATAAACCCTTAGCCAGACTTATTAAGAGAAAAAGAGAATCTACATACATAAACAGAATCAGAAATGAGAAAGGAAAAATAACGACGGACCCCACAGAAATACAAAGAATTATAAGAGAATATTACGAGAATCTATATGCTAACAAGCTGGAAAACATAGAAGAAATGGACAACTTCTTAGAAAAATACAACCTTCCAAGACTGACCAAGCAAGAAACAGAAAAACTAAACACACCAATCACCAGCAATGAAATTGAAGCGGTAATCAAAAAACTACCCACAAACAAAACTGCGGACCTGATAGATTCACCTCTGAATTCTACCAGACATGTACAGAAGAAATAACACCCATTCTTCTTAAAGTTTTCCAAAAAATAGAAGAGGAGGGAATACTTCCAAACTCATTCTATGAAGCCAGCATCACTCTAATACCAAAACTGGGCAAAGACCTCACCAAAAAAGAAAACTACAGACCAATATCCCTGATGAACATAGATGCAAAAATACTCAACAAAATATTAGCAAACCGAATTCAAAAACACGTCAAGAGGATCATACACCAAGATCAAGTGGGATGCATCCCAGAGATGCAAGGATGGTACAACATTTGAAAATCCATCAACATCATCCACCACATCAACAAAAAGAAGAACAAAAACCACATGACCATCTCCATAGATGCTGAAAAAGCATTTGACAAAATTCAGCATCCATTTCTGATTAAAACTCTCAACAAAATGGGTATAGACAGCAAGTACCTCAACATCATAAAGGCCATATATGACAAACCCATAGCTAACATCATACTTAACAGAGAGAAGCTGAAAGCTTTTCATCTAAGATCAGGAATAAGACAGGGATGCCCACTCTCTCCACTGTTATTCAACATAGTACTGGAGGTCCTAGCCATGGCAATCAGACAAAACAAAGACATACAAGGCACCCAGATTGGTAAAGAAGAAGTCAAATTGTCACTATTTGCAGATGACATGATACTGTACATAAAAAACCCTCAAGACTCCACTCCAAAACTACTAGAACTAATATCTGAATTCAGCAAAGTTGCAGGATACAAAATTAACACACAGAAATCTGTTGCTTTCCTATACACTAATGATGAACTAACAGAAAGAGAAATCAGAAAAACAATTCCATTCACAATTGCATCAAAAGAATAAAATACCTAGGAATAAACCTAACGAAGGAAGTGAAAGACCTGTACTCTGAAAACTACAAGACACTCCTAAGAGAAATTAAAGAGGACACTAACAAATGGAAATGCATCCCATGCTCTTGGTTAGGAAGAATAAATATTGTCAAAATGGCTATACTACCTAAAGCAATCTACAGATTCAACGCAATCCCTATCAAACTACCAACAGCTTTCTTCAATAAACTGGAACAAATAATTCTAAAATTCATATGGAACCACAAAAGACCCCGAATAGCCAAAGCAATCCTGAGAAGGAGGAATAAAAGGCACAGTAATCAAGACAATTTGGTACTGGCACAAAAACAGACCCACAGACCAGTGGAACAGAATAGAAAATCCAAACATTAACCCAAACATATACAGTCAATTAATATTTGATAAAGGAGCCTTGGATATACAATGGGGAGATGACAGCCTCTTCAGCAGCTGGTGTTGGAAAAACTGGACAGCTACATGTAAGAGAATGAAACTGGACTACTGTCTAGCCCCATACACAAAGGTAAACTCAAGGTGGATCAAAGACCTGAATGTAAGTCATGAAACCATAAAACTCTTAGAAAAAAACATAGGCAAAAATCTCTTGGACATAAACATGAGCAACTTCTTCATGAACATATCTCCCCGGGCAAGGGAAACAAAAGCAAAAATGAACAAGTGGGACTATATCAAGCTGAAAAGCTTCTGTACAGCAAAGGACACCATCAGTAGAACAAAAAGACATCCTACAGTATGGGAGAATATATTCATAAATGACGTATCCGATAAGGAGTTGACATCCAAAATATATAAAGAACTCATGCACCTTAACAAACAAAAAGCAAATAATCCAATTAAGAAATGGGCAGAGGACATGAATAGACACTTCTCCAAAGAAGAAATTCAGATGGCCAACAGGCACATGAAAAGATGCTCCACATCGCTAATCATCAGAGAAATGCAGATTAAAACCACAATGAGATATCACCTCACACCAGTGAGGATGGCCAACATCCAAAACACAAACAACAACAAATGTTGGCGAGGATGTGGAGAAAAGGGAACCCTCCTACACTGCTGGTGGGACTGCAAATTAGTTCAACCATTGTGGAAAGCAGTATGGAGGTTCCTCAAAAAACTCAAAATAGAAATACCATTTGACCCAGGAATTCCACTCCTAGGAATTTACCCTAAGAATGCAGCAGCCCAATTTGAAAAGGACAGATGCACCCCTATATTTATCGCAGCACTATTTACAATAGCCAAGAAATGGAAGCAACCTAAGTGTCCATCAGTAGATGAATGGATAAAGAAGATGTGGTACATATACACAATGGAATATTATTCAGCCATAAGAAGAAAACAAATCCTTCCATTTGCAACAACATGGATGGAGCTAAAGGGTATAACCCTCAGTGAAAAAAGCCAAGCCGAAAAAGACAAGTATCAAATGATTTCACTCATATGTGGAGTATAAGAACAAAGAAAAAAACTGAAGGAACAAAACAGCAGCAGACTCACAGAACCCAAGAATGGACTAATAATTACCAAAGGGAAAGGGACTGGGGAAGATGGGTGGGAAGGGAGGGATAAGAGGGAAAAGGGAGCATTACGATTAGCAGACGTAATGTTGTGGGGGCATGGGGAGGGCTGTAGAACTTAGAGAACACAAGTAGTGATTCTATCGCATCTCACTACGCTGAAGGACAGTGACTGTAGTGGGGTTGGTGGGGGGGACCTGATGAAGGGGGTAGTTTAATCACCATAATATTGCACATGTAATTGTAGAATAATGATACCAAAATAAATTATAAAATAAAAAATAATAATAATAAAAATAAAAATGTGTGTGTAGCCCCAAGGCAACCTAATCATCTATCAGATTAAACGTGATACTTCCCAATGGCCTGGAAGAGCCCATCTCAGGCGTCAGTGGCCACGTTAAGATCATCTCTGGCCTTTCTGGGACTTTGCTGCCTATCACTGATTCAGAGCATAAGTGGCAAATCAAACACACCACAGTCATTCACTGAACGAGGTTACTGGGCTCCTTCTTTCCATGGACTCACTCATTGATTCATTCATCCCGAAAACATCGCTCAACGTTTCGTTTCTCCCAGGCGATATGCTAGTGCTGAGGATCTGAAGAGGAACAGGGCACAGTTCTCATGCTTAAGGGGTGAGATATGAGAAATGGTTACGATACAATGTAGTGAACGTAATGGTGGAGAAACGCAACGAGAGAGGAGCGGAGAGCTGAGGTCTCTGGGTCTTAGCAGGCAGGGAAAGTAGGCCAGGGCTTAAGAACACACAGGTGCCCGGCAAGCTGAGTGGAAGAATGAAAGAAAAGTGAGGACATTCCAGCAAAAGTGTGGGGCATGCTGTTCAGGGACTGGGGTTTTATAAAGACGTGGCATCCCTGGGAGGGATCGTGGAATGTAAAGTGTAGGAGAGGTAGGCAGAGGCTGGTATATGGAGGGTCCTGAGCGACGTGTGTGGAGTTCCAGCCGCTGTGTCCCTCAGGCCGTGATAAGCCACTCATAGGTGTGAGTAGGAAGCAGGCAGGAGGCAGGCAGCTCTGCGCAGAGCACAGGCCTAACGGAGCTGGAATGGAGTCCTTGCAATGAAGCAGAGCCACAGGAACACCACTCCTACCTCTGGCCCTCCCTGCCCTGCCACCAGACGGTCAGAGCTTTTACTGTTGATGGTAACTTCAAAGCAGAGGTTTTAAACATCAGTTTAGTTTCGTCAGAGATTGAGGTCTGAACTACTCACCAGCCCAACTATTCTTGTTAAATATCTTTGTCTGGCTTAAGGAGGAGTAGCCAACTGTTGGCTCTCAAAACGCTTTCAGCAGGCATCTTGTCCCAGCCCGTCGATCAGAGCCGCTCCAGAGGCCGA
Organism: Smutsia gigantea; assembly: GCA_032199065.1. Lineage (NCBI taxonomy): Eukaryota > Metazoa > Chordata > Mammalia > Pholidota > Manidae > Smutsia > Smutsia gigantea. The sequence goes on along the minus strand of JAVSCE010003648.1, from coordinate 355,229 downwards.
CACCCTGGGAAGGCAGTGCTGGACCTTCCGAAGCCCGAACCCCTCACGTGTCCTCGACTCTCGGACCCTGCCCGCTGTCGTCAGCCTCGTCCTGACCGTTAACGAGTCTGCGGTGCCCTTTGGTCTCCCAAGAAGGGAAACGCCCATCTGGGGACTCAGGTGCTTCACAAGCCTGTGACGCCTCAGTTCTTTCAGTGCCCAGCCTTGTGGAAGGATTCCAATTTTTGTCCACTCACAGAGATGCCCACTACGTTCTCTACTTTATTATGTATTTCTTGGAGTCTGATCTTCACAGTTTAACAATATTTCCCAAGATAGGTCTGAGGAAGTAACAGTGAGTACACAGGGCAATAAATACCACTATGTGAGAGAGGGCAAGCAAAACCAGGCCAGAGCCAGAGCCCCGGCAAGGGCTGAGGCAGGCCGCCTCTCAGGACACGGCAGCTGGGACTGTGAGCAGGTGCGCACACAGGCCAAACAGCCAGTGCGCCTGGCTCTGAATCCCAGCGAGGCTGCGCTCACTCGCTGTGGGATCCTGAGCAGGTTAACCTCTCAGAGCTTCAATATCTTCATCTGGGGGGTTGTGAGGAGTCAGTGAGGTGGCGTATGCAAACTAGTACACACGGCCCACAGGCCAGACCAGCTTCCCGCATCGGCATCGCCCAGCGTGGAAACCTGCTCCCTGTGAAACACAGCCCCTCAAAATGTGTCTGCCTCCATGCAGCTGGACACTTTTCCTCTTGGACGAATTCACACAGCAATTCCATTCTTAATGCACATTCACTGTAGAGCGATGCAAAGAATGTGCCTCCTAGAAAGGTTCAGGGTTTTGAAATGTGCGTTTCTGAAACACACGTTTGTTTTCTGAGTGAGATCCATCCATCTTCTGATTGAACAGAAGAAATTACAAATTCACTGACATGCACCGTTTAATAGGGGTTGGCATTTTAGATGTGGCTGTGGTGCATCTTGACAGGGTTACCGCAAGGCCCTGGAAGCCTGCAGGAATTAAGTGAAAATCCTATTACTAACTCAGGGACAAATGACTCTATTCACCATTATGGCCTGCTCTCCCGATCTTTCCCCACCTCAATTAGCTCTGCTTGGCCCGCTCTGTCCAAACCCACGCACCCAGATACAGATCGAGCACTCCTGGAAAGTGTTCTCAGCTGCTCCTTGAGGAGGCCTGTGAAATTCCAAAGAGCCCACAGTATGCCTCCTTTGTGATACGCTGATGTGGAACTGAAGGAATTTATTTCTTTGCAGATCACTTCCACACACCAGTGGCCTAATGGACTTACTAAGTTCTCCACCAAAGCAAATCTACTAAGTATTCCTAAAATCATCAAACATGCCTAATATAATGAGTGGCAAGGATAAACTTACACGCTAACAGTGACTCACACGGGGGAGCCGGGTTATAAGCCTGAGGCTGCACGCACACTGACTTGCTCAGTCTTGACTGCTAAGGCGATCCTCAACGATCAATTATCACAGACAAAGAAGCATAAAGCTTATGGCCCTCTAACTCATGTGCAGACATTTGGGTATCTGGCTGTATTTCTCTGCGGTATTCATTTTCATGAATTCTAAGAGGCCAAAAAGCCACTTTGTGTCAAGTTACCCAAGAAAGGGTTTCCCGCATTAAATAAAATGAATTCTACTATGATTTCAAATCAAGAAAAGCTCAGTGATCTTTAAAAGACTTATTCCCGCAGAGACTGCAGATGATTAAGGAAAAACAGCTAAATGACTTGGAAGAGCAATAAAAGATTGCATTTTCCTTTTGCACCATCTGAAGGGTAAAGCCAAAACAACTGGTGACATCCTAGGACTGCCCTGTGGGCAGGACATGTCCAGGGCCACGGGGACACTGCCTTCTCATTCGTCTCCTTAGAAAGGTTTGGGAGTCCTGCACCACCCAGGCCCTCTGCCCTCCATGCCTTCAACAAGCTTTGCAAACTGCTGCTTTCTGTATCCTCTCATCAAGGCCCTGCGGATCTCAGGGCTTCCATTTCACTTGGCCACACACAAAAGGGAGGCTTAAAAGGAAAGAAAGCCAGAGAGAACTGACTCTGTCACCTAACCTCGGGTTTACAGCTATCATTCATGCTGCCAGCTTATTAAAAAGCTTACCAGTTTAGACAGGTGAATGATTCTAATGATTCTTAATCTAAACTACAATTCAATGAATAGTGACTATTTTGCTCATACAGAAAAGAATGAATATGAGAGTGGCCAGTTTTACTTCTCAAATAATTTTTGCTTCTATGTTATATATACAGGTGTACTACACAACATTAAAATCCTTATGAGATACGCACACAAACGGTTTTGGTTAAACGCTTGTATCCCACTACAACTGGACAGTACTCCTTGGTGGTCTTGCTGTGCTTCCAGCAGGTAAATAGAACACTCACTGCCAATTTATTTTATAAACTCTAAGTGCCGATGCCAGATATATGTGGAAGACAGCCTCTTTAAATTCAAATTTCTTCATGCACTTCTTACTGCTCCATCAAGTAAGAGAGATTTAATGACCTTCTAAAAAGGACATCTAGAAGATAATCTTGTCGTGGGAACAGCAATAAAATGGCATAATTTAATAATTTAGTTATATCTAAATTGGCACAAATGCTGGCTGATTTCAATTTGACTTCCAAAAACTTCCCAGAAAGAACTGGGACACAAAGAAGTGATAGTACTGGGAAGTATTGTGACAGAGAAACAAGTAGCAGAAAGGATTGAGGAAGAGACTTTTTAAAATGTCCTTTGAACAACAAAACACATGTTGGCCTTTTCCTATAAATAAAAGGATATAATAACAGTATTTCTGATTTTTTAATAGTTAATAAGTCTTAAGTGTTGCTGTCAAGATGTCTAGGTTAGATTATCACTCAAGCATTCTTTGACCATCACTCGAAATGTTTCAGTTTCAATAAGCAAGATGAATATTAAAGTTAGTTTCCCAAAGCAATATGAAGGGACTGAGACTCCCTGAATCCCGCACCAGTCCGTCTCCTTATTTGTTCTTTCCTTCAATGTTTGCCTGTGGAGTGCACATCCTGGGGCTTTTTTATACGATGACCCTTTCCTAAGCCTCTGACTCCCATTCAGCTCCCCATCTGCCAAATAAAATTTTCTAATCAGACTCACTCTCATCATACCTACCAGCCCTTTGAGGATGGCAGCTGTGAATGAACAGAAATGGAAAACAAGTATGTTCTCTTCTTTGTTTTCTTTGTTGTCCTTATCCCATCACGCTGTCCCCTTTTCCTTTCCTTCGCTAAGTACACCTTTGCAGCCTGCCAACTTTCCCCTCACTCCAGACCTGGTCCTGGCCCTGCCAGCCTCAGGAAAATGGGCCACACGGCAGGCTTTGCCCTGTGTCTGGCCCCGGGGCACACGGCCCCACTCACGCCCCACGTGCCCCCACCCCACCGCACGCTCAGTCCCTACAATCCCACCAACCGACCTCACAGAGCTTCCTGTGGCAGCAGCCAGCCCGCTCACAGTGTCAGCCTTGATGTCTTAGTGGTATTGGTAGAGGGAAGGGGTGGAGGGAGCAAGAACGAGGAATACAAGCACAGGAGACAAAGCAGCAGCTTTCTTTCCCATTTTCTCGGGCGGTATTCACTCTACTTCATCAAATGATCATACACTGTCATTTAGTTAACCAATGTAAAGCTAGCTGAGGTCAAAAGATTATGTTCAAACATTCAGAGAGAAATTGAAGAGCAGAGTTTTCCAAACTTAAGAAAAATGATATGAGCCATTTTGTTAAATTTTCCCAAGGAACTAAATGTGGAGAACAGACAAATGCCCGTGTGTGGGTGCATTCAGGCCCACCAGGGGTTCCACCTCCCACTCGTCCAGGAGAGCCTAAGGGGGCGCCCAAGAGCACAGTGTGAAAGGTGACCACATGGAGTCGTGGCCTAAGGGCACTGTTAGCTGACACCTGTGCTTCGGGGATCAAAGAGACCTGAGAACTAGAGAGGCTGGCAGAGAACCAGCAGAGTACAACCCCAGTAGCAAGAATAATTCCTCAAGCAGGGTCTGCTCTAACACTTGTGTCTTTACAGTCTGGAGACAATTTCCAGTTACCTCTTCAATCAGATCAGTGTCCTGAACCATGAGCTTTATGGCTCCATTTAGACTGGCTGCTCCACTTCACATTTCCACCCTCAGCAAGCATACCAGTTTGCTGTCACCACCTCCTACCCCACACGTGCCATTCCTCCCTGCTATGGTCGAACGTTTGTGTTCCCCCAAAATTCACACGTTGACATCCTAACTCTAAAAGTGATGAGGAGAATCTTCAGGAGACACTTAGATTGTGAGGCGGGAGCCCTTCAAGTGGGATTAGTGTGGTTATAAAGAGACCCCGCAGGGCTTCCCAGGCCCTCGGCCCCATGAGGACACAGAGGGAATGTGCCAGCTGAGGACCTGGAAGAGGTGCTCACCAGAACCTGATCCTGGTGTACCTGACCTGGGACTTCAGCCTCTAGAACTGTGAGAAAAAATGTCTGTTGTTTACAAGCACCTGGTCTGTGGTACTTTATTATAGCAGCCCAAGTGGACTAGGACACTCCTTCACCAACATTCATCCAGAGCAGCCTGCAAGCCCCCAGCCCTCATGCATGCATCATTCTACAGCTGCAGCTGAAACCATCTGCGTATCTTCAGTCGCATCTTTACGTCTCTCTGTGATTGCTGCTTCTGTTGTTTGGAATCAGCCCATGTAAGGCCAAGATCAGAGGCTGATTCTGGCGCAGGTCAGTAGGACCAACTCCACTGCCCAGCTGTCGCGGCTGCTGGCTCTCAGGGCCAGCACAGGCTCTGCTTCTCTGGGAGGCCCCCCGGCCTGCCTCGGTGGGCCTGGACGAGGCGCTGCCGCTCCCCAGTCAGTGCTGTGCACACAGCCCTGCGGCCCTCCTCTCGCTGGGCTGCTTCCCCCACTAGACGAACCTCTGAGAGAGCCACGACTGTGGGATCTCCGTTTTATATTATGAGCACCTGCCTCAGCGTCTGTGAATAAATTCTTGCTGGATGAATAAATGATAAAATGTTATTTCTAGTGGGCTGAGTACTACAATGAGAACAACTAAGCATAAATGTATCATACCTAAAGGAAAAGAAACTTAAAAGACAATTCTATGGATAGCCAGGCCCAGCAGCTATAAGTACGCTGCACAATACACATGCTCCCATATTTACGTGGCTCTGATTACTCTTCATGAATGGCCAACCAATAGCCTGTCCTTTTGAAACTGTCCCCAGGACCACGGTACCTGGTGGGCACTAGACACTGGGCCATGGGAGGAGCAAGGATGCTGCAGCAGGAATCCCATCCCCATTTCCCAGGGTTGCTGGGACCCACAGCGCTATAGGAAAACCTAGGGGAAGGTTAGTGACGATGCCACTGTGCTCCGGAAACTAACTAAAAACACAAAATGGAAATGGGCAGCTGAGTACTTTGTGCTAAGCAAACTGGCATTCGAAAAATGTGAAACAAATTATGTAGCAGATCACAGCAAACAAATATTTTCCTTGCAAACTCATTTGGAGGTTATGAGGAAATAGCTTTTCTTCTTGGCTGGCCTGAAAATAGGAGTACTCCAACTGACAGACAAATCATTAAAGAAAACAAATCTTACGACTTTCTCTACAGGAAGATAACCATGGAGGATGCAGTCACTGAAATGAAATGCAGGAAATTAATGTCACTCACTGCCCTGAATACTAGTTTTCTGTTTCACCAAATGTTTAATAATTATAAGAGTGTTTTGCAAAGACAAGGAAAATTTATTGGGAAAATTCTCTGCAGTAACTTGAGCTACCACCTTGAGGCTTCATGGCAGAATGCGGGTTATTTCCTGGTAAAAGGTAAAGTTTCTATCTCTTTAGAAAACAGCTTCATTACTGGCAAGGCATGTTCCCCTGCTCCTGCCTCAGCCTCTCACCTGCTCTGGGGCAGGGGACTGGATAGAGAACTATGACAGTGGATGAGGAGGTCTGCATGGCCCTTCTCTTAAAATCCAGGAAGGTGAGGAGAGTCAGAAACACTGAGGGAGAGAGCTGTGTGGGGGCAGATTTTAATATTAATGTAAAGGTCAGATAAAGCCTCAGCCTAATTCAATTTCCTGGTTTTAGATATTTTTGTCCCATATCCTTCATTAATATCCTGGGGAGAGGAGCTCATATGATTTAAAAACAGCATTAAATGTGAAAGATAGTTCGTAATTTCAGGATTAAAACAACATCTGAATAGACCCACACATATATGGCCAATTAGACAAAAGTGCCAAGACAATTCAATTGAGGAAAAGAAAGTCTTTTCAACAGATGGTTCTGGAACAGTTAGTAGCCCATGGGAGAAAAATGAGTCTTGACTCCTCCCTCAGATCATATACAAAATTAATGTCAGATGAATCTCAGAATCAAATGTAAAATCTAAAACTGTAAGTTTTCTAAAAGTATAAGTTCTAAGATAAAACTAATATCTTAGTGATGAGGTAGGCAAAAAAAGAAAAAGGCCTAGCCTAATCAGCCATAAAATTTTATAAACTGAACTCCAAAAAAATTGAAAAATTCTGTTCATTGAAGACACAAACAGGGAGAAAAAAGCAGGAGAAGCAGTACTTATAACAGACAAAATAGATTTCAAAACAAGGAAAATAACAAGAGACAAAGAAGGACATTACACAATGATAAAGGGATCAGTCCAACAGAGAGTGTAACGACCATAAATATGTACACACCCAACACAGGAGCACCTAAATATGTAAAACAAATACTAACAGAACTAGAGAGAGAAATAAACTGCAACTCAGTCATATTAGGGGACTTTAACACTACACTTATTCTAATGGAAATATCAACCAGACAGAAAAGAAATAAGGAAACAGAGACACTGAACAGCACATTAGATCGGATGGACTTAACAGGTATCTACAGAACATTCCACTGAAAAGCAGCAGGATACACATTTTTCTCAAATGCACATGGAACATTCTCCAGGACAGATCATATATTAGGACACAAAGAGAGCCTCAATAAATTTAAAAACATTGAAACTGTATCAAGCATCTTTTCAGATCCCAATGGAAAGAAACTAGAAATAAATTACATGAAGAAAACAGACCCCAAAATACATGGAGGCTAACCAACATGCTTCTAAGTAATCAATGGATCAATGAACAAATCAAGCAATACACAGAGACAAATGAAAACAAAAATACAACAGTTCAAAATATGCAGGATACCACAAAAGCAGTTTTAAGAGGGAAGTGCACAGCAATATAGTCCCACCTCAAGAAACAAGAACCCAAATAAACAGTCTAAATTCACAACTAAAGAAATTAGAAAAAGAAGAACAAATGAAACCCACAGTAGTAGAAGGAGGGAAATCATAAAGATCAGAGCAGAAATAAATAAAATAAAGAAGAATAAAACAATAAAAAATAATCAATGTAACCAAGAGCTAGTTCTTTGAGAAGATAAACAAAATAGACAAACCCCTAGCCAGACTTAGCAAGAAAAAAAGGACACAAACAAAATCAGAAACAAAAAAGGAATAGTTACAACTGACACCACATAAATACAAAGAATTACTAGAGAACACTATGAAAAATTATATGCCAATAACCAGACAACCTAGAAGAAATGGACAAATCCCTAGAAAAATACAACCTTCCAAGACTGACCCTGGAAAAAACAGAAAATCTGAACAGACCAATTACCAGCAATGAAACTGAATTCATAATAAAAAAAAACTTCCAAAAACAAAAGTGCAGGACCAGATGGGTTCACAGCTGAATTCTACCAAACATTTAAAGAAGAGCAAATAATCATCCTTCTTAAAGTATTCCAAAAAGTAGAAGAGGAGGGAATACTTCCAAATTCATTTTATGAGGCCAGCATCACTCTAATACCAAAAGCAGGAAAGACACTACAAAAAAAAAAAAGAAAAGAAAGAAAATTATACTGATATCACTGATTAACATACATGCAAAAATCCTCAACAGAATTTTAGCAAACTGAATTAAAAAATACATCCAAAGGACCATCCATCACAACCAAGTGGGATTTATTCCAGGGATGCAAGGATGGTACAATATTTGTAAATCAATGTGATACACACCATTAACAAAAAGAAAGATTATAAACTGTATGATCATCTCAGTAGATATGATCATTTCAAAAGCATCTGACAAAATTCAACATCCATTCATGATAAAAACTCTCAACAAAATAGGTATATATGGTATGTACTTCAACATAATAAAGGCCATATATGACAAACCGACAGCTAACATCATACTCAATGGCGAAAAGCTGAAAACTTTTCCTCTAAGATCAGGAACAAGACAATGATGTCCACTCTCAACACTCTTGTGCAACATAGTACTAGAGGTCCTAGCCATGGCAATCAAAGAGGTAAAAGGCATCCAAATTGGTATGGAAAAAGGGAAACTATCATTATTTGCAGATGACATGCTATTATATATATAGAAAACCCTAAAGACTCCACCAAAAAACTATGAAAACTAATAACTGTATTCAGTAAAGTTGCAGGATACAAAATTAACACACAGAAATCTGTTGCATTCCTATATACTAAAAAGAAACTAGCAGAAAGAAATCAGGAAAACAATTCCATTCATAATTGCATCAAAAAGAATAAAACACTTAGGAATAAGCCTAATCAAGGAGGTGAAAACCTATACTCTGAAAGCTGTAAACAGTCATGAGAGAAATTAAGGAAGATACCAATAAATGGAAATCTATCCCATGCTCATAGATAAGAAGAATTAATATTATCAAAATGGCCATCCTACCCAAAGCAATGTACAGATTCCATGAAATCCCTATCAAGATACCAATGGCATTTTTTCAATGAACTAGAGCAAATAATCCTGAAATTCAAATGGAACCACAAAAGACCCCAAATAGCTAAGGCAATCCTGAAAAAGAACAAAGCTGGAGGTATTACACGCTCTGACCTCAAGCTCTTCTACAAAGCTACGGTAATCAAAACAGTACGGTACTGGCACAAGAACAGACCCATAGATCAATGGAACAGCATAGAAAGCCCAGCTATAAACCTGCACATATATGGTCAATTAATATAAGATAAAGGAGCAATATACAACAGGGAAAGGCAGTCTCTTCAATAACTGGTGTTGGGAAAACTGGACAGCTACTACATGCAAGAGAATGAAACTGGATTACTGCCTAACTCCATACACTAAGTAAACTTGAAATGAATCAAAGACCTGAATGTAAGACATAAAACTATAAAACTTTTAGAAGATTCTTAACAACAAACAAACAAAAAAAACACAAAGCAAAGGGGAAAACAATACTTCACTGACATTAATTATACCAGCATGTTTTCCAGTGCTTTGAAAGGACTATGAGCATTTATAGCCATTGAAATGAGACCTGAAGGATATATTACAGTCCTGAAAACCCCATTTAATGTACTTCTGGCTCTAAGAAATCCAGTAATATGCTGATGGCTACCTAGGGTAACAATCAATTTCTCCTGTTAAGTTGCCTAAGGCAGTAGCCTGCTGTGTGCTGCTGCAGGATTCCTTTGCAGTTTGTTGAATTCTAAAATGCCTCTTGCTTTTTGACACAAATTGAGCAGGGCGTAACATACCAGCAGGTAAAACCTTTTCCAACCCCAGGATAGACCTGCAAAGAAACCTCCCATTCTGATTGCACTATTGTTAGTTCTTCATTCATTCCAATAAACTGCTTTTTCTGGAGTTAGGAGTTCTTAGGAAGCATTCTAGAAGACCCACTGTGCTAAGACCTGCTAGGGGAGTACAGCTTAGTTCTGAAAATCAGAAAGCATAGCTGAATTTGAAGCTAATATTATAATTGCTCTTGAATACTTAATGATATTCATGAATTCATCAACCATACAGTAATCAAATAAATAAAACATTTATATTGCAAAATACAAAAAAAAAACTCTTAGAAGAAAACATAGGCAAAATCTCTTGAACATAAGGATAAGCAGTTTTTTTCTGGCCATATCTCCCTAGGCAAGGGAAACAAAATAAAAAATGAACAAGTGTGACTCCAACAAACTAAAAAACTTCTGTACAGAAAAGGACACCATCAAGAGAACAAAAAGGCAGCCTACAGTATGGGAGAACATATTTGTACATGATTTATTCAATAAGGGATTCACATCCAAAATATGCAGAGAACTCATATACCTCAACACCAAAAAACCAAATAACCCAATTAAAAAATGGGTGGAAGACCTGAACAGACATGTCTCCAAAGAAATACAGATGGACAACAGGCACATGAAAAGATGCTCCTCACTGCCAGTCATCAGGGAAATGCAAACAAAACCACCATGAGATATCATGTCACACCAGTCAGAATGAGCACCACCCAAAAGACACGAAATAACAGTGTTGGTGAGGATGAGGAGAAAAAGGAACCCTCCTGCACTGTTGGTGGGAATGTCAATTGGTGCAGCGACTGTGGAAAGCAGTATGGGGATTTTCAAAAAACTAAAAACAGAAATACCATATGACCTAGTAATTCCACTTCTAGGAATTTACTCAAAGAAAACAAAATCCCTGACTTGAAAAGATATATATACCTCCTACTTTATTGCTGCATTATTTACAGTAGCCAAGATATGGAAGCAACCTAAGTGTCCATCAACAGATGAATGGATAAAGAAGAGATGATACACAATGGAATATTATTCAGCCACAAAACAGAAAGAAATCCTGCCACTTGTGACAACATGGACCTAGAGGGTATTATGCTCAGTGAAGTAAGCCTGGCAGAGAAAAACAAATACCATATGATATCACTTACTTGTGGAATCTAACAAACAAAACAAAGCAAAGCAAAAGGAACAAAATAGCAGTAGACTCAGAGACACTGAGAAGGGACTGGTGGTTACCATGGGGGAGGAGTTGAGGTGGAGGAGAGGGGAAGAGGGATAAAGGGGAACAAAAATTCTCAACTGTAACATAGGCTGGTCATGGGGACAGTAGTACAGCATGGAGAATACAGCCAGTGATTCTGTAACATCTTCCTCTGTGACAGACAGTAACTAGCTGGGGGTGACAATTTAATAATGTGAGTAACTGGTGAACCACTGTGTTGTGTACTTGAAACTAATTGAGATTGTACACCAACTATACGTCAATTTTAAAAAAGGGGGAAGAGAGAGAGATTTGTCTGCATGCATGTGTGTCACAGGAAGCCCACGCAAGCCAAGCTAGAAGGCTGCTGTCTGCAAGTCAAGAAGGGAGCCCTCAACAGAACTCACATGCCAGCACCCCACCTCAGACTTCCACCCTCCATAACTGGGAGAAAACAGAGTTCTGTTGTTTAAACAACACAAAAACTGTAATCAACTTTACTTCAATTTAAAAAAGACATAATTAAGAAAATACACAATCCACACATAAAGGAAAATATTTGCAATACATATATCTGACAAAGGACCTGAATCAGAAATACAAAGAACTCCTGTAAAATCAACAACTATCCAATTTTAAAAACAGGTAAAATATCTGAACACAAACTTGAAAAAGAACATTATTTATCCATGAAAAGGTACTCAACATCATTAATCATCATGGAAATACAAAATAAAACCACAATGACATATTATTTCACACCCATTAGAATAATAAAAAGATTGACAACAGAAAATGTTGTGAAAAATATAGAGCAAGTAGAATTCAGATACATTGCTAGTGGGAATCTAAAATGGTACAACCACTTCGGAAAATTGTTTAGCAGTTTCTTATAAAGTTATACATACACCTACTCCCTACTCCATGAGCCAACAATTCAAATCCTAGGTATGAACCCAAGAAATGAAGACATATGTCCACAAAAAGACTTGTACAGAATTGCCTGTTATAGCACTATAGTAACCAAAAACTGAAAACCCAAACACCCATCAAAAGCATAGCTAAACTCTGGAATTCTAGCTATTAAAAAAAAATAAAAGAATTACAGACACATGTGAGTAAAATATCAGAATACATATGATTACATTTATATGACTTCAAGAATAGATAAAAACAATCTATTGTAATGGAAATCAAAACAGTAGTTGTCTATACTGGGTGGGAAATATGAAGGGAGCATGAGGAAAAGGTCTAGGGTTAGAGATACATTCTTTGTCTCCACTGGGAGGTTGGTTATTCAGGTATAGAAATGTGTCAAATGTATTAGTTGTACATTTAAGAACTGCAATTCACATATGTAAATTATACCTCAAATTCAAATATTAAAATAAACTAGTAGCTGCGCTTAGAAAAAGAAATTTAGAAATAACCACATATACCAGGCACGTGACTTGTGAGCAGAGCAGAGGAAAAGATACAAAAGTATTACAGTGAATAAGCAGACTGGCAATCACGAGACTGCAAAACTGGAGAAAGAACTCTGAAGTCCAGCAGAATGGAGATCAGTGTCTAGGACAACGGCTACTTTTCCAAAGGGAAATCCATCACTAGTGTAAAGAAATGGGTAGCTAGCGCAGGGTCTCTGCTATGAACACCAGTCAGAATCTCACCCGATGTCCAGGACACATTCTGAATCCCATAAACAGAAGAAGAGAACTGCTCTCTCAGTGGGGAGAAGGACAGATGAGGGAAGTGTTGAAAATATCATGACAGACAAGCTGTTGAAACTGAGCTGTATTAGGGGCAGGATTAAAGCAAGTCTTCAAATATAATGAAAAGGTCTTCCACAGGGAAAGTAAGTTGGCTTCATATTTACTGAGGAAAAGTACAGCTTAAACTTATTTAAGTTGGAGAAAAGAATTTCCTGTCAGCAAGGGTTGTTAAATATTGCAATGGGTTATAATATCTCTTTCACTGGACACTTTTAAAAATAGGACAGTCTCACAAGTTTGGTTCTACCCAAAGGTAAAGGAACAGATTATGACTTACGATCTCTAGTAATACTATTTTATTCTTAATGATTTTGCTGTTTGTTTCTCTCTTAGGGGTGGAATCTCAAGAATAAAGGCAGTGGTAAAGTATGTGAGAATGATCAGGGAGGAAACATTTGTGAGGAAAACAGAATGAGAGCACGAATGGGTCTGCAGACATCCACTCAAGCCGGCCTCCGCACTCCAAAGTCTATCACAACCTTTAGGAATAGCAGAGGTGCGCTCTGCTGCGGCCAGGCACACCAAGCTGCCTCTTATCTCATCACTGTTGTTTATGTCACAAAGTAATACATGATATGTGGGTATTACCGTTCCTACTTTCAAAGGAGTGCTCTGCTCGTCAATTAAATGTGAAGTTTACATAGTGAAGCTTGAATAATTACTGCAGGACAACATCCTCTTACTTTGAAATAAATCTATTACAAGGATATAAAACCAAATCCATGAAACTCATAGGATAGAATCAAGATTTTAAAACATAACTAAGTCTTCATTTAAAGAAACCCTATCTATGTGTATATGCTTTGCGATTTTGGTTTTCAAAACATTTTAAAACTATTAACTGTGTCTTAGAAAAGACTATTAACTGAATGTAGAGAACAATCTTACAGTTCTCTGAACTAAGTTCTTTCACCTTTGATTAAGTCTGTTGTAAAATAATGCTTAAAAAATACTTTTAAATATATCTGTGGTACTAAAATGAACATTACTAGAAAACCCTAACTGTTTTTACTGTGTAATTTCTCCATTATATGACTGCACAAGAAATGCTACTACAAAGAAAAAAATGTGTCTATTTGCAATGAATATTTTTACCAATGGATAAGACAAGCCCAAATCCAACTCTTTTATTTTATCCTAAACAATTAAACAGTAGCATATGAATTATAGGTATCTTCAATCAAAACAAACCATTACATAAAAATATGTTCTATATTTCTAGGCAATAAACATATAGCAAAAAACATAAAGTTAAGTGAGAGTTCCCATGTGTGCATCTGAGACTACTTTTATTAAGCATTTACTACATACTTCATGAGAAGATAACAGATGAATCTAGCTACATTCATAACAGAAAAGCTGAAATACGAGCAGCTGGTCACCCAAGATAACCATGGCAACAGATTATAGTTCAAAAACATTTACTAATACAAAATACTACATCTGTATGTTTAAAAAAAATTGTTTAACTGGATGTTTCTTCAGGTAAAGGAAAATTTCTCATGTTCACCAGGGTGTGGGCACCTTGAAGGAGGGGCTGGATCTCACTCGTCTTTGAACCCTGACAACCCAACGCAGGGACGGCGCCCACTGCCAGCCCTGCTTTCTGCCCCGCGTGCGCCCTCCTGTCCTGCACGGGTCTGCTACATGCATCTTAAAATACATCTTTCATCACATCATCTGTCTGATCAACCTTTTTCTAATTCCCTTTCCAGCAGATTAGTCCCGACCCTTCTCCCAGGCACCAGCATGGCCACACTGTGGCCCCAAACTGTTTTCTCAGGTGCCTCAGCCTCCTCTCTGACAAGAACCCAGGATCCCGACCGAACCAGATGCCCCCCAGCTCCCCTGGGACAGTCTCTGTTTTCCCACCTCTGGGCTTGTCTCTCCTGCTCTCTCCACCCAAGGAGCCCTCGATCACAGACCCCACATCCACTTGTCAGAAGTCCATTCACACTTCAAGACATAATTCAAACACCACATTTTCCAACCCCTTCCTGATTCCCCAGTACAGGCTTTTATTCTCCTTTGGAATCCCAGGTTTTATTTGTAGCTGTTTGCTGGCATTTTTTTTTTACTGTTTTTCCTGTGATCCCCCTGTTTGCTGGCTCTATCAGACCTTTTATTGTACACATCTGAGTACGTGTCCATGCCGCCTCAGTGAAAACCCCTGGGGCTGTGGACGGCTCTCCGGCCTCCCCTCACCTGCGGAGTCGGGAGCATCTCTATACACACTAAGCATATTCACGGAGACGAATCCTATCCGTCCCTCCCTCTCTGCAATTCTTTTTCCCGCTTACCACACAATTCCAAGGAAGAGGAAGAAGCTTCCGCTCTCCTGCCTCACACCCTTTGCTCAAGCGGGTGGCCCATGGCTGGGGTTTTCTGCAAGGAGTTCTGCCTAGGAAATGAGTAGTGGCCCATTACAATGTCTGCCTACATGTCTGACAAGCAGAAGATTAGGGTGTCTGCCTGTGTTTTTTTGTTATTTTACCTGACTTAGGCATGAAAATCAAAGAAAGAAACTTAAATCAAGGCAGTAGTTGGCAGTGGTGAGCTAAACAGAGGCATTTGACCTTCCTCCTAAGGTCATACTCAAGTAACAAAAAGTATGTTTTTTTTAAATAAAACCAAAGTGGTTCTAGAAAACAGGGAAAATATCCATTAACATAGCAGAAAATTTTAGGGATTTCTATAAGAACAAAAGCAAGTGGAATCAGAAAAATTTCAATAGCTGGATTAAAACACATGTAGGGCAGGGCTAGAGACCAAATAGTGACCTTCCTCATGAATCTAGTATGTGTCCCAAAACACAGGGGAAAAGAGATGAAAAAAATTACAAAAAGAGGCAGGAAAGGTAGGTTTAGAAAGGTCCAATACCCATCTCCAGTGAGTTTCATAAAGAAAGAACAGAGATGATGAGGCAGAGGAGAATTAGAAAGGAAATACAGGAATGGAAGACAATTTTCAAGAGCTGAGGGCACCTGAGGGCTCAGCTAGAATAGCTTCAGTCAGTACCTAGCGGGACTAATCATGGAGAAAAGATCCATACTCAGACACATCTCATTACATTTCAAAACTCCAAAGTTAAGGAAAACATTCTGAAAGATTTAGGGCAAAAGAGTTTATTTACCATCATGGAGCTAGAATCTGACTTGCTGGCAGCAATATTGGATAAAAGAGGACAACAGAGCAATGCCTTGAATTTTCTAAGGAAACATGGCTTCAAAAAAAAGCCAGCTGAACTGTTAAATACGTGTATGGATGGATAGAAGAAAGGCATTTTAGAACACACAAAATCTTAGAAAGTTTAGCTCCTGTGCATTTCAAATGCAAAAAAAAAAATGATTCAAGAAGGAATCTCCCATCCTACCTCCAAAAAACCACAGAAGACTTCTAGAGAGATGCTATGTGATACAAGAAACATGGATAGCTGACCGTGATCTAGAAGACATTAAAGAAATGGAAAATAAATTTAAAGAGAACCCATTGGACTTCATAGTAAGATTCACCCACTTGCAGAAGGGCAGGGTCGGGCGGCACAGGGCCCATCTTCTTTACAGACCCAGTGACACTGCTGGGAACAGTTTTTCTGTGACCACAAGGCTGTTTTTATGAGGTTTTAACTTCTAGAATCAGTCTCCACACATAGCAGAAAAGAATTAATTACAGCTGCAGAACAGAATGTTATAAACTCGAATATTATAGATAACAAAACTCAGGAGTTACGGAAGGGGAGGCAGGAGGCAGAAGGAATCATCTCAGTTTGATCACTTGGCATCTGAAATTGATAGTGTCAAAGGCTACAAAGTCAAGAAATAGAAACATAGTATTGAGGTTATAAAGGTAACCAGAAGAAAACCAAACAAGAGAAAACAGTATAAGCCCTTACCTCTGGAGAACAAGACTAGCAGAAGAGAGGAGGGACATTTGCATTTTTCATTTTAGAATCTTCAGTGTGGTTCTATCCTTTACGTAACGAACAGATAGAACTTTAAAAATAAAACATGTAAGAAAAAGGAATCACTATATAAAATTCTAAGGTACTCACTATAAATTTTAATAGATTATCTTGTTTCTTAAATAGTTCAGACATCCAAAGATGAGTGATATAAAAAATAACCCTGTACCCACACCCTAACTTGAAAAATAAAACATTGCAAATGCAATTGAAATCTCCTGTAGTTTCCTTCACCAACCACATAGTATCCTTTAAAAGAAGATGAAATGTCACATTATGCCTCTTGTTATTCAGACTCTCTCTCTGATAAGGCTTTTTAGATGGCTTTGCTAAGTTCCTTTATGAAAATATGAAAGGAACATATATATACAATAGGAACAAATGTATACATAAGTCCAGTTGTTAAAAAAAAAGATATAAAATGTCTCCACAATCAAGCTCCCCAGTTCTACAAAGACCTGTATTTGATTACTCGGTGTGATTTCACCTTGAGAGTTTACGACTAGGAGCTGGTGATGCTGACACACAGTGGAGGTTATCATGTTAGCTACGGAGAAAATAATAAAAATGTAAACACCTTCCTGTAATTCAAGAGGGGTTAGTTTACTGAACTTGTAAAATATGTGGAAGTCACTAAGCATGTCACCTTAAAAAATACCTACCCCTTTTGCAAACTTAAGATACTGAAGTGTGATCCTAGCTGCTTTTAAAGAGGGGCAGGGATACAATGAGCTGACAGCGTAGGAATTCTTAGAACCACAGTCACAAAAACTTGACTGATCAGAGATGAGGTTTTAATATGTTTAAAATAAAGCCATTTCTTTCTTTTTCACAAAACCTTTTAGGAATATAAGGGCAGCCCCACCACGGATGTGACTTTAAGGATGCAGATTATACTTACATTTTAACTTCCCCTGAGCCATTATGCATAGAGAAATGGTGACTGGATTCTTGCTTCCTGCAGCCCTACCTGATAACAACAAAAACTGGTGCTTTCAAACTTTAATGAATGAACAAATAACCTGGAGTTCCTGTTCCAAGCAAGGTTCTGCATTTCTAACAGCACCAGGTGACGGAGATGCTGGGGGACCAGGAAGCACACCGAGCCACTTGGGAACGAGGGATCCGTCTCGTTCCCGATCTCCTCTACTGGTTGTTCTTCCTCGGTTGCCCCAGAGCTCAGTCTTCTGACACTTTCTCTTTTCTAACTTCATTCCCAAGTGAGCTCATCTATTCCCTGTTTTTAAAACCATTTATACCAGCTGTCACCAACTCTCACTGCATGTGAGCATCAAATGAGGGAGTTTTTCTTCTTTTTTTAAAATTATCTAAGGACCCACCCCAAACCAACGAAATAAAAATGTCCAAGGTTGGGTCAAAGGTACAGATTTCCCAAAAGCCCCTTAATGACTCTTGTAGAAAGGGCTGAGGCTGTTGATTACATACTGATGTCTCCCAGACCTGACCTCACCTACGACCTCTCCCCTGCGCTTCAAGCACCTACTCCGTGCCTCCTGCTGAATGTCACACAGGTGTCTCCAAACTGACTTGTCTGAAACAGACCCCTGGGCTTCCACCCGCCCCCACCAGAACCTCCCCTTCTACAGGTTCTCTAGTATCGGTAAGTGGCCCCACCATCCACGCAGCTGCTTGGACTCAAAGACTGAGCTTCCTTTCACCATGATGCCTCTGTCCCCATTCCTTCACACCCACATCCAAGCACCAGCAGGCCTGCTGGTTCTACTTCAGAACAGAACCCAAACGGTCCACTTCCTACAACTGCCACTGCTACCAGCCTAACCCGAGGCAACACCATTTACTTGCCACTCCGGCACCTCTAGCAAGCCGCCACACTGTCTGGCTGGTTAACCCCCCCAGTGGCTTTCCCTCCTGGCCCCCAAGGCTTCCATCATGCAGCCCCTGGTACCTCCCGGCTGTGTCCCCACCTTCTTCCACGCAGTGACCTCCAACTCCTGGCCCGTTCCTGCTCATGACTATTCCAGGGTCTTTCTCATCCTCGCTATGCCTGCAATATTCTTTATGGGCTTATTTACTGACCACTGTTAAGGGTAAGGACTAGTTATTCTCGTTGGCTTGCCTACTGTCTCCCCCACACACCCAAGAACACAAGAACATAAGCTTGTCTCGTTCAAGGTAGGATCCTGGTCTATGTCTGCACCTTCCAAGCTGTGAGCACTCAGTGCATGCTGGCGGTCATGAAGGAAGCGTCCTCCCTGTGATTCATATGCCGTGGCCCTAACTCCCAGTGTGATGGTATTTGGAAGAGGGGCCTTTTGGAGCTAATTAGGCTTAGATGAGGTCTGAGGGTGGAGCTCTCATGGTGGGATCAGTGCCCTTATGAAAGGAGACATGAGAGATTGTCCTCCGTCTTCCATTACCTCCACGGGTGTGCATCAAGGAAAGGCTGTGGGAGCGCACAGCAATACTGCGGCCATCTCCAAGGCTGGGAGCAGGCCTCCCTGAGAGGCTGACCCACCAGGCACTCAGCCTCCAGAACGATGAGCAATGAATGTCTGCTGGCTAAGTGCCCCCATCGGTGGTGTTCCATTATAGGAACCCAAACTGACTGAAGACACAGGTATAAAGAATGAACGAGTCGAGAGGAAGTACAGATGGAGGCTCTGCGACATGCCCGGAGCCTGCAAGGGTCTGTCCTTTAGGGCGTCCAGCACGTTTACCAACGATTTGAAGGAAGGGGTGTAGGGCATGATTAACTTGCAAGTGACACAAAACTAGAAAGGAGAGCTAGTTAGTTACTATGCTGGATGACAGAAATATGATTCTAAAAGATTTTCACTAATCATCAATGTGGACCAAACAGCAAATATTTGCTGGGATGAACATTAACTAGTTCATTTTACTGTTTAAAACACTTGCACAAGTATCAGAAACTACAGACAAGCTGCCTTAACAGCAGACTGAATGAAAATGACTCAAGGGCTTTTGCTGTCTACAAGTTCAGTGTAAGGCTACTGTGAAAATCAATGGGGACATCAGCCTGCATGGATGAGATGCTGGCGACCATCAGGTAAATCCTTCCATGCACTGACTGACCAAAAACATCTGGAGAACCTTGTTCAGTTTTGTGTATCCCAATTTAAGAGGAATATGAGTAAAATGATCTTTAAATATAGGAGGGTGACTGGTTTACAAATCATGTAGGAGAACATGCGTCTGCAGGACTTAAAAGATGTAAAGCGAAGGCAATAATCATAATCGGTAGCCGATGACATTTTCAATGTGCCACATATACATTCACACACACAGTATGTCCATGAGGTAGGTCTCATTATTCCCACTGAACAGCTGTAGAAACCACGCCCCGTGAGGCTGTACTGTCTGCTCAACGTTACACTCCAGGAGGCAGTGCAGTGCGACCCCAGAGCCCACTCACCCTCAGCAGGTTGTCTGTAAAAATTCAGAGGGCTGACATAAGGGAGCAACACTAGATTATTCTTTACAGTTCTAGAACAGCAGAAGGGAGTCACAATGAGCCAAGCTGATCTGCAGTGTAATTAAGAACTTTTCTAATAATGAGCTCTTGGTCAAAAGCAAGTATTCAAGTGGAGGCAGGACACTGTCTGTCAGTGTGCTGCCCGAGAACGGCCAGTGGGGCGATGGCTCGGGGTCCCTTCTTCCTCTCAGCACTGTTCTCAACAATACATGTTTCCTGTTCTGCCTACACACCCACTTCAAACCCACAGCAAAGAGCAGTGGCTGGTAATTTTCACAATTCTCCAAAGCAGTGTTAGCTCGTTACACTGAAGCACAGCACTTGCATGTAATCATCATAAAAACAAGTAAGGGATGTTATGTTGTCCTGTACCAGCCCTGTACACAGCTGCATGGTGGACGAAAACGCACTCACAGTTGGGGTTTTGCTTATCTCTGTCTTCCAATTTTAAATTCTTTCAGAAAACAGACATCTTTTCCTAAAGATTTCCTCAGTGTGCCCTCTAGAGATCTTTATAAACACCCACTTGTACCAAAGGAGACATTTTTCATCCTCTGATTAAATAAGAAGACATCAACTAAATAAAAGCCAATGCTTATGAGAAGTTATAAAACTAAGCACTGAAAGATCCCTACACTGATTTTAATGAACACACAATGAATTTTTAAATGCAGTGAAAGTTTGTTATAAACAAGAACATTCAAAACCTACTGTATATGTCCACATCACTAAAAGGATCAGTCTAATAAAAGCTATTTATATGTTAATCATTTTGCAATGAGGCATACTTTATGCGTTAACTGTGTGGTAGACTATTTGTAAAATAAACCAACTCTTCAAATGTTTTTAAATCTCTCTGTATTTTCAGGTTGCTTACATATATGTAAACAGGCTTCCATGGAGTTAAGGGGTTAAGAGGCGGAGGAAAGACCCTGTATGTAGTGCACAGACACAGTTCCCTATATATCCGGATGGGAGACGTTCTGCGTGAGTATAAGGGAAACCCAAACACAGATCTCACTCAGTGGTGTGTAATGGCGCCAAGGCCTTGGTTCTGCAAATGATACCCTTGAAAGTTAAAAAAAAAAAGTTATAAATTATGAACCTGCCCCTATTTTGAGGCACAGAGTCACAGCAGGTTGGGGTTGACAGGGACACCCCACACACCAGGACAGGAGGGTGAACCGAGTGTCCACGGCTGCTGGCTAGTGGCAAAGCCAAGACCCTACGAACTGGAGAAGACGCTACGTGGATGGCTCTGCGAATGTGCTGAAGTTAAGAGCGTGGAGTCGGGCAGGTGATCCTGGACGAGCTGGGCGGGCATGCTTCAGCACAGGGCCTCTGGGCTGAGCTCTGGGTGGGAGGCAGGTGTGCCAGCACGGGGCTCGGGGGGCCGTGTCCTCCCCGGCGATGCCCCAGAGGGAGACCACAAGCCCAGGAATGCTGTGGCCTCTCCGCAACGAAGAGGCCGGGAAACGGATTCTCTCCTGGGGCCCCAGAAAGCCACACAGCCTTGATTTCAGCCCACCGAGACTTGTGCTGGACACCCGACCCACAAAATTGTAAGGCGGTAAATCTGCGCTCCTTTAAGTCATTATGTTTGTGGTGATTTGTCACAGTGCCGAAAGGAACCTAATCCGTCGTGTGAACACGGCATTCTCATCCTCTGGGCGGTCGGAGGCCGAGGCCAGGCGCGCAGACCAGGCCTGACATGGTCTCCCTCTGAGGAACTCCCACACTCCTCAGGGTCGACGAGGGTGACAGGCTCGATGACAGGCAAGAAAGCTGCTGAAAGTCCTACACAAAGAAAACACTGCACAAACTTTGAGTAAATTAAATTTCACTGTTTAGCTCATTCTTTGAACTACATTTGCTTCCAAGTGAAATACAGTTGACTTTGAATAAATTTTACAGTGTTCTACTTGAAACGGCTGGTTGGAGTTTTCAAAAAGCATCTTGTTAGAATTATGTACGTTTTCCCTAAGACACATTCCACCCACTGAGTCATACTAGGAGCCTTGGTGATCCTGGGCGAGAACGGTGTGAACGTAAACCCCTGGTATTTCCATTCTGCAATGAGCTTCTTAGAGGAAGGGGTGAATATATCAAATACCTTAAATTTAATGCACAGGAAGCCTGATAGACTTGGCCACAGCCACTGCATGGAGGGCCAGCAGAATTTAAAGAAGACTCATAGTTCTAGTTCTGAACACCCAAAGCCAGAGCCCCTGCATTAACAACAAAGGCAACAGAAGGGAAATGCAGCCCAGCCTTAACTGATCCTTTCCTTTCCAATTTCCAACTTCACGTGACTAATGTGGGAAGGGATTATCCACGGAGAATAAAGTAGTGTTGGGAAAAAAAGGAGTTAAACTGAAAACCTGTGGATGAGAAAAATGTGCCCAAACCAGAGGCTCTAAAAGTTCGTGTTCCAAGTCCTGCTTGTGTGGAGACCGATCCTCCACCTCACTGCATTGTTGACATTACATAATCAGCCAGTTACAATAATAACACTACAGCCTAACGCACTGCCACAACCGGAGGAATTTTAATTACTCCAGTGAATTGCCTGTCACCAGCTACATTTGTGCCGTGCTTCAAAGCAAAAACGGGGAAAGAAAAGAGATGAACGCTTAGTATGCAGGCTAACACAGAGCGAACAGAGGAGTCTGGCCCGTCTGGGAGGGGGCTTCCGGGCCTCACCCCCTGCCCCATTTGCTTTTCATTATTAGCTGGTTCAGCCTCCAGTTGCTGCCTACTTAAGTAAATAAGATTCAGTAAAAGCACCTTATACACTCTGTGACAAAGTGTAAAAATAGTAACTTACATCATATTAGTGTGTCCATGAGACAAACTCAAATGCTTTTACTCTTCAAACTTTATGACCTTTGGCCTAAGCCCCCCCCCAAAATAAAACCCACAACTTAAACCCAGCACTTTCACTTTCTATTCTTCAACTTTTTAAACTCTAACCTACACAAATACTTATCCCAAATCCTCAGATGTCTAGGGCATCCATTAGCATTCCCCTCGCTAGCCAGAGAAGAGTTTCACCTGCCAGTGACCCTTTCTTTTCTCTCTAACCAGGAGTTCGTCTAGGAAACAGAGGGTGCTGTATTCCTTTCTAGCAAAGCAAATGAAATCTGAAACGCAGCCCAACCCTGGGTGTGCAGGGGAATCACACGGGTACCCTGAATGTTCTCAGAGCGGCACCCAGCCCTTCCACGGGGAGGCCAAGCATCTGACTGCGAGTCTGAGGCCACAGGCCCGGCGTGGAGATCATGTGTTCCACCCTCCTGCTTACAGAAGAACGGCACTGCCCTGTCTTTCCTCCCCTGCTGCGACTAAACCACAAAGCCACAGAGACCTGCCACACTGAGACTCCACGGGGGCCAGCGGCTCCAGCCACTGTTCCAGGGCAAAGGCAGAAAGACGGGGTGGGGTGCTGGCAGCTCCCTCCAGGAGGCACCCTGAAACCGTGGCCTCTCTGTGCCATCTTCCTGCCCTTCCTCCTACGCTTGGTTGGCTCTTGTCCTCCCCCCTCCCCGGGGCCCCATATCCAAAGCTCTCTGAGCACTCACTTCGGAAATACCTTTTAACACAACATTCCTAAGATCACTGCGACCTTTTAGGTACCAAAGAACCGAAAATAATGGTGCAGCCTTAGACACCCTGATGATGCAGCGTGTAAACCACCCCAGCGCTCTTCCATCTAGCACGTGGATGACGCATCTTTTACATTCACGTAATGTGAACTCCTGGCCTTCTCAGTTTCTATTTCTTACTTTATTTTATTGTGGTAAAAACATTCACCATGAGATCTACCCCCGTAAAAAATACTCGAGTGTGCCACACAGGGTTGTTAACTGCAGGCACAATCTTGCTCCACGGATCTCCACAACTTCCTCATTGTGTATGACTGAACCTTTACACCCTTAGAATCCACTGTCTTGCCCACTCTGTCCTTTTGAAACTGCTGCTGTGTTCTCTCACTCTCACTCTCCTGGGCCTGTGGTGCCACGGACCAGCAGGATGGAGCCCGGCTCCGGGAAGTGACAAGGCCTCACAGGGACGGTCACTCCTGCAAGTGGCCTCGGGCTCGTGCAAGTCCACCCCTCCCTTCAGTCTCACCAACCCTACCAGTAAAAGCCACTGCCCAACAGCCACCTTTCTGAATACATTTTTTCCACTAGAAATTAAAATGCACTGTCTGACAAAAATGGTCTGATATTTATTCTACCACTCTTTGACCTCCCTTACTCTGCTTCATTTCCTTGCAATATTTACAGCCCACTTCATATCTGCCATGCGCACACACATATATTGTTAGACATCTATTATTTGTTGGGTATTAAACAAAACTCTCCAATTAAAATAAGGAGAGAGACCATATTTTTTTTATTACCTGTTACATATTCTCAGTGCCTAGAGCTGTGCCCAGCATAATGGAAGTACTCAGATAATTTTTGATGAGTGAATGAACGGGGTTTTTGCAGCTTATGTAGGAGAATGGAATAGAATATTTGAAATGCAGACTATTCCAAAAAATCCAAATATGTGATTGATGTATTTATACTATTGATTCAATGTAGTCAATGTAATTTCAAAGTTATTTGTATCTTACTGTGTAAATGAAAAAGAAAATAATTTATTGCAAGTGACTTGATAGAACAGCTGATTTTTATCTTCAAATTAAGCACAACACAATTATCTACAAAGGAGAATGACCAAAAAAATCACTTACAGAGTATCCACTTACACACAAGGACAGAGTACAGCATGAAACTATGCATAGTTTCAACATGGGTAATTAAGAACAGCAAAATTATTTTCATTTCAAAATACTCTGGATTTCCTAACATTACCTAGAAAATTTAAACTCTTCAAAAATATGATGGAAACTTCAGAACGTATGGAAACAAACATACCATAAAAACCGACCTCTACAGTTTAAATTAAAAAGACATTTTATTAAGCCTCAATTTGGGGATTTTAAGATCCCATCTTGCTCTAATGTGACTTACAAAGGGCTTATGGGAAATGTATTTCCTGAACACACAGTTCCAGCTCCCTGCTGGTGATCACCATTCATTTCTTGCCTCTCTTCATAGTTGGTTCTACTGCAAAAGTATTGTTAAAAGAGAAACAAAGGCCCCAAATGGAGTCACTTGTGCTAAACCCATGTCAGCAAACCAAAACTTAATATTGAACCTAATTGCAGCCTCAACCTCCCCCAAGAACATAACCTTTAAACCAGCCAAACTGGAACAACCTGGTGAACACTGAGGGAGGTTATCTGCCCACAAAACCGCTCTGTTCCTCTCAGCAGAGCAACCCTGCCTGAAATGATGTATTCTTTGCTAATTTCTTTTTTCTTCCCCCTTTCTGCTTTCAAAAACCTCTCCTTTTCTATAGCTTAGCAAAACTCCTTTCTATTCATCAATCACTGAATAAAAGCCAATCTGATCTTTAATTTTATCAGTTGAACTTTTGTTCTTTTAAGAGATTTGGTGGCAGCTCTTGGATCTGAAACAAACTTCTGAAGGCATTCAGGGACAAGATACACAGATGAGACACTGTGTGGACCCTTCAGGTTTGCTCTCTTCCCTGCCTTTTGAAGGTCATGGATCAGCTCCTCTCGTTCTGGGCTCTACCCTCTGTGTGTTGAGCTCCCGATCTAATGGGCGAAATTTCGCTGAGTGGGTCACCCTGAGCTGGCAGCGGGTTCCCTCTGGAGCCTGAGTGCCCAGCCCCGGTGCAGTCCGCAGTCCCCCAGTCGCCGTTTGCTGGGTGTGCTGGTTTGACTGCACTGGGAGTGTGGTGGTGCACAGTCAATCCATGGAGGCATCTCCTGGGTACTGCTGGTGTGTTAAGGTGCACACGTTTGTCTTGTTTTGTGTAGACAAAGGTTAGTTACTAATGGGACTCTTGGAAGGTCGAAAGCTGCCAAGTGGGTGGGCAGGGGTCGAGCACTTAGAGGCTGTAGGAGCTGCTTGCCAGCTAACTCGAGAGACACCTGTGTCAGGGCGAGTTGGTCACAGAATGAATTAAACTGATACAATGTCACCCACCAACCTCAGGGAAGTTTCCATGCAGCGAGGTGTACTGCAAAGCATCACACAACTCCCAACCCCACGCCACATCCCTTTTAGGTATTAGTTTGGCTCCCCGAGACCCAAAGGCTTAGCTAAATACTAAAAACGGCATGCTCAAAGGCCAGAGTTGAGCACACCACCCTCCAACATGCCAGCTTATTTCATGTCTAAGAACTGTGGTCCCAGGAGCTGTAAATATCTACAGAAATGGCAGTCTTACTGAAGACAACCCAGCATGACAACGGCCGTTTGGGGAATGTTCCAACTAGACAAGATCATCCACTTAGGAAGTGTGCCTGGAACAGAGTGGGGTCCTTACGCTATCTGGTATGCAGACACTTCCAAAGGCTTTGAGATTCTGAAATAGCTTCATTAAAAAACTTGTTGCCAAAGGCTAATGGAAATCTAGACAAAAACAAAAGTAAAGCCGCATCATAAACAAGAGTCTGCCAAAACATTAGCTTCACAGCTGCAACAGGTCCGAGTGCAGGCACTCAACTAGCCCCAGGGCCCCCGCGTCACTGTCTCCTAGGGGGCCGTCATTCAACGCTGGCCAGGGATCAATGTCTCAGCTGCAAGGAGCTGGGATCCTGGGAAAGAGATCGTCTTTCAAAGGGCCTGTGAAAATGTTTCATCAATGCAAATGGAAGGCCCCATATGGGCTCCTCTCAGCATTGATGAGGGATTTTCTGGTAAACTGCCACATTATTCCTTTACACAGCTAAGGGAAACTAAAATTTTAAAAAATGAAAAACCTTGCCAAATTCTGGATCCTGGAGCTTCACCCCCTACTTTAAGTCTCACTTGGAGCCTGCAGGTGGGATCCTGGGAACGCGAGCAGAAGCCAGCAGAGGAAAGGATTCTTACCAGTCAGCCTCCCAGATCTGTCTGTGGTACCTACCCAGTAGAAAGAGGACAGTAAATGATCTTTTGTACTCTCTTTGGGGCCATGTCTTGAGCGCAAAGGGTTATTCAATGCTGCGCAAAAATATTTACTGTTTGTCCCAGCTAAAAACTACAAAGTAGTTGTCTGGTCAGAAACTGGCCAAATTGCAGAGCCTGATAGAAAAAACCTTTTTAGCCTTCTCCCCTAAGCTAAAATAAACCTATGTATCCAGAGGAAAAGAAAAACCTTCTAAAGCCCTTGTAAAAGGATTTATGGGTGGATCAGCCTATAATTTAAGTGGCAAACCAATTCCTTGAAGAATTGAGGGCAACTGTCCCTATCTTACAAATCTCTGCAAAACTAAAATTGCAGCTCTACAGGTAATTCAAGATTCACCTACAGGCATGCCTTGTTTTATGGGCCTCACAGATAACTGTTTTTTTTTACCACCTGAAGGTCTGTGGCAGCCCTGAGGCAAGCGAGTCTATCGGAGTCATTTTTCCAACACATTTGCCCACTTCATGTCTCTGTGTCACATTTTGGTAATTATCGCAAAACATTAAACTTTCCCATTATTATTACTATTAGTTATGGTGATCGGTGATCAGTGATTATGACTCACTGAAAGCTCAGATGATGGTTAGCATTTTTAAACAATGTTTTTAAGCTATGTACATTTTTTAGACATCACACACTTAACAGACTACAATACAGTGTAAATCTTCCTTTATATTCACTGGGAAACCAAAAAATTCATTTGACTCGCTTTAGAGGGATAATCACTGTGCTGTGGTGGTGTGGAAGTGAGCCTGCAGTATCTCCAGGATATATCTACACAGTTGATCCTTGAACAACACGGGTTTGAACTGTGTGGGTCCACTTATACATAAATTATTTTCAATAAATATAGTGGAAAATTTTTTGTTGGTTTGAGATAATTTGGCAAAACATTTTCTCTAGCTTACTGTATGAATACAGTATTATACAAATCACATACAAAACACATGTTAATGGATTATTTATGTTATCGGTAAGACTTCTGGTCAAAACAGTAGGCTATTAGAGGTTAAGTTTTGGGGGAGTCCAAAGTTAATGTGGATTTTTTAATGTGCAGGCAGGGGGTCAACTCCCCAAGCCCCATGTTGTTCAAGGGTCAACTGTATTCTTTTTCATCAATCCCAAAACCTCCCCTATTTATCTTAAAAAGGGGTTTTTGGCTGGATCAGCCTAGGATATAACTTAAGTTGCAATTTAAGTTGCCTGTAATTTGCATTTTTTCCTGTGCCTTGGAGATATAAATGTTAAAGTACAAACTTCAAGGAGGTAGTTCTTATCTAAAGAAAACAAAAGGAAGAAAAGTCACTTGACACTTGGGCAGATGGTAAGTCTTAAGTGTATGGAAGCTCTAAGTTCTCTGCGTCAGTCCAAATGTTATGTGTGTCTATGTATATGTTGTAGATGTTTGGTATCCTCTACCTCTGGATAGTACTGCCCAAATTAACTTGTAAAAAAGCTCTATTTAATTGGTTTAAAGAAAATCAAGCACTATATAAAGAATTTCAAAAAAATTCTCAAAGATATAATAGAAACTAACTTTCTACTTTCCAGGTTCATGAGATCTGGGATAATCTTTGACAAATAAAAGCTAGTTTAGTTTAATTAAAATAGGCATGGATTAGTGTAGCTCAGAGAAGACAAATAGGGACTCTGTGGCTTCTTACTACACTGATGGGCAGTGACTGCAATGGGGTATGGGGGGGAACTCGATAATAAATGTGAATGTAATAACCACATTGTTTTTCTTGTGAAACCTTCATAAGAGTGTATATCAATGATACCTTAATTTTAAAAAAGGCATGTATTTAGAGTTATCAGCATTAAATATAATGCAGACATACAACTTCTGTTCCACCTGGGTTTACTAATCAACTAAGTCCATATCACTGTTAACAGAATTTGTCAGCAAGAATAATAGCTTGGAATGATGGCTGATTATGTCTAAACATAATTGTTAAGAACAAGTAAATTAAATAGGTGTTAAGTAAAATAAAAGTTTTAAGGTGAACTTTTTAAAATGGTTTCCCCAAATCATTTTGGTAACCTGAAACCTTAAAGTTTTTGTAAGTTAAGCTAAATGGTGAGTTAGGTTAAATTCAGTAAATATCCAGATAATTTCCAAATAAGATAAAATACTGAAACATCAATGACCGAACACAGGCTTATCCACTTTTTGCTTCCTTTTTCAGAGCAACTAAAGATATCTGGTGTAAGTAAACATGTTCTGTATCACACTACAATGTTTAGTGTAAGAAAGCATATGTTTCTGGAAATTATAAAAAGTATTTGTAAGTTTGCCAAGCCACAGAATACTAATATAAAAGTCCCTAATCATTTACTTCTTTATTTTCACTAAAAATTAAGGTTTTTAAGGGTTAAAAATTTAATATATGTAATTAAAGCCACAAGAAAATAATACAGGGAACACCTCCAAATGCAAGGAAGCCGGATGTGTGTTTTTAGCATAAGAAGATATGAGGAATGAAAATGAAGTGTTGAGGGAAAATAGAGTAATTTTGTACTAAAGAGAAGCTAATTATTTCAAAATGGGAAAGAGAAAAGGCATAGGACAAAATCTAAATGTAAAAAAGAAAGCTATAAAAACAGTGTAGCATAGAGAAGCAAACAGTGAATCTGTGTCAACTTACTACACTGATGGACAGTGACTGCATTGGGGTATGAGTGGGGACTTGATAATACAGGTAAATGTAGTAACCACATTGTTTTTTCATGTGAAACCTTCATAAGACTGTATATCAATAATACCTTAATAAAAAATAAAGAAAGCTATAGAAGGTTTGTGGAAAAGGAATCTCTGGAAAGGAATTTTAATGTGTGGTCAAGCTGGCTAAGATTAGAATAAATGTAATTTAAAAATTAATTTTAATATCAAAAGTAAACCAGTACAAAATTAGAACTTGTTTTTTTTTTGTTAACAGGACAAATTTTCTTCAACTATTGGTCTGTTCCTGATGGAACATTGTAAAAGGTTTTTCTTTACCTTTTAAGTAACCTGCCTAGAAGACAAAAGATTCTGTGTCTTGTCGAAATAATTTTTTGTGTCTATCAGGTCGTCATTACTTAAGATAAGTTTTCTCTATGAAAGGTTTTTTCTGGGTTTTTTTTGCAACTATTTAACTTTCTGTAGTTGCCTTCAAAGTCTTTAATTGTCAGTATGGTTAAGTGGATAATTAAGTATGCTTAACAGTGACCTATGATCCTATTTGACCAGGTGTTTTAAAACCCTTTGATATTTTTGACAAATTTTTCAAGAATCAAATTCTAAATAAAGCCCCTTTTGACTTGGAACTAACTTCGGGATTGTCCAAGAGGGCCCCTAGAACATCCCAAAAGATTTATTCTCTTTCCTTATAAAGAGAGAAGTTCAAACTAGTTAGGCTTATTGGGTATGTTAAATTACATGGGAACCATTGTCATCTAAGTGATGCTAAGCCTTCTCAGATCATATTTGTATGGATATATGTTACTAATATGTGTCTCAGAAATTGCATGAAATTGATATGTCCAGGCACGTTATCACTTATGCTTCTAATTATTCTTGAAATGTTGTCATTCATTGCTATCACTGAAATAACCAAATTTTTCAATTGCATTGTAATGAACTATCAACACATCTTTAATCTGTGGCATTTTTGAGTCTCATTCATTTACACATGGTCATTTCACTTGGAGACTTGTGCAAAAGTGCTTCATCTTCAAGGAGACTTGTAGAAAGTACACTAGAATACAGGTTTCTGATAACTTTAGATCATGAAACTGAACTGGGTGATTCAAGCAGAACAGGTATGAATCGCATGGGACTGAATAAACTGAGAAGGATGATTATAGCTTCTTGTATGAAGCACTGCAGGTCCTTTAATGCTTTGTTTCCCAGGTTTTAGAAAACTCTTTTCCCTTAAGCTATCAACAATTTGGTAAGTTACACCTTTGTGAACAAAGATGAAACATTTACTTTTTCTCCCTACTTAATCCCTCCAGAATTCAGAAACTCTAAGTGTTCTTTTCATAGCAATGTGGTTAGATATTTGCACAAATTCAATGAGAATCTGATCTCTTTGTAAGAGGGTACAATTGGAAATACTGGTGACATTACCAAGGCTGTGACTAGAATGTCCCATTTGAAGGACATGTAGGCTCAGCTATGGCTAGTTTTAGGGAGCTATGGTTGACTTTATGGTGACAAAAAAGCCTCTTCGAAAAATGAGCCTGGTACCTTGCTAACAAGATTCTAAAGCAATCTTAAAAAGAGCTATATGATCAATCATTATTTTTGCTGCACTTATGTAAATAATCAGGCCAAGTATAATACAAATTAGTTTCACTGTAATTGTCCACTGGGAAAACTGTAGAGAGAAAATTATGCTACCTTTATCTATATTAGATTCTAATCCTGCTGAATGTCTTTATGGGTTTATTATACACCAGTCAACTGGATTGGATCTTGAATCTTTCTGTTTTTCTCAATTATCTGGCTGTGATTCACCTAACTAATGTTTCCAAATTTTCTCCCAACCTTCTGATTTGGAATCACTGAGAACAAACACTGACCCTGAATCTCCTCAGAAGGGGTCATGCCAGGTCCTCCTCAATACCTAGATGGTAGCCCAACTTCAGGGACCTGGACGCTGCACACGCATCTCACAGCTCAAGGCAGCTCCACCTTACACAGGGTCCTGTGCAAATGGACACCTCCACATCAATTTACTAGGAAGAGAAGTAGCTGACAAAGAGGGAGACTGCTTTCCCCAAGTATGCTTTCTTCTTCTCTTGCTTTCTTTACTCTGACACTGGGTCAGGAAGATAATACCACCATCCGTATCTCTCAGGTTGTTGTTAAAGGGGTAACTTTGCCTTTCAGATTGCTGGATTTATCATCAAAAACTCCTATCTGTCCATTAACAATACCATCTTAGCAGGAGTGATTTGTGCCTTGACAGGATTTATCTTCACCTGTGGTGGTCATCATTCTCCTTGGGCCTGTGAATGCCCAAGAGAGCTGGCATGTAACTGGGCAATACCTCTTAGGTGTTCTAACCATGCCCCAAACTGCTACATCTCCCTGGCCAGTTCCCCTGGGGTCAGGTCATGGGGTAAGAATGGCCCTGCCAAGAGGCTACTGTGGCTCAGGATTTGCTTCCTCTGGCGGGGCTCTACTTCCTTGGTCAGGAGTAGATGCAAAGGAGGTTATGGTTAGAAACCTCTCCTTGACTCCTGAAGGTACTACAGACTCTGCTGCTAAGATGACTGCTGCCCAACAAAAATCCTTCAGCTCTGTGGCCAAAGTTGTTCTTGATACTAGGACAGTCCTTGATTACCTTTTAGCCAGCAAAGAAGTATCTGTGCTGTGGCCAACACCACCTCCTGCACCTGGATTAAGACTTCTGGGGAAGCTGAAACTCACTGAGCAAGCCACGTGGCTTAGCAGGGCAACTTCTTCAATGGGATTTTTTTTTCACCTATTTGCTCTTGACTGATTTGAGTCTTGGGGACCATGGCTACAAAGCATACTCCAGACACTGGGAATTATCTAGCTTATAATAACCATAGTAATATCCCTGGTATGTTATATTGTCTCAAAAACTTTAAATGCACACTCACAACCACTAACCACCAAGCAAATGATCTCCCTAAGACTAGAAAGCCAGAAAAGGAATGAAGAGAATAACCAACTTAAAAACTGTGAACCTGATGTCACAGCCTATCAGAGATTAAGCAAAAATCATCATGACCTGTGAACAGCACCCAAAGGATCAACAGAAGTTATGAGAACCACAGAGTAGTAGCTCAAGAGTGGCACTAACGCCTTACGTTTTGATAACATTTCTCAGCTGAGCTGGAAGTCTGATCAAAAGAGGTAAATCACTGGAAAAGAAACAGGCCACGAATGCAGTCACTTGTGCTCAGCCCCTTGTCAGCAAACCGAGACTTAACACCTAACCTGACTGTAGCTTCAGCCCCTCCCAGGAACATGACCGTCCCCCAGTCAGCCTGGAATTACCTGGAGATCCCCGATGACCCTTTGTTCTCCCTGGGAAGGTGACTTAGCCTGAAACAACACATTGTTTTACTGAAAACCTTCCCTTGAAAACCTTTCCTTTCCTACAGCTTGGCAGAGCTCCTCTCTGTTATTTGCTAGATGGGTTGCTGCCCCATTCATGAACTGTTAATAAAGCCAATTTGATCTTTAAATTTACTCAGCTGTCCACTCACAATTGCATCAAAAAGAATAAAATACCTAGGAATAAACCTAACCAAGGATGTGAAAGACCTATACCCTGAAAACTACAAGACCCTCTTAAGAGAAATTAAAGAGGACACTAATAAATGGAAATTCATCCCATGCTCTTGGCTAGGAAGAATTAATATTGTCAAAATGGCCATCCTGCCTAAAGCAATCTACAGATTCACTGCAATCCCTATCAAATTACCAACAGCATTCTTCAATAAACTAGACCAAATAGTTCTAACATTCATATGGAATCACAAAAAAACCCGAATAGCCAAAGCAATCCTGAGAAGGAAGAATAAAGCAGGGGGGAATTACACTCCCTGACTTCAAGCTCTACTACAAAGCCACAGTAATCAAGACAATTTAGTACTGGCACAAGAACAGACCCATAGACCAATGGAAGAGACTAGAGAGCCCTGATATAAACCCAAGCATATATGGTCAATTAATATATGATAAAGGAGACATGGATATACAATGGGGAGATGACAGCCTCTTCAACAGCTGGTGTGTTGGCAAAACTGGACAGCTACATGTAAGAGAATGAAACTGGATTACTGTCTAACCTCATACACCAAAGAAAACTCAAAATGGATCAAAGACCTGAATGTAAGTCATGAAACCATAAAACTCTTAGAAAAAAATATAGGCAAAAATCTCTTGGATATAAACATGAGCATGTCTCCCTGGGCAAGGGAAACAAAAGCAAAAATGAACAGATGGGACTATATCAAGCTAAAAAGCTTCTGTACAGCAAGGGATACCATCAGTAGAATGAAAAGACTTCCTACAGTATGGGAAAATATATTCATAAATGACATATACAAGGGGTTGACATCCAAATTATATAAAGAGCTCACACACCTCAACAAACAAAAAGCAAATAAGCCAATTAAAAAATGGGCAGAGGAGATGAACAGACACTTCTCCAAAGAAGAAATTCAGATGGCCAACAGGCACATGAAAAGATGCTCCACATCACTAGTCATCAGAGAAATGCAAATTAAAACCACAATGAGATATCACCTCACACCAGTTAGGATGGCCGCCATGCAAAAGACAAACAACAAATGTTGGTGAGGCTGTAGAGAAAGGGGAACCCTCCTACACTGCTGATGAGAATGTAAATTAGTACCATTGTGGAAAGCAGTATGGAGGTTCCTCAAAAAACTCAAAATAGAAATACCATTTGACCCAGGAATTCCACTCCTAGGAATTTACCCTAAGAATGCAGCAGTCCAGTTTGAAAAAGACATATGCACCCCTATGTTTATCACAGCACTATTTACAATAGCCAAGAAATGGAAGCAACCTAAGTGTCCATCAGTAGATGAATGGATAAAGAAGATGTGGTATATATACACAATGGAATATTATTCAGCCATAAGGAGAAAACAAATCCCACCATTTGCAACATGGATGGAGCTAGAAGGTATTATGCTCAGTGAAATAAGCCAGGCAGAGAAAGACAAATACCAAATGATTTCAGTCATATGTGGAGTATAAGAACAAAGAAAAAAACTGAAGGAACACAACAGCAACAGACTCAGAGAACCCAAGAATGGACTAACAGTTACCAAAGGGAAAGGGACTGGGGAAGAGGGAAGGAAAGGGAGGGATAAGGGGGAAA
The DNA here is from genome assembly GCA_032199065.1 of Smutsia gigantea. NCBI lineage: Eukaryota > Metazoa > Chordata > Mammalia > Pholidota > Manidae > Smutsia > Smutsia gigantea. The sequence goes on along the minus strand of JAVSCE010003648.1, from coordinate 320,193 downwards.
AAGACCTATTACAATTTAGCACATATAATGTAGTGGGGGTGGGGGTGGGGTAGGAGGATACGGGGAAGGCAGTATAACACAGAGAAGACAAGTAGTGATTCTATAACATCGTATGCTGATGGACAGTGACTGCAATTGGGTATATGGTGGGGACTTAATAATAGGGGGAGTCTAGTAACCATAATGTTGCTCATGTAATTGTATATTAATAATAGCAAAATAAAAAAAAATTTACTCAGCTGAATTTTTGTTTAACGGGACTTAGAGGAGGCAAAGCAGTCCTCTACTTCGTAAAGAATAACACTATACTGACTATCCAGTGTTTGCTGTTTGTTTAACGAGAACACACTATGAAACAGGTTAGTAATTACAGAACTTCTGTTTTTGTATCATAAAGTGAAAGGAGAAAGGTGGCTTTTACTAGGTGTTCTCAAGACTTTTTAAAATGTCATCAACAAATGAGTTAGGACATGACGGTTTGTTGGCAGCCTTTGTTAAGATAATAGGAATGTAGGAAAGGGGCTTTTTATTCCTGTAAAATCATGCCATTTATGAGACTACAAAAATAAAGCTGACAGATGATCTCCATTAGCAAGGGTACAGGAAGGTTTGTTTGTTTTCAGAGGCAGTAACAGCTTATGTCATTCCTTCTGCCTAAATCTGTTACCTGGATGTAGTTGTAAGGGGGCTGGAAATATTATCAATCCTTGGTAACTAATGGAAATTCACTCCTAGGAGATACTAGACCTCAGGGCACCCCAACAGCAGGCTGCCTGTGAGCCTACATTCCCTACCTCTGAAATCCACTTGACAGAGCAGGGGTATTCTTGCAGGGCACCTGTATTTTCAGAGCAAATTATTTACTGGATACTTTGCAGTAACACTTTTATCTAACTCGGTATTTTAAGGTGTTTTGAGCTCCACGTGCAATACCAGAGCACACCACGCATGAACATATCAAAACAGATCGGACCTTCCACACTTGAAGATTCTAGAGAACCAGATGGGGAGGCCATGGGGCAGCATGTAATCAACATGCTGTGAAGTCAGTCAGACCTGGTCTTGAATCCAGGCTGCTTCAGTTTATCATGAGCTACTTCACTTTCCTGAGCCCCTCGTGAAGAAAGCTCTTCTTTTCCTTTTGAGCCATTCAAATTTAAGATATAATAGTATTCTGAAGAGACGAAGCCTCATGACCTTTAAAAGCAATCCACAGCCACCACTAATTAACTATGAGCCACTGAAAGGAAGATGCCTGTCTCTGGGCGAGGAAGGCGGGCAGAGAAGAGTCCTCACTCCCCAGTTTCCTGAGCTAATACAGTTGTTATTTTTCGCATGCTGGCTAAATGTGGACTATGCCAAGACAAAGTCTGTGCCCTAAGGTGTACAATCTAAATTGTATCTTAAACAGCATCACCTGAAACTACACTGGACCAAGCAGTGGAAAACAGACAGCCGTGGACAAGACTCATCGTGTGAGGGGTTATCTGCAAGACAAAGAAGCTTACTTGCTGACTCAGATTCTTTGTACCTCATCTTACTTTTCAAATAGGACTCCCAGCATAAAGGCTTCCTTATGCTGAATGTTTTTCAAGTGTGTTATTTGTGTTCTCTGCTCCCTCAGATGAAGTTTCAATTGAAAAGGACAAGTTTTAGTAGGTATTTCCCTTTATAGAGAAAGGCCGCTCTTTCCTTTTTCTCATTCATCCCACAAATATTTATTAGGTGCCTGCCACACACCAAACACCATGCTGGACACTGGGAATGAAATAATGAACAGGAAAGGCACAGCCTCTGCAGTCTGGAAGCCCACACCTGAAGTGAGGCCACTGCCAAGAGGAAAGGGTGACCCTAAAACTCCAAAACTTCTCAAACTCTTGAAATATTATAGATGTCTGGGAAAGAAAGGAAAGAATTCTAAAATATTTAAAGTGAGTTACAGTCTCAGATGATCTTTTTAGCTAAACAAGAAAAAAAATTACCCTTAGGGAGCACTGTTCCTTTCTTTTAGGAAAGTATTTTAGTTGAAAGATGATTACCAACTGCTAACCTCCACCCTCAAAGCTAGTGTGGATCAGGAAGGAGAGAGATACAGAGGAGGGCTTATTCCGTATAAGTAAGATCTGGAGAGCTGTCCAGGCCCCACTCACCCGGGAGGGAACTGGGGGAGGAAGGACAGGATGAAACCCCAGTGGGAGAAAGATGGGCCTAGGTGGGGGGGTGAGGATGGGGATGAGCCTAGACAACAGCCACAGCTGAGCCCTAGGTTTCAAGGGTAATAGGGACTTAAAGGTGTTTAATTGTCTGTTTGAAGCTATGTTGTAATTCAGCCCCCCTTGTCCCCCAAGCCTACAGTAAAGTCTGTTTTATATACAGCATTTCTAGGTTAATGGTGCTTTGAGGAATAGGGAGAAGGGTTTTTTCCCTGATGAGGCACTGAGACCTGAGAGGGGGGAGCAGTCAAGGTTGGGGAGAGTTCTACAGGATGACCAGAACCAAGGGGCAGGCGTCCGAGGCTAGAGACCAGAAAAGTGCAGAAGCCTCCTCCACACAGATCCCACTGATGTGCCCTCTGCTGCCCATCTCCCCAGTGTCCTCAGAAATACCAGGAAGGACACGGACTTGCCAAAATATATAAATTTATTTAACTACTCAGTTACAGAGCTGAAAGTTAAGGGACCTGCAGATTATACAGAAAATTTAGAGCAAGAAATGATTCCCTCTTCCAACACAAGTAACGAATGCCATTTCCTGAGCACATAGCTTTGGAGTGGTGGCCGGAAAGGACCCAAACCACTGTCAGGAATCGGAGCAGGTTAGGTGCTTTATAAAGCTGAAGGTATTTCCTCTCAAAGAGTGAATATGATTATTTATATCAAATCCTATTTTCTTTCCGATTCCATTATGAAGTATCCTAAGTATGTCTTAGGTGCAGGAAATAATGAAAATTACACTCACTGTTTTAAAAGAACCCCTTTAACTTCATAATTTCCAAAATACTCTTTAGAAAATACTGTTAATACAAATATTTCCACAGACACATTTTCTTAACTATTAGAATAGCTTATCAATAAGGAATCTGTCCTTTAAATTCAGTTTATAGCACCACCTCCCCTCCAAGGTAAATTAATATTCTCTTTAAAATTTCAAAGTCTCTGTTTTACATAAAAAGATTCTTTGCTATTTCTTAAACTATTAGGGCTACTAGCAACTGTTCCTCTAATTTCTGATTAAAAGTTTTAAATCAGCTTGTTTTATATAGTCTCATTTTCCTCATGGCAACTCTCTCTCTCTCTCTCTCCCCTAGTTGCCAAGCAATTTAAGTTTATTCTGTCTTTTCACAAGAGCAGTGTCCAGCTATAACAAAGTAGTCAAGGGCTTATTAAAAACTAATTAATCAGGCATTTGCAGCCTATAAATTAACATTTGTAAGCAAGTTATTAACAGATCTAAACAAGGTGTCAGTAGAATGAAACACATGTGCTGTGGACCCAGGAAGGAAGGGACCTGTACTGGATCTAACAGCCCAGCATTCACGTCCACCTGGAACCTCAGAATGTTGGAAACAGGGTCTCTGCAGATGTGATTCATTAAAATGAGGTCCCACTGGATTCATGTGGGTTCAAACCCGATGATGGGTGTCCTTCCATGAAGGACGTGTGAGGACACAACTGCACGGAGGCGCAAAGGCTGTGTGACAGCAGAGACAGACCTGACTGAGGAAGGTGCCGCCAGAAAGCACCAAGGTAACTGGCAACTGCCAGGGGCTGGGGAGACAGAGGGCATTCCTCCCAAGCACCTCCTGGGGGGCACAGCCGCCAGCACTGGGATTTCAGAACCCTCACCCTCGGACTATGAGAGAACACATTTCTGTGTTTTAAGCTGCCTGGTTCATGGTAATTTGTTCCAGTGGCCCTAGGAAACTAGTATAGTATGTTTGACTGAAAGGCATGATTGGAGAAAAATAGCTTTCCATGACATTCTGTCCTACAGCAAAAGATGTACAGTACTGGTGCAAATGCCTGCTCAATATTAACAAAGCATAACCCTTACATCTCCACATCGCTCCTGTGGCAAACCCAGCGTCACACATCCTGACACGTCTGTGCCCCTAAACCGCTGCACGGTTAAAGCAAGAGCGGACCGCAGGAAGGAAAGGCACCGTGCAGGCCTGTTATGCTGACGGTGTGATTGCTGAGGACAGCACACCGCTCCTCTCCAATCACTTCTGAAAACTCTTCCCTTACAGACAGGACAAAAGTAGTGAGAACATAGGTGCAATCACCATATTCACTGAAAATATGACAGGAAAAAGGCCCACAACTAAATCATGGACGTACTCAAGTTCCTTAAAGCTTTGCTGGCTTATTTAATAATTTCAACCTGCCTGCTGCAGTTCAATAAATCCTAAATGAAAAGCTATGTGCAGAAGTGACCAAAATTGGCAAAATAAGTTCTTCCATACTCCTTGTATCAATTTTTTGCATGTGCACTGAGCTTTCAGCAAGGACTGTTAAACATATGCTCTGTTATTCTCCAATACTTTGGTGGCTGCATCGCTGAGGAAATAGTTTACCCATGTATCATTTGTAATTGACTTTTTCAATGGGATTATGTAATCACCTTGACATTTTCAAGAACTTAGCTATAGTGGAAGAACAAAACAGAACAATATGCCTATAAATATAGATACACATACAATGAAAACGAAAATTTCTGGGAATACAATTAAACCGTCTCATTCTAATTAAAGATAGCTTTGGCTTAAACGGTTATGAATAGACTCTCAAGAGGCTCTTCCCAATTCAGGTAGGTGCCCTTCGAAGTGTCTGAAGAGATGAAGCACATTGTAGTTTTCAGAATTCTGTTTTCACTGACTCTGCACTCAAGGGGAAAAAGTGGGCATTTTGCGCGATGATGAACGCGATTCCCTCTCCAGACTGTTTCCGTCAGCCCAGGAAGGGCCGCGCTGGGCTGGCCACGTGACCGGCAGTAAGGCCTCCGCGCTGCTGCTCAGGACCCAGCAGGACCCGCTCCTTGAAGGGTCTGGTACCTTCTACCTCGACGGGCGCCACGTGAGGCCGCGTGGGTGGAAGTCACGGCGAGCTGGCGAGTTTTCTGACCGCAGCTCTGCGCATAAAGAGCCAGGGAAGGAGACAGTGTGAGGGCCAGCACCCTGTTGCCGCCTCCTTCCAGAGACTCTCCTCCGGCCACGGACACAGATCCCCGTGTCAGGAGCCGTCAGCGCAATTCCTAGGCTGCAAATAAAAGCCGCGTTTCCTGACGCTGTGGAACAGGAGGGGCTCCGAGGCTCTGCTGCTCCACCGGGCCGGCGGCGTGGCGTCGGGGGGCTGCCGGCCGTCCCCGAGTCCCAGTGCCGTGAGGCTGAAGGGAAGACAGAGAGGCCGCGGCCACGCTCAGGAAGCACTGGTTTCTCTTCCTCTTCTCCCCTTCCCCCAGCTAAGTTTTGGTTTAAGTTTTAAGTTTCAGCAGAAACACTGCAGATGTTTCAGCCTCCAACAAAGCACAAGGACTCCACCCCCGCAGAGTTATTTGGAGCATATCTTTCCCTTTAAACATAAATAAGTGCCTGTAGCTAGCTATTCCAGGGCTGTTATGTTCCGCTTCAGTAATACAGATAGTAGGTCTGCAAGTTAAAACTGTCCTGACAAAATTGTTCCCCTGGGGACAAATAAACAGGCTTTGCCCTGTTTCTAAGGATGCCTGGCATACCGCGTGGGGAAAGCGTCATCAGTAGGGTGAGCAGGCAAGGTCTCACCACACGGCCCGGGCCGGGCACTGGCCTCAGGGCTGATGTTTCCACTGAGAAGTTAAAAGACACTCTCAGTGATGGAAAAGGTCAGGGTCTACAAGCCTTGGGAATAAATTCACTGGTGTTAGACTCAAAAGCTAAACAAAAGAGACTGTTTTTTAGGTTTATGTTCCTTTGTTGTTATACTGATTCTTTTTCTGCCATTCCTTCCCTGCATATTTCATAAAGTCTTTCCTCAGCTGCTAAGGCAACCTAGGGGATGGGGATGTTGCTCCTATTTGGGCCACACTTATAAAAGGGGACTGGAGGACCAGCCTACTCCTGTCAGCTAGCATGAGAGCTGCTGAAAAACTACCAAGAGAACCTCCAAAAAAGAGTCTAAGAGAGACAGATAGACACGTACACTACTATGATACAAAGTTAACACAGTGCCCCATCTAAAAATCCTGTATGGTCAGAAAATTGTATAAGCATGTATTTTAACCCTTTTTGTTGTGAATAAAGCATACCCAAATACATGCACAAAAGCTGTACAGTTCAAAGACTTCTCACACAAGGAAACAGTCAAATAACCACTGTCAGGTCAAGAACAGAACTTACTCGAACTGAGAAGTCTCGCTCATGATCCTAATAACTAGCCTCTCCCTTTCCCTAAAGGCAACGGCCATCCTTTTACCTACACATGCATCCATAGACACCAGAGTTTCACTTTGCCTTTTTTAAATGTTATTTAAGTGAATCACGTGGTTTGCACTCTTGCGTCTGGCTTTTGCTCCATATCATGTCTGTAAAGTCGATCCAGGTGGTTACACGTTGTCGTCGGTTTATTCCTTTTCACTCATACATATTCTACTGTATGATTGAATATACCACAAATTGTCCACCTAATCTTGGTGAACATTTGAGTTCTTCCAAGATTTTAGTTATTATTTATAGTGCTGTTATGAGCATTCTTGAATGTGCCTTCTGTATGCACTTGTAGGTGTATATTAAAGAGTAAAACTGCTGGATCATAGGGTATGCACAGCATAAAGGTTTATTGATTATACCACGTCCCTAAAGTAGTTGGACCAGGGGGATTGGATTAAACATAACAGTGTGAGAGGTGAGACAGAGGCTTCCTCCTAAAACCTAATATAATATGAAAATAAAGCCACATCAACTACTCTTGAAAGAGCAATGGGAAAGAGGATGACAACAAACTGCATACACCTGGAGACAAGAGCAGCCCTCACAGAAAAGGGTAATGTACTAAAGCTGTGGTCCTGTGGGATCCAAGCCCTTCCCCCACCCCAGCTCACCAGTGGGAGGAACAGGAACGGAGCAGGGAGGGAGTGGAGATGTGGGACTGCTGAATACCTAACTATGGAGATCTGCTCTGGGAGCACAAACCTACATTTCATGGTGCTTGCATGATACTCTTGTAATTAGGGGGCTGGAAAGCTAAGACAGGCAGAATTCCTGGAGAGACTAAGAATCCAGCTGCTTGTGAAAGCAGGGATCCATACCCAGCTGCTCGGGGACAAAAGAAAGGCGGGCAGTCTGAGAGACTTCCTAACAAAGAAGCCCTTAGCAAGAGAGCTGCTAAAGGGGCAAGGATTGCACGGAGCTTACTGCTCAGGAGAAAGGACAGGCAGACAAAATTGTCCGGGTGCACTCTGCCCAGCAGGTTGGGAGCTTTCACGATCTTCAGGTGCTCCAGCTCCCTGGCTGCCTACACAGCTCCAAGAACCCCTTCTGTGACAGGCAGACTTGTGCACCTTTCTTCTGGCCAGCCCCACCGGGCTTGCAAAACGGGAAATCCTTCCCTGGTGTTAAGCAAGCCAGAGGGAAGATCTGTCTATAGCAACTAAAAACGCAAAGCAGAGAGGCTTATACCTGTGTGTTCAGCCCATGGGTTCAGGCAGTGGAGACAGGTATAGCAGCCAGGAACCAGCAAACAGCCCTTTCCTCCCCAGAGGCACCAATACCACTCCCCTACAATCCCCGACATTGCTTCAGGGGCTGAGCAGCTCCAGAAACTCGAGCTTCTGGGCACTAGAGGGCGCCATACACAAATATGAAACATCAAAGGAACCTGGTCCAGAGTAAAATTATGAACACAACTCCTGAGAAAGATTTAAATGATATGGACCTTATGACTCTCCCTGAAAGGGAGTTCAAAATAAAAATCATTAACATGCTCATGGAGGTACGGAAAGATATTCAAGAACTCAGGAATGAATTCCGGTCAGAGATCCAATCATTGAAGAACACAATGGACGGTATTAAAAGCAGATTGGATATGGTGGAGGAGACAATAAATGAAATAGAAACTAGAGAAGAGGAATATAAAGAAGCTGAGGGACAGAGAGAGAAAAGGATCTCTAAGAATGAAAGAATATTGAGAGAACTGTGTGACCAATCCAAACGGAACAATATTCACATTATAGGGGTACCAGAGAAAGAAGAGAGAGAAAAAACGTTAGGAAGCGTCTTTGAGGAGGTGATTGCTGAAAACTGCCCCAATCTGGGGAAGGAGATGGTCAATCAGGCCATGGAGGTGCGCAGATCTCCCAACACAAGGGACCCAAGAAAGACAACAGCAAGACATATAATAATTAAAATGGCAAAGATCAAGGATAAAGACAGACTATTAAAAGAAGCCAGAGAGACAAATAGGATCACATACAAAGGAAAACCCATCAGGCTATCATCATACTTCTCAGCAGAAACCTTACAGGCCAGAAGGGAGTGGCATGATGTATTTAATGCAATGAAGCAGAAGGGCCTTGAACCAACATTACTTTATCCAGCAAGATTATCATTTAGCTTTCAAGGAGGGATTAAACAATTCCCAGATAAGCAAAACCTGAGAGAATTTACCTCCCACAAACCATCTCTACAGTGTATTTTGGAGGAACTGCTATAGATGGAAGTGTTCGTACAGATTAACAGCTGTCACCAGAGGTAATAAAACTACAGTAAAGAAAATAGAACAGCTAATTACTAAGAAAATGCAAAATTAAATTAACTATCCCAAAAGTCAATCAAGGGATAGACAAACAGTACACAATATGATACCTAATATATAAAGAATGGAATAGAAAAAAAAAGGAGGAAACAAACAAACAAAGAACCTTTAGATTCTGTTTGTAATAGCATATTAAGTTAGTTGTTAGACTTTTAAATAGTAGAGAAGTTAACCTTGACCCTTTCGTAACCAGGAATCTAAAGCCTGCAATGCCAATAAGTACATACCGATCCATAATCACCCTAAATGTAATTGGACTGAATGCACCACTCAAAAGACATAGAGTAACTGAATGGATAAAAAAACAAGACCATTTATATGCTGCCTTCAAGAGACTCACTTTAAACCCAAAGACATACACAGACTAAAAGTGAAGGGATGGAAAAAGATATTTCATGCAAACAACAAAGAGAAAAAAGCAGGTGTTGCAGTACTTGTATCAGACAAAATAGACTTCAAAACGAAGAAAGTAGCAAAAGATAAAGAAGGACATTACATAATGATAAAGGGGTCAGTCCAACAAGAAGATATAACCATTATAAATATATATGCACCCAACACAGGAGCGCCAGCATATGTGAAACAAATACTAACAGAATTAAAGGAGGAAATAGACAGCAATGCATTCATTTTAGGAGACTTCAACACACCACTCACACCAAAGGACAGATCAACCAGTCAGAGAATAAGTAAAGACACAGAGGCACTGAACAACACACTAGAACAGATGGACCTAACAGACATCTACAGAACTCTGCACCCAAAAGCAGCAGGATACACATTTTTCTCAGGTGCACATGGAACATTTTCCAGAATAGACCACATACTAGGCCACAAAAAGAACCTCAGTAAATTCAAAAATATTGAAATTCTACCAACCAACTTCTCAGATCACAAAGGTGTAAAACTAGAAATAAATTTTAGAAAGAAATCAAAAAGGCTCACAAATACATGGAGACTTAACAACATTCTCCTAACTAATCAATGGGTTAATGACCAAATCAAAACAGAAATGAAAGAAATATGGAGACTAATGATAACAACAACACAAAGCCACAACTTCTGGGGGACGCAGCAAAGGCAGTTCTAAGAGGAAAGTATATTGCAATCCAGGCCTATTTAAATAAGGAAGAACATTTCCAAATGAATAGTCTGAAGACACAATTACTGAAATTGGAAAAAGAAGAACAAATGAGGCCCAAAGTCACCAGAAGGAGGGACATAATAAAGATGAGAGAAGAAATAAATAAAATTGAGAAGAATAAAACAATAGAAAAAAATCAATGAAACCAAGAGCTGGTTCCTTGAAAAAATAAACAAAATAGATAACCCCCTAGCTAGACTCATTAAGAGAAAAAGAGAATCTACACATATAAGCAGAATCAGAAATGAGAAAGGAAAAATAACAACGGACCCCACAGAAATACAAAGAATTATAAGAGAATATTATGAGAATCTATATGCCAACAAGCTGGAAAACCTAGAAGAAATGGACAACTTCTTAGAAATATACAACCTTCCAAAACTGACCAAAGAAGAAACAGAAAAACTAAACAGACCAATCACCAGCAACGAAATAGAAGTGGTAACCAAAAAACTACCCAAGAACAAAACCCCCGGACCAGATGGATTCACCTCTGAGTTCTACCAGACATATAGAGAAGAAATAACACCCATTCTCCTTAAAGTTTTCCAAAAGATGGAAGAGGAGGAAATACTTCCAAACTCATTCTATGAAGCCAGCATCACTCTAAAAGCAAAACCAGGCAAACACCTCACCAAAAAAGAAAACTATAGACCAATATCCCTGATGAACGTGGATGCAAAAATACTCAACAAAATATTAGCAAACCGAATTCAAAAATACATCTAGAGGATCATACACCATGATCAAGTGGGATTCATCCCAGGGATGCAAGGATGGTACAACATTCGAAAATCCATCAACATCATCCACCACATCAACAAAAAGAAGAACAAAAACCACATGATCATCTCCATAGATGCTGAAAAAGCATTTGACAAAATTCAGCATCCATTCCTGATTAAAACTCTCAACAAAATGGGTATAGGCGGCAAGTACCTCAACATCATAAAGGCCATATATGACAAACCCACAGTTAACATCATACTTAACAGCAAGACGCTGAAAGCTTTTCATCTAAGATCGGGAACAAAACAGGGATGCCCACTCTCTCCGCTGTTATTCAACATAGTACTGGAGGTCCTAGCCACGGCAATCAGACAAAACAAAGACATACAAGGCATCCAGATTGGTAAAGAAGAAGTCAAATTGTCACTATTTGTGGATGACATGATATTGTACATAAAAAAACCCTAAAGATTCCACTCCAAAACTACTAGAACTAATATCTGAATTCAGCAAAGTTGCAGGATACAAAATTAACACACAGAAATCTGTTGCTTTCCTATACACTAACGATGAACTAACAGAAAGAGAAATCAGAAAAACAATTCCATTCACAATTGCATGGAAAAGAATAAAATATCTAGGAATAAAGCTAACGAAGGAAGTGAAAGACCTGTACTCTGAAAACTACAAGACACTCCTAAGGGAAATTAAAGAGGACACTAACAAATGGAAATGCATCCCATGTTCTTGGCTAGGAAGAATAAATATTGTCAAAATGGCTATACTACCTAAAGCAATCTACAGATTCAACGCAATCCCTATCAGACTACCAACAGCTTTCTTCAATGAAGTCGAACAAATTTCTAAAATTCATATGGAACCACAAAAGACCCCGAATAGCCAAAGCAATCCTGAGAAGGAGGAATAAAACAGGGGGAATTACGCTCCCTGACTTCAAGCTCTACTACAAAGCCACAGTAATCAAGACAATTTGGTATTGGCACAAAAACAGACCCACAGACCAGTGGAACAGAATAGAAAATCCAAACATAAACCCAAACATATACAGTCAGTTAATATTTGATAAAGGAGCCTTGGATATACAATGGGGAGATGACAGCCTCTTCAGCAGCTGGTGTTGGAAAAACTGGACAGCTACATGTAAGAGAATGAAACTGGACTACAGTCTAACCCCATGCACAAAGGTAAACTCAAGGTGGATCAAAGACCTGAATGTAAGTCATGAAACCATAAACCTCTTAGAAAAAAACATAGGCAAAAATCTCTTGGACATAAACATGAGCGATTTCTTCATGAACATATCTCCCTGGGAAAGGGAAACAAAAGCAAAAATGAGCAAGTGGGACTATATCAAGCTGAAAAGCTTCTGTACAGCAAAGGACACCATCAGTAGAACAAAAAGACATCCTACAGTATGGGAGAATATATTCACAAATGATGTATCCGATAAGGGGTTGACACCCAAAATATATAAAGAACTCATGCACCTTAACAAACAAAAAGCAAATAATCCATTTAAGAAATGGGCAGAGGGCATGAATAGACACTTCTCTAAAGAAGAAATTCAGGTGGCCAACAGGCACATGAAAAGATGCTCCACATCGCTAATCATCAGAGAAATGCAGATTAAAACCACAATGAGATATCACCTCACACCAGTGAGGATGGCCAATATCCAAAACACAAACAACAACAAATGTTGGCGAGGATGTGGAGAAAAGGGAACCCTCCTACACTGCTGGTGGGAATGCAAATTAGTTCAACCATTGTGGAAAGCAGTATGGAGGTTCCTCAAAAAACTCAAAATAGAAATACCATTTGACCCAGGAATTCCACTCCTAGGAATTTACCCTAAGAATACAACAGCCCAGTTTGAAAAAGATAGATGCACCCCTATGTTTAATCGCAGCACTATGTACAATAGCCAAGAAATGGAAGCAACCTAAGTGTCCATCAGTAGATGAATGGATAAAGAAGATGTGGTACATATACACAATGGAATATTATTCAGCCATAAGAAGAAAACAAATCCTTCCATTTGCAACAACATGGATGAGCTAGAGGGTATTATGCTCAGTGAAGTAAGCCAAGCCAAAAAAGACAAGTATCAAATGATTTCACTCATATGTGGAGTATAAGAACTGAGAAAAAAACTGAAGGAACAAAACAGCAGCAGCCTCAGAAAACCCAAGAACAGATTAATAGTTACCAAAGGGAAAGGGACTGGGGAAGATGGGTGGAAGGGAGAGATAAGAGGGAAAAAGGGGCATTATGATTGCAGATGCAATGTTGGAGGGGGCATGGGGAGGGCTGTACAACTCAGAGAAGACAAGTAGTGACTCTATAGCATCTCACTACGCTGATGGACAGTGACTGTAATGGCGTTGGTGGGGGGGACTTGATGAAGGGGGTAGTTTAATAATCATAATATTGCACATGGAATTGTAGATAAATGATCCAAAATAAATTATAAAAAAAAAGAATACTTAGGAGAAGCTAATAAAAAAATAAGTGATTAAAAAAAAAAGAACATATGGGATGTGAACAATTTCCAGGGATGTGTTGTTTTAATTTGTCTGATTTTTCGCACACTATTCAAGATCAAATAGACAACATTCACCATGTTATTAATAAGTTTTCACAAATGCCTGGATTGTTAAAGTGGTTTTCTTCGTTTCATTGGATATGGCCTATAATTGTAGGTCTAATACTGTTATGCATTTGTATTCCTGTTCTCCTAGTGTGTGTGCGGAAGGCAGTTGTTGGTCTTTTAAAGCCAATACAAGCATATGCTACTTTTCAAGAATTAACTTCAAGAAATAAGTGATTCCTTTTAAACAACTTTGTGAAATCATATTCTGATTCCCCACCTGCATTTGCTGCAAGAAAATAATCATGTATATTGTGATTTTATCCAGAATTATAGCTGCTGGCTGTCCTCTCTTTCGTATTTTATCTCCCTATTTGGTCCCAGGAGATGGCTGGTTAGCCAGAGACAGGTAAGATTCCTCATGGGAGGAACAACCTAAGACAGGCACAGTCGCAAGGGACCTCAGGTGAGCAACATGGGGGCCAACTGAGGTGAGGCACAGAACCTCACCCCTCCAGACGAGAGAGACATTGCCTGTGACAAGCTATGTCACAGGCCGAGCCCAGGTAATCATTATTCTGGTACCTTCCACAAATATATGCATATACATTTGCGTCAATTAAAACAAAAAAGGGGGAAATGTGGGATTCACTTATAATTTAAGTATAAAAATCATATGAATAATCATAGTTGACTTGATTGATTATAGTAACTGAATTAGTTTCTCTGATATGACTGCCTTTGCATTGTTCACCTTGTGAGAACTTGTTCACTGTACTGGAACTTGTTCGTTGCATGGTGAGCAATAATGTCTTGTGTATTGAAAAGTTGTTAAGAGAAAAAACCTCAAAAGTTCACATCGCAAGAAAAAATAATTTGTAACTATGTATGTTGAAGGATGTTAACTAAACTTACTGTGATAATCATTTCACAATTAAAAAAAATATGAAAAATAAATAAATAAAACACAGTCCACACCTGAAAAAAAAAGATATGAAAAAAAAAAGTAGTTGGACCAGTTCATAGTCCCCACCAGTACTTGCCGAAGACTCCACCACCCCAGACCATCCCGCACCTGGTAACCTGTGGGGACTTCTCACTGCGGTTGTGTCTCACATTGCCCTACAGAAAATTATGTTGAGCACCCTTTCAAAACCTATTTGTTGTATATTTTAACTCTCCATATTTTAAACCCAACAAGGCACTGTTACTATTTTATACAGTCAATAGTTACTATATTTCTCTTCAGAGTCATCATTTATAGTTTTATTTCTGACCACCTGAGATAATTTTTCTACTAAAATAATGCCCCTTGTATTTTCTTTGGCTAAAATCTGTTGGTGACAAAGTCTTCTGAGTTTCGTGGGTCTGAAAATGCCTGTTTTTCATTCACACTCATACTTGAAGGTTTCTGATGGGCAGAGAACTCTAGGTTGACAGGTATTTCCCTCCCACGTTTCTAAGGTATCATCCCATTGTCTTGAAGCTTCCGCTGTGTCTGCTAAGAAGTCAGCTGCTGATGCACGGGTACCTCCTTGGGAAGTGATTTTTCTTTCCTCTGGTTGCTTTTAAGATCTTTTCTTTGTTTTTCCTTTTATCAGGCATCATACATCTAGGTATTCATTTCTTTTTTATTTATCCTTCTTAGCATTTGGCATTCATAGGATGTCTTTCTTAAGTTTGTGGATGGAGGTTATCAGTTATTAAGTTCTGAGCCATTTTCTATTCAAATATTGCTGTACTCCATTTTAGCTCCCATTTCCTTCCAAAATCCCAATTACAAAGATGTCAAGACTTCTCCCCACATCAAGTGCGTCTCTTAACCTTACTTCTCTATTCTCCATCCTTTTGTTCTCCTATTTTCTTTCACTTATTTTCCAGGTTGCTTATTCTGTCTTTGGCTCTGTCTAATCTGTTGTTAAACCTATCCACTGAGTTCTTCATTTTGGTTAATGTAATTTGAATTTCTAGAATTTCCACTTGGCCCTTACTCATACTTTCCAGTTCTTCTGAATTCTTATCTTTCCTTAAAAATAGTAAACATAATAATTTAAAAGTCTGTTTCTGATAACCAATATGAACCTTCTATGTATTTTTCTATAGCTATTGTCTTCCTGAGTTTTGCTAATTTTGTCTTTCCTCCTCTAGTTTGTTAATTTTTTATAGTCAGCTAATGTTTTGTGAATCTGTCAATGGAAAAAAATTGAGGTCTAGGATAATGTTATATTCTTCTAGAGGGGATTTAAGCTTGTTTCTGCCAGACATCTTGGGACTATTCTCTGGAATGTCCTTAGTCTAATTTCAGGGAATGAGATGATGAGAAGCTGGGCTTCCATTCTCCCTGATCCTGGCCACATAACTTTTCACTATCTTATAATTTCCCCTGTGCCTCCAAGCAGAACTTTTTTTTTCCATTTAAAGATTAAAAATTTTTTTAAACCAGTTAGGTTCACAGCATAATTTGGAGGAAAATACAGAGAGTTCCCATTTGCTGCCTGTCCCCACAAATGCACAGTCTCCCCCATTATCAACATCTCCCACCAGAATGGTACATTTGTTACAACTCAGGAACCTACATTTACATACCATAATCACCCAAAACCCACAGTTTACACTACGGTTCACTCTTGGGTTTAGACAAACGTACACTGACATGTATCCACCATTACAGCATCGTATCAAGTATTTTCACAGCCCTAAGGATCCTCTGTGCTCTCCCTATTCACCCTCCCTCACACCTCACCCTGTGACAACCAATGATCCTTCTCTACTGCCACACTTTCACCTTTCTTATACTGTCATGTAGTTGAATCCTGTAATAAGTAGCCTTTTCAGACTGGCTTCTTTCACTTAACAACATGCATTTAAGATTCCTCCATATCTTTTCATGGCTTGGGAGCCCATTTCTTTTTAGCCCTGAGTAATATCCCAGTACCTGGGTGTACTGGGAGTGTTTATCTGTTCAGCTGCTGAAAGACACCTTGGTCACTCCAAGAAGACTGTTTTATATTTTAAACTTCTCTAGTCTTTTTAAGCAGTAGGGTTAACCCAAATTACCTAGTCTACTCCCCTGGCCCTGTGGTTTATTTTAACAAGCTGTTCTTTTACTGTATCTCCTCAAAGCCTATCCATACATTAACCTGTGAATGTCACAACTATTGCTTTAGTTTTATCCAGTAAGACATGTTGTTATTTAAGTCCTTTAAACGGTTTTGACAATTTACTTTTAAACTACTGAAAAAGAAACAAAGTAGAATAAAATAACACCCAAATAAAACAAAACACAGAGGGAAAACCAGGTGGAGACACCAGAAGCAGGCCATCTACAAACCAAGGGAAGAGGCCCTCGGAAGAGAACAACCCTCCCAACTCCGTGGGCTTGTAATTCTAATCTCTACAACTGTATGGACGAAAACTGTGGGTTCTTTTTCTTTAAAGAAAAAGAAAAAATTATAATTCTATCACTTTTATTTTTAATTGTACAAAGGTCCACTCCATAATAACTACGCTTGGATTATGTTTCATAAAACAAACTGCATCTGGGATGGCATAACACTCTTAATAAAAAAAACTGACACTTTATATTAAAATCACAAATTAAACAGACCTCCCACTCTTACAGCTTTAAACAATGAAACTTCTCTAGCACATTTTGGTTAAAATAATACTATATCCTTTTAAAATATGACAAAAGTTGACTCTTGACTAAAAGACACTGATCAAGGAAAAATATTAAAATTTTCAATGGTCTGTGCTATATAAGAAAACTACAGTTGGTACACCTGTGCAAAATGCTAAAAAGTTACCCTTGAAATCAGAATATTCTCTTTTGAAGGGAGAAATAAAAATATTTCTTAATAGTGCTAAGAAAAATCAATTGGTTCAGAATTACTGCATCTAGTAAGATCTTCTGTCTTTTCCGGTAATATTTTTGGGCTGGAGAAAAAGGTCGATTACCTTAAGAAAGGTGAGAAATAACGTCTTCTGTCTCCACCTTTCACTTGCTTTCTGTAATCAGAAACTGCCAGGTTACTATAGTTCTCAATGCTTTAAACCACAATGAAAGGCCTAATTTTCAGAACACAGGCAAATGAATACTTTTAACTTCCCTAATTATATCAATATTAGTGTTGTCCTTCTGTATCGCAAATTGTCTATACACAGATGAGTGTTAAATCACCAAGTTCTTAACTCTTTATATGCTGTAATTTTCCGCTGGTCAATATAAATGTGTGTTTGAAATGATATACCTTTGTAAATGTCCAAAAAATACACACATTTGTTTTTACTCCTACTTTTTATGTCATGTCCAATATATATGTACAAACACATGTGTCCTGATTTGTATAATATTTGAAAATAAATATTATTATAAAGAATGCATTCTCTATGGAAATAAATAATTGACTTTTTTAGGTCATCCCATATGTATAAATATTTATAAAATATATAAAGCAAAATGAATACAAAAAAGGATAAATAAAAAGAAATCCTACAAACAACAACAAATGTTGGCGAGGATGTGGAGAAAGGGGAGCCCTCCTACACTGCTGGTGGGAATGTAAACTAGTTCAACCATTGTGGAAAGCAGTATGGAGGTTCCTCAAAAAACTCAAAATAGAAATACCATTTGACCCAGGAATTCCACTCCTAGGAATTTACCCTAAGAATGCAGCAGCCCAGTTTGAAAAAGACAGATGCACCCCTATGTTTATCACAGCACTATTTACAATAGCCAAGAAATGGAAGCAACCTAAGTGTCCATCAGTAGATGAGTGGATAAAGAAGATGTGGTACATATACACAATGGAATATTATTCAGCCATAAGAAGAAAACAAATCCTACCATTTGCAACAACATGGATGGAGCTAGAGGGTATTATGCTCAGTGAAATAAGCCAGGCAGAGAAAGACAAGTATCAAATTATTTCACTCATCTGTGGGGTATAAGAACAAAGGAAAAACTGAAGGAACAAAACAGCAGCAGACTCACAGGACCCAAGAATGGACTAACAGTTACCAAAGGGAAAGGGACTGGGGAAGATGGGTGGGAAGGGAGGGATAAGAGAGAAAAAGGGGCATTATGATTAGCACACATAATGAGGCGGGGGTCGGGGGGACAAGGGAAAGGCAGTATTTATAGAGAAGACAAGTAGTGACTCTATAGCATCTCACTACGCTGATGGACAGTGACTGTAGTGGGGTATGTAGGGGGGACTAGTGACCGTAATGTTCAAGTGATTGTACATTAACGATACCAAAATAAATAAATAAATAAAAGAAATCCTCCCTAGACACCTTAAAATGAAATCATAGAAGATCAAACACAAAGATAAGACTTTAAAAGAGAAAAATGGTTGAATTGTCTAACAAAGGAATGACAATTAGGCTGAAAACAGATTTCAACAGAAACAGAAGCGATGGGGGCCAAAAGCTGGGGACTGTATCTTTCAAGTGCTTAAAGAAAATAAATTTCAACCTAGACTTAACAGAACAAAAGAAAAATAAAGACAAATATTCAGACAGATTAAGGCTGGAAGGGTTTATTGCCAGAGGGTCACCCCACTAGAGCTTCTGAGGGACATACTCCAGGAAGAAAAATGACCCTAGAAGCAAGCCTGAGTGCACGAAGGAAAGGTAAGCAAATAAATCAGTAAAATTGAGGCAAATCTTTTTAAAAAGTCAATAAAACAATAATGATGTCTAGGGTTTTAAAAAAAAGAACAACATGTAAGATAGGAGAGGGGGCAACTGGGGTTGTGGCCTGAGACCTTTGTATTATTAGGGAGGGGTTTAAAATCAGGTTTAACTTCAGACTCTACTAGGTACACATGGAGAATTTCAAAGAGACCATTAAAAGAATGAAAACAGTGTATAATTTCTATATTACTCAGGAAAACATTAGCTGCTGTAACAAACCTCCAGATCTAACAGACCTGAGGGTTTCATCATCTTCTGCATCCAGAAAGCAGGTGAAAGAGTGTGGATGAGGGCCAGATACTCCTTAAAAGTTTTAGCCCCCCAATGGCACACATTAAGTCTATTCAAATTTCATCAGTTAGACCCCAGTCACAGGGTAACATGTTAACAGCAAGGGAGGGTGGAAATGTAGTCTGTATGCTCAAGAATAAGAGGAGGCTGTAAGTTTAGGAGCTCAGCTCACAGCTTCCAAACCAATAGGGTAATGCAGCTGAATAACAAGACAAACAAAACTCAGCCAACTAAAAAAGGACAATAAAGGAGAAAAGAGAAAGGGCAAAAGGTGAAACAAATAGAAAGTACAAGGTAACAACATCGAACACAGTAAATGTAAATTAATCTGTCAGTTAAATATCAGAAACTGTTATAATGTATTTTAAAGCAATAATAATAAAACCCAGCCATATACCATCTATAAGAGACATACCCAAAACATAACCTGACAGGTTGAAAAAATATACCAGGCAAATAGTAACCTCAATAAAGGTTATTAAAACATATTAATATCATTTCTTAAGTGAACTTAACAACAATAAAATGTTAAAGGAATAAAAAAAGCATCTATATAATGATAAAAAAAATTAAATTAACAGGAAGGCATAATAATTCTGTATGTGTATACACCTATGAAAATAGCCTCAAATAGTATATACATATGTCAAAAATCATCAAGCTGTACGTTAAGATTTATGCATTTTATTGTATGTATACCTCAATATAAAAAAACTAAAAGGAGTTATTACACATTAACTACAATGTCTATTTTTTTTAAATAAAAATAAAATAGCCTCACACATAGAGCAAAATTTAATAAAAGAGAAATTAACAGACACATCATGTAGTAGGAGTTTCCAAAACACGCTTGATGTAGTGGACACATGCAAATAATGAGAGAGTACACATTGTTTTCACATATGCATTTTCAAAAATTTTGCACGCACTAGCCATAAAACGAGTCTCCATGGAGTTCCAAGAATAAGTTATATAGGCCATGCCCCCAAATCACAGACCAATTAAGTTAAAAATCAGTAATATAAATTTTAAACTCCCATATGTTAATAAATTTTAAAACATTTCTAAATAACACATAAATCAAAGTAAAGACTGACAGGAAATTTATACATCAGTGAGAATGAACCACAGCTCACAACACGGATGAATAACACAGTACTGAGTGAAAAAATAAATCGCTACAGTTAAGTGCTATTATTTCTTCAACTCAACTTCAAACTACACAACTCTGTTTGCAGAAGACAAGTGGCTGTTACACACAAACTGGTGGATGAGTGAACAGTAGAAGAACATACACACAACCTCACTGGCATCAGTGCTATTCTGACTCTGAAAATGGGTGTTAGGTTCACCATTACATTTGTGAGCTTAATAACACATATGTGTTTCCTATGTACCAAATATTACTATCATCTGATCCCCTGGCATGGCACAAACGTCTGTGACCAACTCTCTGGGCGTTCCTTTTACCATTTTAAAACTATCTTTTATTTAAAATATAACCTCACTGCTGTTTATTGTTCTCTTCCTACACACTGAGTAGGAAGCTACTTCAGATCCCAGAACAGAATGGGGAGAAAGATACTTCGGACCCCAGAGGAATTTGTGGTGCTAACTGAAGTGAGTAAACTGACAAGTCTCTAGTTTAAGGGACCAAACAGCCATGAAATTCCTGTCTACAACTGTCAGCCCTTTCGAAGTAAAATGACAGCAGTGAGAGAGAAGACTTCAGTTTGCCCTGGAGCAAATCAGATATGATAAACTAATAAAAATGCCAGAGGTTTCCAAATATGAAGAAATTGGGATGGTGAACAATGACGTAGCACTGCCGCCTCCTCTAATTACTGTAGATCTAAAACACCTGCTATGATACAGTTTAAAGTTTATGACCAATGTTTTTTAAATAAGCATTTTTGGGAAAGAATCGCATTTACTGAATAGCAATAGAAACAATGAAATTTAGAATTAAAGCTTCTATTGGAAAAATAATACTGTTTTTTATTACACGCCCTCCCTTCAAATGCCAGAATTGGCTTTAACAATCAACAAACAGCAGTGCTAATTTACTGAGAGGAATTTGTTGATACAAAACCAGGCAACAGTTTATCCCCACTGGGAACATCATGAAGGAGGGATTAGAGGGGCTGGGGCGGCAGGTCTGAAAAAAGCGCAGTATTTGCTGAACTAAAAACATGTAAGCACACATGAGAATTATTTTACTTTCAAGAAGTTCTCAAAGTCGTAAGAAAACCAGGGAGAGTTAAAATAATAATTTAACACTGATGTTTTTGGAAAGTTGAGAGAGACCAGGCATTTAGACCTCATGTTGCTAAATTTGTTCATCTAAAATCTAAAAGGTGCTTCGTGACGACTTTGCTATTCCTCTGCGTTTCGTCTCTGATGGCAGCTTTTTTCCCACTCAAGGTTATAATTCTGTATTCATAATACCATGATCATTTCCATGGTAACTTCCTGTGATGTCACAAAGAAAACACTACTGACTCCTCCTCTAGCTCCAGTTTCCCAGTCAAAATCGTATGTTGATTTTATTCTTTCCAATGTAAATAGAAGGTTTACTATGAAAATTTCTGGGGATCGGGTCTTAAAACTAAAACCCCATTCATCATCACTACAGAGGCAAGTAGAGAAAACAGCACAGGATACTGGTTAAAACCCCAAGAACCAGGTCAGCCCGCTTGGATGTGCACTCGGGCTCCGCAAGTCAGGGGACACGGGCCTTCAGGTCCAGCACCTGATGTCCCTGAGCTTCAGGGTGCCCGTCTGGATAATGGAAAAGTGCCTCCTCAGCTGCTGTGAGAATTACATGAAACAGGGTCCATATAACACGTAGCACGGCATGTGGCCAATGTCAGCCAGAGAGAGAAACGTTCCTGAGTTCCTCAGAATTTACACAAGTTACAGGCTGACCTCAGGATACAGAATTAAAGAGGAAGTTATTGTTTTAATCACTCAGCAAATATGTACTGAGTGCCTACTTTGTGCCACACGGTGCCTGGGTGCCGGGAGGATAAAGAAAGCATCTGTGCTGTGCCCCTAACAGACACTCTCTTCACCCCGCTCCCCAGCTCATGCTCACCCGCTCCATGGGGCTGGCTCCTGGGTGAGATCAACCTTGATCCACCACCCGCTCTATTTGCTCTTGTGCCCACACATCTAGGCAAACAGAGTACACATTTAACAGCCTCAAACAGTGACCCTCTGTGCAGATGAGAAATGGAGTCAATTCACCATCTCACGGGAAGGGGGGGATGTGCATCTTTCTAAAGGTTACTTAAAATGAATGAAAGTCTTCAGCTTGTAGCAGCTTATAATTACTATTTACGTTTAAAGCATAGTGACAATTGTCTGAACCTCTGAAAACACAATGACGGTAAACACCTACCTCCAGAAACCACAGTACCAGTTAACTCAGAGCCTGCGCAAGTGCCTATTTCCAAAGAAATAACATGATAATTTGACCTAGCAGTGACAAGTGGAGAAGCAGTTCAGGACAAAATGAAAGCCTAACCGTTTGGAGTACCTGAGATACACTGTTGACATCAGATACTTAATCTTTGCACCCAAAGTAAAGCTTATTATATTTACCAACGGAAATAACGAGGGGGTCCTCAACAGAAGGGACCTTGAAAGACAAAACTGTGTGCTGAGGAGGAAAGACAAAAAGTAGAGGAAGACAGAGCACTCTGTATCTAGATGGCACTGTTTAGTTCTCCTGAACACTTCTGGGCTGGAGAGTTGTTAGCAAAAAGGTGTGTGGTTATACAAGCTTGGAAAATACTGCCCAAGACTGATAATGCACATTAGCAGGGCAAGGACTCTAAGAAAGAAAGAAACTTGTGTATTTGTATTTAACCAAGCATTTCCCAATTCTCTGACCAAATATCTCATAGAACACACATAAATACTGTCATTCAGTACTTCCCAGTCATGACACATATCAACACAGTTACTCGATGTACACAGTGCATTACGGAGTATGAACTTACAACTCTAACAGTTTGCTGTTTGTAGTTCCCTCAAAATAAAGCTGTCCAACCGCTCAACCATCCCTGCCAGAAGTGAGAATTCTCTCCTATAAATGTATCAATCAGAGCTAATGACAGAAACAAATGTAAGCTGTTTTGCCTGTCTGAGGACACCCAGAACAGTACCCGGCACTGAAATATTTGTTGAGTGAATGACTGAATAATCCGTATTTTTCTCCTTAATCCTAGTCAAGAGGTAACTCTACTGATCTGCTCTTCTAGGCGCCTGAAGAGGAAGCAGCCATCTGTGAGTCTACGAAACCACATACTTAGCTTATTACAGAGAAAAGCCCAGACGGGTGATAACCCCATAGGGTCTCAAGTTGGTCGCACCTCTAACCAGCTGTGTGATCCCAAGCAGCTACTCTTTGCAAAATGGAAATTAAAACTTTTTTCATCCCACCAGACTACTGTGAAGAAAGTGCTTGGCACAATCTTGGCACTCAGAAGGATCCAAAAGCTGTCAATCAACTCCCCATCCCTCATTCTCATGTTCTCTTCCCTAATTTAAACCCTCAGGAAAAAGCAAGTCAAGGGGTTGGAACTTCATGGTGGATTATTAAATCACATTAAGTAAGCCCAAACAAATCCCACACTGAATATGAGAGAGAATTAGTTTCTAAAGACTATTATACTATTCCCCATCTTTTTTCCTAAATTTCAAATATTGCAGTTTCTTTTAATTTTGAGGTGCACGTCTTCTAATCAAACTAATTCAATGCAACTTTCAGCACTTAATTTCATAAATTACCCTTTTTCTCTCTCAAAGACTTTCTCATCCTCAAAACCAAAACAGCTTATTTTTATGATAAAATATTGCCTCTTTCCTCCAAAACCCTCAAACATACAAACTTCCAAAAGTAAACCAAGTTTAACATTCCATGTTCACTAAAAACATGCAGTTGGGTATTTAGTATACACCTAATTTACACAAATAAGACTGACTCTTGCCTGGTTATGACAGATATCAACCTCTCACCTTTGATGAGTAGGGATCTTATTTGTCTTGTTTCTGGAATTAGAAGCAATTTATAACATTGAGAAGTTGCCTTGCTAATTAACAGCCTTTGTAAGAGGGCTGGATTTCCTTTCTCAGTGTCCGTCACTAGTGACCAAAGATAGGAAGCCCACATTAAAATGGACATTCACAAGCAAGGTGGAGTTCCTGGATGTGCTGATAGAATGACAAGGGAGTCAATAGAAACAGCCTCATTAAATGTGCTACTTATGTTCCAGTAAATCCAGTGTTTTAAAATGTTGACATTTGTTTTGAAGCCAGATTCAAACTTAGCACACAGCACTTCTTTGTTGGCAAGGGCTGCAGGAGAGTTAATGCCAGTAAGTGTAGCTGTTTTATCCACACTTTTTGTGTGTGAGAGGATCAGAGGACCTATATGAATTAGGTCAAAATTAACAGCACATGTATGGCTTTGGAGAAACAGAAACGACTTGTCAGATTTCTATCATAAAAATGAATTTATATTTTTGTAATCCCACTGACAGAGCAGTAATAAGCCTGGCACTCTCCCATGTGCTATCTCTTTCATATTAATAACTCTAACTTCGTAAAAACAAGGTCAAGTTACCTAAAAATGCAGGCCAATTTCAAGCATGTCAAATAAAGAGCCCTAAACTGAGGGGGGCAGGCAGCACAGAGCTCCTTCTCAGGTTATTTTTTAGGCCATTTGCTCTCCTTAACCTGTCAGGAAAATCTTCCAGTTCAGCTTCGCACTTGGTGACACAGCCGGGAACTGAGAGGGGCCCAGTAAGCATTTCACTGGCCGGTAAGTTTCTCTTTCCCTTTTTTGAAACTGGCTGATGTACCACACCGACACTGAGTGAAATTTTCTGACTCAAGGAAAGAAGAGAAACCCAGAAATATTTAAAGAATTTCTTAACAACACACAGGCACACAGGAAAATACCCATAACCTGAGTTGAGAAAGCAAGCAAACTACATCTACAGGAGCTCCCAACTCCCCTCTGGCCAAGCAGCCTATGAGAGGAAGGAATCCAGCCCACTGGCAACAATGACATTCTAGCCGTGTTCAGAACTGGGGTTTTTTTTTTTTTGGTATCGTTAATCTACAATTACATGTGCAACATTATGGTTACTAGACTCCCCACTTCATCAAGTCCCCACCACATACCCCATTACAGTCAGTGTCCATCAGCATAGTGAGATGCTATAGAATCACTACTTGTCTTCTCTGAGTTGTACAGCCCTCCCCGTGCTCCCCCCCACACATTATGTGTGCTAATCGTAATGCCCCCCTTTCCCCCTTGTCCCTCCCTTTCCACCCATCCTCCCCAGTCCCTTTCCCTTTGGTATCTGTTAGTCCATTCTTGGGTTCTGTGAGTCTGCTGCTGTTGTGTTCCTTCAGGAGAACTGGGGGTTTTTACAATCAGTTCTTCCCCTCACCACCACCCAACACAAGAACGAAAGTAATTTTGTTAATTAATGTTTTTAAATGGGATAAACAGCAATACACTTCTGGAATACAACAAATGCAGCAAACTGAAGTCTCTCAGGCCAGTAATTTCAAGGAATTTAGAACAGTGGTTCTGTAGAGCACTCTTGAAAATCAGACCACTTCAAGAGAATGCTGAGAAAATATGACAAAACCTGTGAAATATTTGCTGCTATAAGTGACATAGCACTTCCACATATTTGAAAATACCTTTGTGTGCCGTGCACAGGATTTAGGGCACAGGGAACGCACGGAGTTCCGCTGGATTCCTGACTTCTTGCAGACATTTAGCAACCAGTTCTCACCCAGGCATCTGCCAACACCATTCTGAAGTCTAATGCTCACAGGATACAATCAAATTAAATAAGTAAGTTGAGGGATATTCGGGCCGAGTGCTCGCGTGTTCCACGAGGGTGCTGCTCAGGCAAGTCTAGCAGGTGTCCCCACTCACGCCACTTTTCTTCCACGAGACCTGTGCTAGTACCAGTTTCCCCGCTATCTGAAAGCACTTTACACCACTTCACTTTTAGGGAAGATCTAGGTCAGTACCTGTTTCTGCCAACCAAAAGAAAACCAGAGGATCTTGCCTTTACGAAGAAGTGGGAAAAGCGAATATGGTGATCTGCATGTGTTTTACAGCAAGGCCTTGCAGCGGTGGGGCACCCAGAGCAGCCGCCAGGCCCCTTCCCAGGAACCATGCCCAGCATCGGGCATCGGGCATCAGGCATCACAGCTCTGAACTATGTCTACGTCTGTGCTTTAACTTGGTTCCTTCTGTACCTCCATTAGCAAGATGTATCCCAAGAGATCAGAAATGACTAAGAGAGGTTATTCTGGGGGTCTAGTAACACTCAAAAAATTTTCCATGCAAATTAAGGGTAACTGCTTCTTTGCTTCATGCCATCTTGCCTTTGGGAAGCTTTCACAGAAACAATAGCAGGGAGCCGGTAACGAGAATCCCTGCCCCAGGCTCGCAGGACACCTGGGTACATCAAAGGTCCCAACTTTACCAGGTGTGCAGCGGGAGACGCACAAGCCCTGGAAGATGTAAGGCCGTCGTGGTTCGGCTGTCATTTCACCACCGGGAAATGAAGAACGGGTCAGGGACAAAGTGAATGGGCAGTAATCGTAAAAGAAATGAGACCTACTAAGTTCTGTGTGTTATACTGTCCACTAAACCAAAATATCCACATTTTAAAGCAGGTTACCACCACATATTAAAGCCTTTCAGGGTGAGACGCCGGCGTCGGAATCACTGCTACCCCAAGAGGAACTGACACTCGGCCCACTTGGCAGGGGTCTCCTCGAAGCTCAGCCCAGGTTCTGGCTGCTGCGGTCCTGGCTGGGAAGGTAAACCCAACAGCAGAATGGAATGGCTGGGCCAGTTCCTGCCAAACTACGACCTCTGTGGGGGACACCCAGGAGCTCCCCGTTCCTTCACTGCTCCTCTCCTCTGTCACCGAGGCCAGACAGAGGACAGCAGGAGGCGGGGCTGTTTTTACAGGTGCGCTTTCCAAAGGGCACCCCAGGAGCAGCGCTCCCTGCAGGGCTGGGCACAGACCACAAGCCTGACGACAAGCCCGGGTGTCTGTGTGGGTGGGGGGATCCCGCACGAGGAGAGGAGAGGGTCTGGTGAGAGTCCAAGACCCTGGGGTACAGTCTCTGATCTCACTTGCCAGGTTTCCGTGTCTAATAAAATGAAACACACTCCAGAAAAAGACCTTTATTCAGAAATGTAAAGATTTAGCTCAGACTTGCTTATTTAAGGCCCCCAGTTTTGTTTTCCTAAAAGGAAACCTACATTCCTTCACTAACCCTCCTTCATCTACATCCCCACAGGCTGACCCCAAGAATTAGCAGTTTCTGTCCAGAGTTTAAATGACCTTTGGCCTTCCACCCACTTTATCTTCTACAGGAATTCCATTCATACTTTTCTTACCCACTAAAACCCACTGTGCCCTCATTTCCCTCTGATTTCTACTTATATTCCTAAAGAAATTCTTAACAGAGTGAGAAAATACTTATCACTAGTTATCACTAGATAGGGAGGAATAAAAGATAAATTTTAGTACCATAAAGTTACACTTTTTAGTAAGACAGACCCAAGAGTTTCACAAAGCATACATGTGTGTGTGTATATATATATATATATATACACACACACAATTTATTTTGTTAGTTTTAACAAAACTTGAAAACTTGCTAAAGTCAGATTTTTTTTCCTAAAGATTAGCAAAAAATTATAATTATTCTCATTCCTATTAAATCAAATACACTTACTCTAACAGGCAAGTAAATGACAGCCGTCTTAGCTACACCAGCTCACCTTGCCCAGCACCCAGGACAGAATGAGGCAAGCCAGAGTCTTGAGTGAAGTGCTGCCTGGGAGGCTGGGGCTGCAGCAGGCCGGCCCTGTCTCCCTCCCTCAGGCCCAGCTCCCAGGACCTGCCAACCCTAGCCCACAACTCAGGGGCCGAAGCCAAGGGGGCCGAGAGCCCCCACCACGCATAAATCCCCGGAATGCAGCAGCGTGAGGACAGCCTGTAGTACTCTTAATATGAAGCTTGGCCTGTGATGAGTCAGTAAACATTTACCAGAAAAATTAAACAGTGAGCTCACACCCTGGTTCTACCATTTACTCTCACAGTGACTCAAGTTGCCTTACCTGAAAAAGGGAGATAACAAGACAGATTACATTACAACGTGCCAGAAAGGGCCGGCACACCTCAGGACACTCAGTAAATCGTAATGTCTTGCTTTCTCCGTGCAGTTCATTGGTCCTCCAGCCTCAGACCTGCTAGACCGCCTAGATGTCCCAGACTCCACCCTGCTCCCTCCCCGCCAAGACCTCCTCTCCTCACCTCACCTCAAGCATCTTTCTGCCACTTCACCCTTCCTTCTCTAGCCTTTCCCTCCAGCTCCTCTGGCTCTGGCGGGGCTGGCCTGGCTGTTCATTTACATCTTACGACACAGAATCATTTGCATTTGAAAACTGGGAACTTTACCTTCAGATTCACAGTAAAACAAAACACTTTATAAGACTGCTTGGCTCACACTCCAGATATGTTTTAATCTACGATCATTTATAGTATGATGCAAAAATTGAAGCAAATACTAATTTCATAAATTATAAAGAAACATTATGCAGACTTTGGTTTATTATTTCCAGAAGAGATCTAAGCCTAAGGGTGTTTAAAATTTAAAACAAAAATAAAAGCAAAGACCTACTGAAATAGAACTGCATTTACCTAAATGGTTTATGAAAAATATTTTTCATAGTATCATGCACCGATTTCCATAATTATTATTTTATTTTTGTGATGCTGCTTCAATATTATGCTCTCAAAAAAAACCCAATTTTATCAAAACAATTATTTATTCTCAAAGAACAAAGTAAAAACAAAGACAAAATGCTTATTCCGTGAAACTCAAAAGTACCATAAAAAGTCTCTGCTCTGTTGTCCATCACTGAGCAGGGTTTGGTGTCTGCACCCACTCTCTGGGAACTACACCCAGGGTCACCGTGCTGCCACTGTTCCCCTGAGCACTCAGAGTAAACAAGTGACCGCATCAGCATCTGTCCCCCCCGGGAACGGGACGAAGTCAAACTGTTCACAGACTTTTTCCAGTCAGAACGAAGGCCTCGGGTGCTTTCACAGCATTTTTCACAATTAAAGGGAGAACTCCATGAACAAGGAAAGCTTAGGTGACAAATGCATAAATGTGTGTGTGTGGCTGGGCAGGAAGGCATCCAGAAGTTTCATTTCCATGTGTATCAGGGAATGCCAGGTGCCAGTGAAACTGGGGCAAAATCGTACTGACCCCACCCGGAGTCCCCGTGTAGGTGGCCACCCTCCTGACTCTCACAGAGGGGCTTTTCAAAATGATATTAACTTGTAATCTGTTTTACACCCTAATACCAAAAACATAAGAAAAACTGCAAAACCCAGCTTTAAATACTTCTTCCCAAATGCAGTTAATTAATCTTTCCACCTTCCATGCCAATACTTAGTCTTTCATGAACAGTGTTGAACAGAAATGTCTCTGTGATATCTTAGTTTTAAGGTTTCTAATATATTCTCTGAAACACTTAATCATTATGAATAAATCATTTTCATAGTGAAAATCTCTAGTTTGAAGCAATAAAATGCCACAATAACCACAGGACTTGTCTTAATATTCAAGTAAATATCTACAATTTTTTTTCTATTTACATCATTTCCTTCCTTTTTTTTTCTTTAAAATACTTCACTTTCTAGAGCAGTTTTAGGTCACAGAAAAAGTGAGCAGAATGTATAGAGCTAACTTCCCATAAACCCCTGCCCTCCTCACACACGCACAGTCTCCTACACCAGATGGGCACATATGCTGCAACTGACGGATCTACACTGAACAGCTTTATCACTCAAAGTCTACCTTAGGGCTCACTTTATGTTGCCCATTCTACAGGTTCTGACAAATGTTTAACATCTACCATTATAATACCATACAGAATATAGTTTTGCTCTTCCAAAATTCCTCTTTTCCTTCCCCAGTAACCAACCCCTGATCTTTTTACTGTGTTCATTTTTTTGCCTCTCCAGAACGTCATTAGAGTTGGAATCATACAATAAGTAGCTGTGGGGTAAACAGAAGTTTTCACACAGAATTTCCACCTGGCTTTCATAATGGTGTGCAGATAAGGGTCCATCTGCATATTGATGAGTCACAGCAGGGCCGCAACTGGGGCAAGGGGTGGAGAGAAAATGGCCATTCTCTCCTCCCCTCCGTTCCTGGTACATAACTGGTCTAGTGCCCACCAGTTGCCAGTCACCAGGGACCTGCCCATGGAGTTCCCCCTGGAACGGGGTGGGTGGGGAAAGCGGTGCCACACTGCAGCCCGAGAGAAAGTGAGAGCAGGCTGGTTAGTGGGGGCCAGAGAGGAAGGACTTGGTAGCGTGCCAGGGGGAGCTAAGTGAGAGGGGACAGAAAGCACCAAGTGAGAGACTGAGCTGTGAGCAAGAAAACCCTTTCTACCAACCTGCCCTTTCCCTGTCTTCCTTCAGTTTCATCAGATTCATAAGGAACTTGCCCTAGCCAGGGAAACCTCCTTCCCTCTGGAGTATTTTTTTCACATTGGCTTCCTTCACTTGCTAATATGCATTTAATTTCCCCCTATGTCTTTCCATGGCGTGACAGCTCCATTTTTTATTTTTATTATTATATTATCTGCATGTACCACAGTTTATTTATCATTCATCTACTGAAGGATATGTAGGTTGCCTCCAAGTTCTGGCAGTATGAATAAAGCTGCTATAAACATCTATGTGAACATAGTTTTTGACTCATTTGGGAAATACAAGGAGCAAAATTGCTGGAACATATGCTAAGAGTATGTTTAGTTCTATAAGCAACTACCACACTGCCCTACAAAGTGGCTATATTGTTTTGCATTCCCACCAACAGTGAATCAAAGTTCCTGTTGCTCCACATCCCCACCAGCATATGGTGCTGCCAGTTCTGGACTTTGGCTGTTCTAAAAGGTGTGCAGTGAGTGGTTGTCTTAATTTGCATTTCTTCATGCCATGTGATGTGGAGTACCTTTCCATATGTTTATTTGCCATCTATATATCTTCCTGGGTGAGAGTCTGTTCAGGTCTTTGCCCACTTTTCATAGGGTTAATTGCTTTCTTCTCAGTGAATTTTAAGTTTTTGTAGATTTTGGATTACAGCCCTTTGGTCAGATTATGTCTTCTGCAAATGTTTTCTTCCAGTCTATAGCTTGTCTTCTTATTGTCTTGACTGTGTCTTCTACAGAGCAAATTTTTAATTATCATTAAGTACAGCCTATTAATTTTCCTTCATGGATCACTCCTTTGGTGTTATTGCTAAATCATCTATCATATTCAAAGTTACCTACATATTCTCTTATGTTAACTTCTAGGAGTTTTATAGTTTTGAATTTTATATTTACATTATGATCCATTTTGAGTTAACTTTTTTTAAGGGTATAAGATCTGTGTCTAGGTTCATTTTACTGCATGTTAATGTCCAGTTGTTCCAACACCATTTGTTGAAAAGACTATCTACTCTCCATTGTATTGTCTTTGCTCCTCTGTCAAAGATCAGTAGATTATATTTATATGGATCTATTTCTGAGTCTTCTGTTCCAACGATCTCTGTCAATTCTTTTGCTGATCCAATGCTTTCTTGACTACTATTAGCTTTATATTAAGTCTTACAGTCAGGTGGCATTATATCTCCAACTTTGTTCTCCTTCTATACTGTGTTGGCTACTCTGGGTCTTTTGTCTCTCGTATGAACTTTGGAATCAATTTGCTGATACTCACAAAATAACTTGCTGGGATTTTGAAGAGGACTGCACTGAATTTAGAGATCAAATAGGAAGAATTGATATCTTGACAATATTTAGTTTTCCTATCCATGAACATGGACTATCCTCCATTTATTAAGTTCTTCTTTGATTTCTTCATTAGTTGTGTGGTTTTCTTCATATAGACTGTGTATTTATTTGGCTAGATTTATACATAAGCATTTCATTTTTGGACATGCTAATATAAATAGTATTGTGCTTTTAATTTTGAATTCCACTTGTTCATACTGAAAGTAATTGACTTTTGTATATTAACCTTACATCCCACAACCTTGTCATAATTGCTTATTTGTTCTAGTTTTTTAGGTCAATTCTTTGGGATTTTCTTCATGGACAACTATGTCAATCTGTGAACAAAGACATTTTTAATTCTTCCTTCCCAATATCACTTCATTTCCTTTTCTCTTCTTTTTTTTATAATTTATTTTGGTATCATTAATCTACAATTACATGTGCAATATTATGGTTATTAAACTACCCCCTTCATCAAGTCCCCCCCAACCAACCCCATTACAGTCACTGTCCATCAGCGTAGTGAGATGCTATAGAATCACTACTTGTCTTCTCTGAGTTGTACAGCCCTCCCCGTGCCCCCCCAACATTACGTCTGCTAATCGTAATGCCCCTTTTTCCCCTTATCCCTCCCTTCCCACCCATTTTCCCCAGTCCCTTTCCCTTTGGTAACTATTAGTCTGTTCTTGGGTTCTGTGAGTCTGCTACTGTTTTGCTCCTTCAGTTTTTTTCTTTGTTCTTATACTCTACATATGAGTGAAATCATTTGATACTTGTCTTTTTCCATTTCCTTTTCTTGTCTTATCGCATTGGCTAGGACTGCTATTATAATATTGAAAAGGAGTGGTGAGATGGCACATCCTTGCCTTGTGCCTGATCTTAGTGGAAAAGCTTTGAGTTTCTCACCATTAAGTCTGATATTAGTTGTACAGTTTCTGTAGATGTTATTTATCAAGTTGAGGAGGTTCCCCTCTATTCCTAGTTTAATAAGAGTTTTATCATGAATGGATTTTATCAAATTTTTTTCCGCATTGACAATCATAGGATTTGTTTTTTCTCCTTAAGCCTGTCAATGTGATTCCATTAATTCATTTTTGAATGTTGAACAGGACAGACTGCATACCCAGGATGAATCCCACTTGGTCATGGTATGTAGTTCTCTTATAAATTGTTGAATTTAATTTGCTAATATTCTGTTGAGGATTTTTGCATCTGTGTTCATGAGAGATGTTGGTTTGCGACTTTCTTTTCTTGTAATGTCTTTGTCTTACTTTGGTATTAGGGTAATACTGGCCTTATAGAATGAATTAGGAAGTATTATGTCTGTTTCTGTCTTCTTAAAGAGACTGTAGAGAGCTGATATAATTTCTTTATACCAAATTTTTGGTACAGTTTACCAGTGAACCCCATCTGATGCTTTCTATTTTGAAGGTTATTAATTATTGCTTCAATTTCTTCAATAGATATGGCCCTATTCAGACTTCCTATTCATTTATATCATTTTTATTTACTATGAAAGTTGCATTTTATTTCTCTTAGATACACCAAATTCAGACTTATTATCTATCAATATGTGGGATACTCATTTCTTTTCTAATAGTCTAGTAATATGGCATATGTGGTATATATTAGCTATATGCTTAAACCATTATTCCCAAGGCAAGCAAACAACAATTATAATGAATCTTTAAAAGTCCATATTCTGTAAAAAGGTTTAGGAAAACTGGAAATTGTAATGTTTAAAATTAAGAGGTTTAAGTATTTTTAAAATTACTTACGTTCATCATGATTCCTGAATTAAAGACACCCAACTATTTATAATTGTTTTCTGTTTTTGAAATACTTTATTTCCTAGGTAAAATTTTCTGTAACGGCCCTTTTACTTATTTTGTTGTTATTATGAGTGTAAATAAGATCTATGTAATGACTACTATGGAGCATAAAAATGTCTGTTCAGAAACAAGAAATGCTTTGACTCATGTTACTCTCTAATATATGGGGAACAGCTCATAAGGTCAATTCATTTGAAAATTATATCTACATGTGTAAAGCAGTATAACTGCCTAGTTATTCAAGCACCTAGTCTATTTGATTCGCACACACATAAACTCTATATAACAAACAATTACTTGGGTGTATTTAACATTTTTTTAAAAGAGTTAATAGCAAGCTCATTAAATCAAATTAGTTACAAAGTCTTAAAAAATGTTAGAATAAAACCCATCTTGGGATACTGCCACCACATAAAGAAGCTAGACTAGCTGGAGAGACCGTGTCAAGGGAGGCAGGCCCAGCAGCCTCTACTGAGGCGCCACACATGAGGGAGAAGCCACCTGGGTGTTCCAGACCCAGCTAGACTGCTTGCTGAACACAGCCTAAGGACTGACCCCAGCCAACCTGAGAATCATGGGAAAAATTAATTGTTGTGTTAAGACATCAGATTTAGTGGTAGTTTGTCACACAGCAAAAAAAAAAAGCAATACAACAACATAGGATCATAGCTTGGATTAATGTAGATTTCTTAAACGTCAAATTTATTAATGAGAGTTATTCTTAAATCCATTCTGTTATCCATTAATTGCTGACTCATAAATTACTTCTAGAAGGCAAATTAACAGCCTTCTGTATTTTTCCTATCTCCATTTTTTATAAGTGAAATACATTTGATATTTCATTTTTCAATGTTACGTATTATAGTGAAGGAAAAGCACTTAGTACCTTGTATAACAGACTTACAATGGCCTTCAATAAAAGAAGCTAGTTTAGAACTTAAAATCTGCCAGAAATTATTTCTTGCATAGTTAGGCAAGGCTTGGTTAAGCACCATGAGCTTGGCTGGCTGGGCAGGAACCAAGACCAGTAAAGGCTGCCGTGGGAAGAAGTCCAGAAGCCAGCAGGCAGATCACCAAAGCCAAGAGCTGGGCAACGGAGGAATGAAAGCAGTCACCATCAGGAATGTCTGTCACCGGGCAGTGGGTCAGAGAAACAGGAAGTCAGGGTAGGTAACTGACAAAATCAGAGAAAGTCAGCAAAAGGACCCAGGACCCTAGTCTGGAGCTCAGAGGCAGGTGAAAGGAGAAGTAGCACAGGCAGGAAGGCAAAGCTCAGGCCTGGAGGGCGCACAGGGACAGGTCACTGAACCAGAGCTCCGGACAAAGGGTGAGGCCCCAAGGTCGCAGGCAGAGGAGCAGCAGGTGTGATCTGATGGTGAGACTGAAACCCTCACTTCACTGTGGGGAGCGATGACGGGGGGTTATGGTTTAGGGCAGAGCATCTCAGTTGGGGAAGATGTAGATGTACTAAATGCCACAAAACTGTACACTTTAAAATGGTAAATTCTGTGTTATATACGTTTTATCGCAATAAAAAGAAATTTTTCAAAAATGAGGGGAAAATTGTTCTTTAGCATCACTAATCAAAAGTCCTGGATCTCTGCAATTTCCCTAAGAATCTTCCTATGATCCTCCGAATCACCACACAGCAAAGATGGAACTTCAAGCCAAAAATTAATTCAAATGAGAATGCTTTTATCCCTGTGGAGGAGAGCAGCAGCTAGGGGCTGCATCACAATCAGGTATGACACAGCCATGTTTATTTCAAATGTGTGTATACATACATATAAATACATAATGCATGCATACACACACACACACCCATACATATACACACAAACATTTGGAAGGGGGCAAATATTTTATTATTTTAAATATTTAAATAAAACATTTTCCCCTCCCCCCATAAAAATCACTGGCCTGCACGGAAACTCTCACTGCCTGAAGCTGGGACCAGGAGCCTGGGATGAGGATGCAGCCACTTTCGACACAGGGAGGGAAGACTGCAGAGCAGCTACCAAAAGGAAATCCTACCACCCAGCATCTAAAATGCACATAAAGTCTAAGTCATTTATTATTGTTAATTTAAGAATTAGAGCAATTAGAACATTAACAGCCCAATTATAGCTTGTTGAAGCTAATACTGAAATGCCCTTAAAGGTATGCAAAGCAGGTAGTGTAGTGCCTAAAACATGAATTAATCAATCATGGGAATTAATTAAACATTGTAAGAATAACAAATGCTGAGCAAATTTAATCTAGAAGACTTTTTGCTCAATGTAATCAGGTGTTAATCTTTCAAGGTAACTTTAAAACACAGTAATTTACAGTATTTAGAAGTCAGACTTTTGACAGATCCACCCTCTAAACTACAGCCGTGAGCCTAGAAGCTGAATTCCTCCATGCACATACAGCTAACCACAAACCCTCCACACTCAAACTCCTGAAAAACCCTTTCATACATAACAGAGAACTCACAGTAACCCTAGATATCTGATTTCTCAACTCACAAAAAGTAATTAGGAGGAGTAGCTGAGAGATATAAGGCTAATGATGTGAAAGAGGCGACAACTGGTGGCCGGACCTACAAGAGGCAGAAAGAGAAACCAACCAACAGTGGACCAGGTGTCAGCACGGGGCAACAGGGGCTCCCGGGCTGTCCTGAATCCTCAGGAGAGCACGATCCATGCTGTGTGGTCTCTGTTCAGTGTGGGCAGTGCTTGATGCACTTAAGGGAAGATTTAATAAAACTTACTCCTGTATTTCACACAATAAACTCGTGAGATAAGAACCCATCCATGAGAACACCTTATGACCTAATGTCAAATAAAGGAGCACCTGCATTATTTTCAAGTTCTTCTTCCTAAAAGAAACTATTTCAATGCTATCAAAGATTGAGAAAAGACTAGTGTACTCTCCTCTGAAATCCCTTAGCAAATATCTGAGGGATGTGCACCAGGGCAGGCTGTGCCTGTTCTTCTCTGTCTACTGTTTTCCGTTTCCTTCAGGTCTCTTTGCAGACGGAGGGCTGAGGACGGCTGCTATGGTCACTCAGAGAGCCTGAACTCGAGACTCCTTCCTGTTCGTGCAGTCGTGCTGTTGAAACCAAGAGCTTAGATTTTAAAGGTGAGACTATGTCTTCATTTACGCCTCTCGATTATTTTTCCATATCAAGCAACCATCAGAAACAGCTCTTTACTTGTCACCCTGTGTAAAATCATTTTATTCACTTAAAATGTCATCCTTTCTACTCTCAGATTTTTGTTTCAGCTGTCTGAAGAACTCTAGAGGAAAGACAGGGAGGAAAGAAGAAAAAAGAAAGGAAGAACTTTTGGTTTATGCTTCAAAGAAATACGAACATTACTTCAAATCAAAGTGAATCCTCTGTCTACCAGCATGCTTCACATTACATTTCCAATCTACAATTAAGACAAAAGTAACTAATGTAGGAAATAGTTTTGTATTATAAACAGTGTAATTTTGACTGTTTTAATAATAAAATTGAAATTGACATAACTTTCTTTCCTATCAGCTTCTTGTAAGTATAACTGGACAGCTGGCTGACTCTTCACAGACCGATGAAGAATAAATTTCATTTGATATACGTATCATTTCACAAGTTCTATGATTAAATATTTACCTTAGCGTTCCCAGTCAAATGAACCAAAGGAATTTTTGTTCGACCCTTTTTTTCAGAAGATAAATTTTCCTTTTTCTAGTACTTTCAGAGTGCATAGATTGAGGGTGGAGCAGGGGCTGGGATGGGAAGCACTTGCTTTGTCCCAAAAGCAGCCATCTCTGGCCTTCGGGATTTCAACAGGCCACAGTCCTGCACACCTTCCAGCAGTCTGGGCCCCAGGGCACCTAGCTTCCCCCTTCACGACCCTGGGTCCCCCAGGCAAATAACTGGCCCACATATTGTTCACCGTCAGGCAGCACAAAGCTTATGTGTACTATCAACCTCTTACTATTTACTGGTATACTATGCACAAAAGAACTTGAAATTACATGAAAACACAATCTGGAGTAAGAATTACATACCCATACATTTTATGAGGTTAATATTTATCTTTTTTTTTAAGGTGTCATTCACATACACTCCTGTTTTGTGAGGTCTGCTCTGTTCTCCAGGTGTATGTAGCCTGGCGCAGCCTTCTTTCCTGTTGCTCTTTTAGGATTAGTTGTATTAACTATATTTTCGTATTGTATGTGGTTTTGGGAGGAGTTCTCTGTCTCACCTCTCACACCGTCATCTTTAATCTCCAATATTTATCATTTTTAAGAACAAAGTCATTGCAGAGGTTTTGATTATTATTAAAATTAATGAGACTGGAGATAAGTCAGGTAAAATTTGCCTTAAAGGCAGAAGTTTAGCACACAAACAATTCTGTTTCAGTTAAAAGTACAGTCTTTGAACGTCATGGGTCAAAACAATTTAAACACACCTTAACTTTAATACCAGAAGGTCTCAAGTGGTTAATCAGAACTAAGAGGCACTCACTGAATTTTACAGTTTTCAACGTGCTGTCATGACATCATTCTGTGCCCTCCAGTGAGCAACGCCTCCTCAATGGCATTAACACGGGCGGCTGAACACAAGCTCCTGGGCAAGTCGAGCAATGATTTTATTCTCTCGTTTTTCTTACAAGTGGAGGATTCCTAACACTCTCTGCTTCTGACAATGTTTATAAACAGAACTCTGAGAATCATCTGAATGCAAAAAAACAGGTCTTTCCTATAAACTGTGAAAGACAGTAAACCGGCTGAGTCCTCATCCCGCAGACATGGATTTGGAAGCACTTGTAAGATCCGGTTTCCACAAAAAAGTAAAACTTAAAAGAATTGCCCAAGTTGTTAGTTTTGATCTCCATTGAAGAAAAATGATGTATTACAAGATTTACCATCATCAGCTATACCAACAAATCTGTTCTGGGAAAATCTAGAAAACATTAACATTGAAGAAGGCAGTTCAGCAGACATATGCGTTAAGCTACACCCTTCTACAGGGTAACATTTCATGTTAACATGTAAACACTATACCCCTTGTAACATACCTTATAACTTCGATTAAAGGGGGTATCTTCCACACCTTATAATAGAAGAATGTAGCTGTTAAATCCAAGATGACATCATATTTCATCTGTTACTCCCTACAACTTGACATGAATTTTAAAAATCATCATTCACATAACATACACACCCTGCAATTCTAGCAGCCTTCCTTAGAGGGATCCTGTCTTCACACAGTACACACAGCAAACTGCTAAGACCATACATGACCTGGGTGCTTAGTAGACAGATGTCAATAATAATAATAAACTATACATAATATAACAAAGAATAAACGTCACTTCTAAAAGTAAGCCTTGCTCCTCCCCTCACCCATCCAAAAAATATAATTTTTTCCTTACAATGTTATCAAGTGTAGATCTCTACAATGGGGCAATAAAATGTTTAGTTCACTTGCTTATTTTAAGGCTGACTTGTTTTCCTCCTAATGCAAAACCTACCACAGTATAAAGTCAGCAACATGGCAATTATTATATGCTTTTAAATTATAAATCATTGGTTGTTCTGTATCTTTTGACATGTTCCTAACAGGGATTTAAGATAACAGAATTTAATTCCAAATTAATAACATCAGATAAATACCATAAGAAAGTAACAAGTCTGCTTCAATAAAAGTGGAATTGTAATCCAAGGACAAATTTCAGTCTTCTATTGCTTCCCTTGTTAATGTCTCACCTTCTAAAATACTTTTTACAACTGAAAGTGAAAAAGAACTTACGTTAACAACTCTCTGCTTTGTGACACGTTAAGATTCATGGAACATGTTTGCTCCCTGTGTCCCACCCTGCTCGTGCACAAGCTCAGCTGAGGATTCAGCCCCAAATGGGAAGCTCCGAGCTGTCCATGAGGCCGGGTGGCTGTACATGCCTGTGTGGACAGCACCTCTGCTTCTCTGTGGATTTATAGGAGGAGCAGTGCCATGCCTCTGGTGGCTCACCCGGGCACCTCTGCACAAAGGAGAAGTGCACACAGTCCGGCCTCCAATCTCTTCTCGAGTGGCGTCAGCCTTCCTACACACAGACTACTGTATGGCATTCCCCAGTGCCCTCTAGGCATGAACCTTCAAGGGGGACTTTCTCCCAGGAAGACACAAAAGGAAACCTATTCAACAGACAGGTAATCGACACTCATTGCATGGAAGGTGCTATGCTCACAGAAATAGTAGGTTGAAATGGACACTGAGCACGAACAGCAAGAGAGACAGAAACATAAACCACCACACAGCCCAGCGGAAGTCAGCACATAAAACAGGAGATATAGATAAAATTTTACGGGAGTTCTGAGAGTTGGCAAGATCAGAGAAGGCATTGAAAGATGTGACCAGCTGAAAAGGCCCTAGGAGGATGGTAGGAACTGGAAATGCAAAAAAATACACTTCAACTAGGTGAAGAAAGAGTGGATACCACAGTATGAGGCTGGCAAGTGTATGGCATCTGCTCATTTGATCAATTAATGTCTTGAACTTATTCTACTGCATATGCTGAAGTGACTCGTATCTAAAAAAAAACCACTGTCGAGATTAAAGATGGCGACATGAGAGGTGAGACACAGGCTTCCTCCTAAAACCGCATATAATACGAAAATATAATTAATACAACTAATCCTGAGAGAGCAACAGGAAAGAGGACTGCACCAGACTGCATACACCTGGAGAAAAGAGCACACCTCACGGAACAGGTTAACGTACCAAAGCTGTGGCCCAGCAGAACCCAAGCCTTTCCCCACCCCAGCTCACCGGCTGGAAGATGAGAAATGGAGCAGGGAGGGACTGGAGACCTGGGACTGCTGAATACCTAAATCCGGAGATCTGCTCTGGGAGCACAAACCTACATTTCATGGTGCTTGCATGATAACTCTCATGATTACGGGGTTGGAAAGCTAAGACAGGCAGAATTCCTG
This sequence comes from Smutsia gigantea, assembly GCA_032199065.1. Taxonomy (NCBI): domain Eukaryota; kingdom Metazoa; phylum Chordata; class Mammalia; order Pholidota; family Manidae; genus Smutsia; species Smutsia gigantea. Next base: position 279,230 of record JAVSCE010003648.1, on the reverse strand, counting down.
GAAAGACTGAGATTCCAGCCACCTGTGGGAAGCAGGCATCCATATCCAGCTGCTCTGGGACAAAAGAAAGGCAGGCAGTCTGAGAGACTTCCTAATAAGGAAGCCCTCAGCAAGAGGGCTGCTAAAGGGGCAAGGACTGCACAGAGCTTACTGCTCAGGAGACAGGACAGGTAGACAAAATTGTCCAGGCGCACTCTTCCCAGCAGGTTGGGAGCTTTGCCATATACACTCTCACATTTAAGGAGGAAAAAGAAATCTTCCTCCTTAGACAATCTTCAGGTGCTCCAGCGCTGTGGCTGGCTACACAGCTACAAGGACCCCTTCCGTGATGCGCGGCCTACTGCGCCTTTCTCCTGGGCAGCCCCACCTGGCTCGCAAACCGGCAAACCCTACCCGGGTGATAGGCCAGCCTGAGGGAAGATCTGTCTACAGCAACTACAAACGCAAAGCAGAGAGACTTATACCTGTGTGCTCAGCCCACTGGTTCATGCAGTGGTGACAGCATTTACCAGCCAGGTAGCAGGAAACAGCTCTTTCCTACCCCCAGGCACCAATACCACTCCCTGTGACCCCCAACATTGCTTCAGGGACTGAGTAGCTCCAGAGAGTAGAGCTTCTGGGCACTAGAGGGTGCCATATACAAATATGAAACACCAAAGTAACCTGGTTCAGGGTAAAATTATTAATACAACTCCTGAGAAAGATTTAAATTACATCAACCTCATGACTCTTCCTGAAAGGGAGTTCACAATAAAAATCATTAACATGTTCATGGAGGTACGGAAAGATATTTAAGAACTCAGGAATAAATTCCGGTCGGAGATCCAATCGTTGAAGAGCACAATGGATGGCATTAAAAGCAAATTGGATATGGTGGAGGGGATGATAAATGAAATAGAAACTAGAGAAGAGGAATACAAAGAAGCTGAGGCACAGAGAGAAAAAAGGACCTCTAAGAATGAAAGAATATTCAGAGAACTGTGTGACCAATCCAAACGGAACAATATTCGGATTATAGGGGTACCAGAAGAAGAACAGAGAGAAAAAGGGATAGAAGTGTCTTTGAGGAGGTAATGGCTGAAAAATTCCCAACCTGGGGGAGGAGGTAGTCTCTCAGGCCATGGAGGTGTGCAGATCTCCCAACACAAGGGACCCAAGAAAGACAACACCAAAGCATATAGTAATTAAAATGGCAAAGATCAAGGATAAGGACAGACTATTAAAAGCAGCCAGAGAGAGAAATAAGATCACATACAAAGGAAAGCCCATCAGGCTATCATCAGACTTCTCAACAGAAACCTTACAGGCCAGAAGGAAGTGGCATGATGTATTCAATGTAATGAAGCAGAAGGGCCTTAAACCAAGAATACTTTATCCGGCAAGATTATCATTTAAATTTGAAGGAGGGATTACACAATTTCCAGATAAGCAAAATATGAGAGAATTTACCTCCCACAAACCATCTCTACAGTGTATTTTGGAGGGACTGCTATAGATGGAAGTGTTCCTACGGTTTAATAGCTGTCACGAGAGGTAAAAAAACCACACTAAAGTAAGTAGAACTGCTAATTACTAAGCAAATGCAAAAATTAAAATAACTATCCCGAAAGTCAATCAAGGGATAGACAAAGCATACAGAATATGATACTAATATATAAAGAATGGAGGAGGAAGAAAAAAAAAGAACCTTTATATTGTGTTTGAAATAGCATATTAAATGAGTTAAATTAGACTCTGAGATAGTAAGGAAGTTAACCTTGAACCTTTGGTAACCACAAATCTGAAGCCTGCAATGGCAATAAGTACATACATATCAATAATCACCCTATATGTAAATGGACTGAATACACCAATCAAAAGACAAAGAGTTACTGAATGGATAAAAAAAGAAGACCCCTGTATATACAACCTAAAAGAGACTGACATTATTTTTTTATTTTATTTTATTTTTTTATTTATTTTGGTATCATTAATCTACCATTACATGTGCAATATTATGGTTATCAAACTACCCCCTTCATCAGGTCCCCCCAACCAACCCCATTACAGTCACTGTCCATCAGCGTAGTGAGATGCTATAGAATCACTACTTGTCTTCTCTGAGTTGTACTGCCCTCGCGATGCCCCCCCAACATTACATCTGCTAATCGTAATGGCCCTTTTTCCCCCTTATCCCTCCTTCAAACCCATTTTCCCCAGTCCCTTTCCCTTTGGTAAATATTAGTCTGTTCTTGGGTTCTGTGAGTCTGCTGCTGTTTTGTTCCTTCAGTATTTTTCTTTGTTCTTATACTCCACAGATGAGTGAAATCATTTGATACTTGTCTTTTTTGGCTTGGCTTATTTCACTGAGCATAATACCCTCTAACTCCACCCATGTTGTTGCAAAAGGTAGGATTTGTTTTCTTCTTATGGCTGAATAATATTCCATTGTGTATATGTACCACTACTTCTTTATCCATTCATCTAATGATGGACACTTAGGTTGCTTCCATTTCTTGGCTATTGTAAATAGTGCTGCAATAAACATAGGGGTGCATCTGTCTTTTTCAAACTGGGCTGCTGCATTCTTAGGGTAAATTCCTAGGAGTGGAATTCCTGGGTCAAATGGTATTTCTATTTTGAGTTTTTTGAGGAACCTCCATACTGCTTTCCACAATGGTGGAACTAATTTGCATTCCCACCAGCAGTGTAGGAGGGTTACCTTTTCTCCACATCCTCGCCAACATTTGTTGTTGTTTGTGTTTTGGATGTTGGCCATCCTCACTGGTGTGAGGTGATATCTCATTGTGGTTTTAATCTGCATTTCTCTGATGATTAGCGATGTGGAGCACCTTTTCATGTGCCTCTTGGCCATCTGAATTTCTTCTTTAGGGAACTGTCTATTCATGTCCTCTGCCCATTTCTTAATTGCATCATTTCCTTTTTGTTTGTTAAGGTGCATGAGTTTTTTATATATTTTAGATGTCAACCCCTTATCAGATATTTCATTTATGAATATATTCTCCCATACTGTAGGATGTCTTTTTGTTCTACTGATGCTGTCCTTTGCTGTACAGAAGCTATTCAGCTTGATATAGTCCCACTCGTTCATTTTTGCTTTTGTTTCCCTTGCATGGGAAGATATGCTCATGAAGAAGTCGCTCATGTTTATGTCCAAGAGATTTTTGCCTATGTTTTTTTTCTAAGAGTTTTATGGTTTCATGACTTACATTCAGGTCTTTGATCCACCTTGAGTTTACCTTTGTGTATGGGGCTAGACAGTAGTCCAGTTTCATTCTCTTACATGTAGCTGTCCAGTTTTCCCAACACCAGCTGCTGAAGAGGCTGTCATCTCCCCATTGAATATCCAAGGCTTCTTTATCAAATATTAACTGACTGTATATGTTTGGGATAATGTTTGGATTTTCTATTCTGTTCCACTGGTCTGTGGGTCTGTTTTTGTGCCAATACCAAATTGTCTTGATTCCTGTGGCTTTGTAGTAGAACTTGAAGTCAGGGAGCATAATTCCCCCTGTTTTATTCCTCCTTCTCAGGATAGCTTTGGCTAATCAAGGTCTTGTGGTTCCATATGAATTTTAGAATTATTTGTTCCAGTTCATTGAAGAAAGCTGTTGGTAGTTTGATAGGGATTGCATTGAATCTGTAGATTGCTTTAGGTAGGATAGCCATTTTGACAATATTTATTCTTCCTAGCCCATTTGTTAGTGTCCTCTTTAATTTCTCTTAGGACTGTCTTGTAGTTTTCAGAGTACAGGTCTTTCACTTCCTTCATTAGGTTTATTCCTAGCTATTTTATTCTTTTCCATGCAATTGTGAATGGAATTGTTTTTCTGGTTTCTCTTTCTGTTAGTTCACCATTAGTGTATAGGAAAGCAACAGATTTCTGTGTGTTAATTTTGTATCCTGCAACTTTGCTGAATTCAGATATTAGTTCTAGTAGTTTTGGAGTGGAGTCTTTTAGGGTTTTTTATGTTCTGTATCATGTCATCTGCAAATAGTGACAATTAGACTTCTTCTTTACCAATCTGGATGCCTTGTATGTCTTTATTTCATCTGATTGTTGTGGCTAGGACATCCAGTACTATGTTGAATAACAGCGGGGAGAGTGGGCATCCCTGTCTTATTCCCGATATTAGATGAAAAGCTTTTAGCTTCTCGCTGTTAAGTATGATATTAGCTGTGGATTTGTCATATATGGCCTTTATAATGTTGAGATACTTGCCATCTACACCCATTTCGTTGAGAGTTTTAATCATGAGTGGATGCTGAATTTTGTCAAATGCTTTTTCAGCATCTATGGAGATGATCATGTGGTTTTTGTTCTTCATTTTCTTGATTTGGTGGATGATGTTGATGGATTTTCGAATGTTGTACCATCCTTGCATCCCTGGGATGAATCCCACTTGATCATGATGGATGATCCTCTTGATGTATTTTTGAATTCGGTTTGCTAAAATTTTGTTGAGTATTTTTGCATCATAATTCTTTGTATTTCTGTGGGGTCCGTCGTTATTTTTCCTTTCTCATTTCTGATTCTGTTTATGTGTGCAGATTCTCCTTTTCTCTTAATAAGTCTCGCTAGGGGTTTATCTATTTTGTTTATTTTTTCAAAGAACCAGCTCTTGGTTTCATTGATTTATTTCTATTCTTTTATTCTTCTCTATTTTATTTATTTCTTCTCTCATCTTTATTATGTCCCTCCTTCTGGTGACTTGGGCCTCATTTGTTCTTCTTTTTCCAATTTCAGTAATTGCGTCTTTAGACTATTCATTTGGGAATGTTCTTCCTTCTTTAAATAGGCCTGGATTGCAATATACTTTCCTCTTAGAACTGCCTTTGCTGCGTCCCACAGAAGTTGTGGCTTTGTGTTGTTGTTGTCATTAGTCTCCATATAATCTTTGATTTCTGTTTTGATTTGGTCGTTAACCCATTGATTAATTAGGAGAATGTTGTTAAGTCTCCATGTATTTGTGAGCCTTTTTGATTTCTTTCTAAAATTTATTTCTACTTCTATACCTTTGTGATATGAGAAGTTCGTTGGTAGGATTTCAATATTTTTGAATTTACTGAGGTTCTTTTTGTGGCCTAGTATGTGGTCTCTTCTGGAAAATGTTCCATGTACACTTGAGAAGAATGTGTATCCTGCTGCTTTTGGATGCAGAGTTCTGTAGATGTCTGTAAGGTCCATCTGTTCTAGTGTGTTGTTCAGTGCCTCTGTGTCTTTACTTATTCTCTGTCTGGTTGATCTGTCCTTTGGATTGAGGGGTGTGTTGAAGTCACCTAAAATGAATGCATTGCTGCCTATTTCCTCCTTTAATTCTGTTAGTATTTGTCTCACATATGCTGGCGCTCCTGTATTGGGTGCATATATATTTATAATGGTTTTATCTTCTTGTTGGACTGACCCCTTTATCATTATGTAATGTCCTTCTTTATCTCTTGCTACTTTCTTCATTTTGAAGTCTATTGTGTCTGATACAAGAACTGCAACACCTACTTTTTTCTCTTTGTTTTTTGCATGAAATATCTTTTTCCATCCCTTCACTTTTAGTCTGTGTATATCTTTGGGTTTCAGGTGAGTCTCTTGTAAGCAGCGTATAGATGGGTGTTGCTTTTTTATCCATTCTGTTACTCTGTGTCTTTTGATTGGTGCATTCAGTCCATTTACATTTAGGGTGATTATCGATAGATATGTACTTATTGCCATTGCTGGCTTTAGATTCGTGGTTACCAAAGGTTCAAGGGTCGCTTCTTTACTATCTAACAATCTAACTTAACTTTCTTGTTAAGTTATTGTAAACACTGTCTGATGTTTCTTTATTTCTCTCCCTTCTTATTCTTCCTCCTCCATTCTTTATATACTAGGTGTTTTATTCTTTGCCTTTAGTTAGTATTTGGATGGTCGGCTTTCTTTGCTATGATTTTATTTTCTCTGGTAACACCTTTGTAGCCTTAGGGGTGCTTCGCTCTAGGGCAGTCTGTTTAAGATTTCCTGTAGTTGTGGTTTATGAGAAGCAAACTCTCTCAACTTTTGTTTGTCTGGAAATTGTTTAATTCGTCCGTCATATTTAAATGATAATTGTGCTGGATACAATATTCTTGGTTCAAGGCCCTTCTGTTTCATTATGTTAAATATATCATGCCATTCTCTTCTGGCCTGTAGGGTTTCTGTTGAGAAGTCTGATGATAGTCTGATGGGTTTTCCTTTGTAGGTGATCTTTTTTCTCTCTCTAGCTGCCTTTAATACTCTGTCTTTATCTTTGATCTTTGCCATTTTAATTATTATGTGTCTTGGTGGTGTCTTCCTTGGGTCCCTTGTGTTGGGAGATCTGTAGGCTTCCGTGGACTGCAAGATTATTGCCTTCCCCAACATGTGGAAGTTTTCAGCAATTATTTCTTCAAAGACACTTTCTACCCCTTTTTGTCTCTCTTCTTCCTCTGGTACTCCTATAATGCGAATATTGCTCCGTTTGGATTGGTCACACAGTTCTCTTAATATTCTTTCATTCCTATAAATCCTTTTATCTCTCTCTGCCTCAGCGTCTCTGTATTCCTGTTCTCTGATTTCTATTCCATTAACAGTCTCTTGCATCTTCTCCAGTCTGCTGTTAAGGCCGTCGATCACTTGTCTGATTTCTGCATTGTCTTTCCTCACTTCCGTCACTTCCTCCCTCAGCTCTTGCACATTTCTCTGTAGATCCATCACTATGGTTATGACTTTTATTCTGAATTCTTTTTCAGGAAGACTGTGCGTTTCCATCCCTTCATGCTCCCTCTCTGGAGTTGTCTGGTTGATCTTGGTCTGGACCATATTCCTCTGTCTTTTCATGGCTATAGAATTGGTCGCTGGTAGGTGCCACGTATGTCAGCTGGGCTCTTTAAGACTTTAAAAAGAAAGAAAGAAAAGAAAAAAAAAAGAAAGAGTAGAAAAAAAAAAACAAAAAACGCCCCCAGGGAGTAGATTCTGTGGGGATGCTGTAGGTGGCGCTGTTGCTCCACTATTCCCTAGCCTTGGCCGCGCCGCTCCACAGGGTCCTTTTTAGCTCTGGCCGGGGTGGGAACGAATGGGAGGCTGTTGATCTCCGTGGAAAGTCTAAGTGCGGCCACCCTTTCCCAGTTGCCAGCTAAGGGGTCCAAAACTCCCCAAGACTCCCAGCCTGCTGGGCTCAGTGTGCCCGGGCAATCCGGCTCCTCCGCTGGCCTCCTGACTCTTTAAGACCACTGAAAAAAGTGCGGGCTTTTCTTTTTTTTTTCCTTCCCGGGAGCCAGCTGCAAGGACCCGGGTGCGTTCCCCGCTCAGATCCTGCACCCTGTGTCTCTCCAATCTCCGCTACACCGCACGATATGTGTCAGTGCTCCCGGCGCAGCTCCCCGGGGCAGGTTATTTCACGGGCCTGTACTTCCACTCCCTCCCAGCTCTGAATCCTCTCCTCCCGCTGGTGCGCTGGGGTGGGTGGGTGCTCGGGTCTCGCCAGGTTGCGGCTCCGTATCTTACCCACCTCACGGGGTGCCAAGTCCTCTCAGGTGTAGCTGCAGACTATGTGCTGTCCTGTATCTTCTGGTCTCTTTTTTAGGAATAGTTGTACTTGTTGTATTTTCATAAATACATGTGGTTTTGGTACGAGATTTCTGCCACCCTGCTCACACCGCCATCTTCCCGGACGGTCCAAGAGACTCACTTTAAACCCAAAGACATACACTGATTAAAAGTGAAGGAATGGAAAAAGATATTTCATTCAACTAATAGGGAGAAAAAAGCAGGGGTTGCAATACTTGTATCAGACAAAATAGACTTCAAAACAAAGAAAGTCACAAGAGAAAAGGACATTACATAATGATAAAAGGGTCAATCCAACAAGAGGATATAACCATTATAAATATCTATGCGCCCAACACAGGAGCACCTACATATGCGAAACAAATACTAACAGAATTAAAAGGAGAAAGAGAATGCAAGGCATTCATTCTAGGAGACTTCAGCACTCCACTAACTCTGAAGGACAGATCAACCAGACAGAAAATAAGTAAGGAGACAGAGACACTGAACAACACAATAGAACTGATGGACCTAACAAACATCTACAGAACTCCACACCCAAAAGCAGGAGAATACACATTCTGTTCAAGTGCACATGGAACATTTTTAAGAACAGATCATATACTAGGCCACAAAAAGAGCCTCAGTAAATTTAAAAAGATTGCAATTGTACCAACCAGTTTCTCAGACCACAAAGGTATGAAACTAGAAATAAATTATGCAAAGAAAATGAAAAATCCCACAAACACATGGAGGCTTCACAACATGCTCCTAAATAACCAATGGATCAATGACCAAATAAAAACAGAGATCAAGCAATATATGGAGACAAATAACAACAATAATTCAACACCGCAAAACCTGTGGGAAGCAGCGAAGGCCATGCTAAGAGGAAAGTATGTTGCAATACATGCCTACCTCAGGAAAGAACAATCCCACATGAACAGTCTAAACTCACAATTAATGAAACTAGACAAAGAAGAACAAATGAGGCCCAAAGTCAGTTGAAGGAGGGACATAATAAAGATTAGAGCAGAAATAAATAAAATCAAGAAGAATAAAACAATAGAAAGAATCAACGAAAGCAAGAACTGGTTCTTCGAGAAAATAAACAAAATAGATTAACCCTAGCCAAACTTATCAAGAAAAAAAGAGAGTCTACTCACATAAACAGAACCAGAAATGAGAAAGGAAAAATCACTAGGGACATGACAGAAATACAAAGAATTATTAGAGAATACTATGAAAAATTATATGCTAACAAATTGGATAACCTAGAAGAAATGGTCGACTTTCTAGAAAAATACAACCTTCCAAGGCTGACCCAGAAAGAAACAGAAAATCTCAACAGACCAACTACCAGCAACAAAATTGAACTGGTAATCAAAAACCTAGCTAAGAACAAAACGCCTGGACCAGATGGCTTCACCACTGAATTTTATCAAACAGTTAGTGAAGACCTAATACTCATCCTCCTTAAAGTTTTCCAAAAAGTAGAGGAAGAGGGAATGCTTCCAAACTCATTCTATGATGGCATCACTCTAATACCAAAACCAGGCAAAGACATCACAAAAAAAGGAAATTACAGACCAATATCCCTGATGAACATAGACGCAAAAATATTCAACAAAATATAAGTACAAACTCATTCTATGTTGGCATCACTCTAATACCAAAACCAGGCAAAGACATCACAACAAAAGGAAATTACAGACCAATATCCCTGATGAACATAGACGCAAAAATATTCAACAAAATATAAGCAAACAAAATTCAAAAATACATCAAAAGGATCATCCATCATGATCAAGTAGGATTTATTCCAGGGATGCAAGGATGGTACAACATTCAAAAATCCATCAACATCATCCACCACATCAACCAAAAGAAGGACGGAAACACATGATCATCTCCATAGATGCTGAAAAAGCATTTGACAAAATTCAACATCCATTCATCATAAAAACTCTCAACTAAATGGGTATAGAGGGCAAGTACCTCAACATAATAAAGGCCATATATAACAAACTCACAGCCAACATTATACTTAACAGCGAGAAGCTGAAAGCTTTTCCTTTAAGATCAGGAACAAGACAAGGATGCCCACTCTCCCCACTTCTACTCACCATAGTACTGGAGGTCCTAGCCATGGCAATCAGACAACACAAAGAAATAAAAGGCATCCAGATTGGCAAGAAAGAAGTTAAACAGTCCCTGTTTGCATAGGACATGATATTGTTCATAAAAAACCCTAAAGAATCCACTCCAGAACTATTAGATCTAATATCTGAATTCAGCAAAAGTTGCGGGATACAAAATTAATACACAGAAATCTGTGGCATTCCTATACACTAACAATGAACTAACAAAGAGAGAAATCAGGAAAACAATTCCATTCACACTTGCATCAAAAAAAAATACCTAGCAATAAACCTAACCAAGGAAGTGAATGACCTATACCCTGAAAACTACAAGACACTCATGAGAGAAATTAAAGAAGATACCAATAAATGGAAACACATCCCATGCTCATGGATAGGAAGAATTAATATTGTCAAAATGGCCATACTGCCTAAAGCAATCTACAGATTCAATGCAATTCCTATCAAAATACCAACAGCATTCTTCAACAAAATAGAGAAAATTGTTCTAAAATTCATATGGAACCACTAAAGACCCCGAATAGTTAAAGCAATCCTGAGAAGTAAGAATAAAGCTGGGGGGTTATGCTCCCCAACTTCAAGCTCTGCTACAAATATCTACTACACAATAATCAAGACAATTTGGTACTGGCACAAGAACAGACCATAGACCAATGGAACAGACTAGACAGCCCTGATATAAACCCAACCATATATGGTCAATTAATATATGATAAAGGAGCCATGGACAGACAATAGAAAAAAGACAGCCTCTTCAACAGCTGGTGTTGGCAAAACTGGACAGCTACATGCAAGAGAATGAAACTGGATTATTGTTTAACCCCATACACAAAAGTAAACTCGAAATGGATCAAGGACCTGAATATAAGTCATCAAACCATAAAACTCTTAGAAGACAACATAGGCAAAAATCTCCTGAATATAAGCCTGAGCAACTTCTTCCTGAACGCATCTCCTCAAGCAAGGGAAACAAAAGCAAAAATGAACTCATGGGACTACATCAAAGTAATCTGTACAGCAAAGGACACCATCAACAAAACAAAAAGGCATCCTACAGTATAGGAGAATATATTTGTAAATGACATATCCAACAAGGGCTTAACCTTCAAAATATATAAAGAATTTGCATGCCTCAACACCCAAAAAGCAAATAACCCAATTAAAAAATGGGCAAAGGATATGAAGAGACAGTTCTCCAAAGAAGAAATTCAGATGGCCAACAGGCACATGAAAAGATGCTCCACATCACTAATCATTAGGGAAATGCAAATTAAAACCACAATGAGATATCACCTCACACCAGTAGGGATGGCCAGCATCCAAAACACTAAGAACAACAAATGCTGGTGAGGATGTGGAGAAAGGGGAACCCTCCTACACTGCTGGTGGGAATGTAAGCTAGTTCACCCATTGTGGAAAGCAATATGGAGGTTCTTCAAAAAACTCAAAATAGAAATACCATTTGACCCTGGAATCCCACTCCTTGGAATTTACCCAAAGAATACAACTTCTCAGATTCAAAAAGACATATGCACCCCTATGTTTATCGCAGCACTTTTTACAATAGCCAAGATATGGAAGCAACCTAAGTGTCCATCAGTAGGTGAATGGATAAAGAAGAGGTGGTACATATACACAATGGAATACTATTCAGCCATAAGAAAGAAACAAATCCTACCATTTGCAACAACATGGATGGAGCTGGAGGATATTATCCTCAGTGAAATAAGGCAGACAGAGAAAGTCAAGTGCCAAATGATTTCCCTTATTTGTGGAGTGTAACAACAAAGCAAAACTGAAGGAACAAAATAGGAGCAGACTCAAAGACTCAAGAAGGGACTAGTGGTTACCAAAGGGGAGGGGTGTGGTAGGGCAGGTGGGGAGGGAGCGAGAAGGGGATTGAGGGGTATTGTGTTTAGTACACATGGTGTGGGGAGGTCACGGGGAAAACAGTGTAGCACAGAGAAGGCAAACAGTGAATCTGTGGCATCTTACTACACTGATAGACAGTGACTACATTGGGGTATGGGTGGGGACTTGATAATATGGGTAAATGTAGTAACCACATTGTTTTTTCATGTGAACCTTCATAAGAATTTATATCAATAATACCTTTAAAAAAACCCACTATGAACAAGCGTTTACTGAACACTACACAGGCACCAGTTGCGTTCCAGGTGTTGGGATACACTGTGAATGAGGCAGTGAAGTCACTGCTCTCATGGAGCTTATTTTCCAATGGAGGAGATGCACAAACAGATCCACAAAATAATATAAAAGTTAAGGTCAGGTAGTGGTGACTACAAAGAAAGATAAAGCAGAGGAAGGGCATAGTGATTTATGGGGATTTCTGTAAGAGTGATAAATGAGAAGGTGATATGTAAGCAGAGACCCAAATCAACTACGAAGTGATTAAACAGAAGAAAGATGGGGAAGCACGTGCAAAGGCCCTGTGGCAAACACTGCGTGTTCCAAGACCAGTTAGAAGACCAGCACTGCTGGAGCAGAATAAATGGAGGAGTGAGAGGTAAGAAATGCTGCAGGAAGGTAAGCAGAGGTGAGAGTAAGTGTTTCTCAATAGGGGCGTTATTGCCGTTTGGGGCAGGATAGTGTGGTCTTGTTGCCACGAGCATCATCGCCCACCCAGGAGGCACAGAACCAGCAGTGCCACCCCTGTAATGCCCCAGGAAGCCCCCACTCATTTCCAAACACTCTCACAGGAGACAGGCAGGGGGAGAATCTGCCAATGAGAACCACTGAGCCGCATCCTGCATGGCTTTGCTGGTATGATTTTGCTTGGAGTGTAAGAGAGAAGCCACTAAAGAGCTGTGAACAGAGGAAATGACTATCTCTAGAGCTGCAGTCTGAACTTTATCTGTAAAAGGTGTCTCTGTCTACTGTATGAAAAACGGACTCTAGGAGGTAAAAGCAGCGGCTTTTACATCAAAGTAACCAAGTGTAAGGCCCCACAGCAGCCAGCCAGCTTGCACTAGGGTGGTTCCAGCAGCGGGGCTGGCAAGTGGCAGGGTTAGGGGCGCTCTGAGGACACAGGCATCGGTTTGCCCGTGGAGACTTCACCCGGCTGGAGCAGAACACTGAAGAGGGGAAGGCAAAGCTGAGGCTGGAACAGGAAACTGAGGCAGGATCTCTGAGGGCCTAGAAAGCCAGCGAAGATGGGCAGTCTCATTTTGCAGGTAACAGGGTGACAGAAGCTCTCAATGCCATAAGAAGAGTCATCCAACAGCAGCGTGCAGGCTAACAGGAGTGAGGGGAACGCGGAGAACGAGACGGGGGACACCCGATGGAAGAGGCCAGTGGCAGCCGTCCCTGGGGCGGGGGAGCAGGCTCTGCACCAACGACTCCATCACAGGGACAAGGGCAGTGCAGCCTAGCGGCTGGTTGGCTCTGAGATCCCACCCTGGCTGGCGGAGGGGTGACCGGGCCATTATCGGAGCCAGGCATCATGCAAAGAGCTTCCAGAAGGCAGTATGTCAGCTCCAGCTTCAGATGTGCTGCATTTGCGAGCTGGCCAACCGCAGAGACAGGAATGCAGCTGATACGTGGGACCAGCGCTCAGGCACCAGGCAGGGCTGGAGATCACGGCTCAGAGACATCAGCAAAGGGAGGGCCACTGATGTCACAAGTCCGCAAGATGTCACCACCAGAGAGGAGGGAGGGCAGCAGAGAAAGCCTTGGATGCAGAATGGTGGGGTTCACGAATCCAGTGGTGTGCAGCAAAGGGAGCCACCGTGGAGAGGAGTGTGAAGGCAAAGGGGAAGCCCTCGGGCTGTGCAGCTGGAAGGGCGAGGAACTGCCCCGGTGCAGCCTCATCCAGAGAAGGTGATCAGCCCAGGGGTGCGGCAAGGGCCTGTCAGGCTCGCTTACAAAACAGGCAGTAGCTTGAGAGAGTGGCACAGCTGGGGGGCGGGGGGAGGGAGTGTGTGTGTGTGTGTGTGTGCGCGTGTGTGTGTGTGGTGAAGATTAATCTGAGGAGCTTGAAGAACCCAGTGGAAAGGGAGAGACTGAAACCGCAGTATGACATCACCTACCAAGGAGCAGGGTAACAAAGAAAGGGACAGAGGTCACCCTTGGCAAGGAGAGGGACACGTCTTCCACCGGCAACAGGGTCAACGGTCAGGCCTGTGACCCGCAGCGGCTGCCGTGCTGAACATGACAGCAAGCCACTCATATGTGAAACTAAGGACTTGACACAGCAACACACACTCCAATAATCCCTGCAGGAGAGACGATATTCTGACTAAGACCATTACCCTACTTAAGGTCGTGACATCAGAGCAACAGATGTGACACACAGCCTGTCTCTTGATTATGCACTTACTGTGAATGAAAGAAGTGGGCAGTTAAAGTACCTTCAGTAAGTGAATGAAGAACCTTACAGACAATGTATAACACACATTATTTAAAAGCGTGTATTTTGTTTCTGGAATTCATTGAACTCCTACTTCGTTTGCCTCTCAAAATCACTTGACATTTAACCATCCAGTTTTAAATTCCTAAATCCAAAGGACTTTGACTACTCTTCCCTGTAGCTGTCACTTCTATACATCAAGTTCTTCCCTGTCACCATAATATCACCATTCCGTAGCAGCGAGAAGCCAAATACATAGAATGCGGTAACGAAGAACAATTTGATGGAGCTCAGTAAAAAGAAAAGGAGCAGGAAAGTACAGAACACATAGATGAACTAAATACTTACCGAGATCATCAACCATAATTCATGCTAACCTCATTTAAAATCCCCCTCAAAAATGGGAGGTACAGAAAAAGCACATAGCAGCAGTCTTTCGGTGAGGAGCCTTTTAAATAATTGTCCATAATGCCCATCAATTTTATGGGAAACTATTATAGAGAATGAAAATATGTCTTTGTAACTAAATTTTATACAGTGTGCAAAAACTGTCAATGAAGCTAAAACTTTTAGTAACTGTGATTTGGTGATGAATTCAATGAGTTAAAATTGCATTAGCTAGCTCTAATTCTAAAGCTAAGTCATACTACCTCAATTACCAAACTAGTTTTAAGAACACATAAAAAAGAATCGAGAGTTCAATTAATTCCACTTACAAAACAAGAATAGCAAAGAATAAAAACTTCACTAGATCATAATATCAATCACCCACCTTCACAAAACTCTTCATTTATTAAACACTAAGAAGATTTTAAATGGCAAATGAGAAACAAACGACTAGTCCCTATTTTACGTATTTTAAAAATGTTCCTTTTGAACATTAGGTAGAGATGTCTCTAACTATGTACCTCTTTTAGATCGGGGGGCCAATGCTTATCTTGCTCTCTGCTTGTAGGAAATAACCACAACAAAGTCCAGGATTAAACAACATTCCCTTTCTCAAGCTTTGAAATATTCACATAGACTATTACGTGGTTTCTTATTAGGCAGAGAATCTGGGAATTAGAGGCCTTTTATCCTGAGAGTGGAAGATTGTACTTCTCTCTGTGATTCTGGTCCTTGATTTCTAGGAGAATTTTATTTGTCTAAGAAATAAACAGAATTCAGAGGTATGGGTGCAGAGTTAACAAGGCAAGATTATGAACCTAAAAGCTCTGGTTTGAAAGGCAAAAGATTAAAGAGTGTTCAAGTATTAGACTTAGCATGTTCAATAACCTTTTACATCATTAACTTGTGTCGTTTCGGTTTTGAAGCATAAACAGCAGACGTGTACAATTTGCTTTTATTCATATTTTCATTTTAGGGTGTGTGGTTTTTCAATATCACCACTGATCAAAGAATATTTTAATTTTTCTCTGAATTACTTTAATTTCCAGTGATAGCTATTTGTGTGAATGTGTGTTTTGCATTCCTTATTTGCCTTTTTGTGTTAATGTCTGTGTAAAATGTTCCCCAAATTGATGTTTGCCACTATTTGGGTTCCGTGAAATAAAAAGCAACATTAACACACACACACACACACACACACACACACACACACACACACAAATGTTCCTCTTGAATCAACTGTCACTAAATATTTCATCTTTCACTGACAGGTACCTGGCACAATGATTCATGGAGACCATCCACGGCCACAAAAATATGTGGTTTTCTTAACAGGTATCAGTTGTCAAGTTGGAATTTATGCTTTACAACTTATAATGGAGCCCACAGCAACATAATGTTTCTTTTAAAATCTAAATTAGCGTTTTATATTCTGAAACAACATTCGGCAGGGGAAGTCGAGATCCCTGGGTTCTCCCTAACATCTATGCATTATTTATTTTACTATACTACCATATTGATCTATAATTACTCTGTGTGCCTTTCTCCACCAATGGACTGGAAACTGCTTGAGAGCAGAGACCATGGCCCCTGGGAGCAGAACAGTGCCATCG
This sequence comes from Smutsia gigantea, assembly GCA_032199065.1. Lineage (NCBI taxonomy): Eukaryota > Metazoa > Chordata > Mammalia > Pholidota > Manidae > Smutsia > Smutsia gigantea. Next base: position 263,162 of record JAVSCE010003648.1, on the reverse strand, counting down.
AGATAAACCCAGCCACTTTTAGGAGGAATGTCAAAGGGCAAAGTGATTGCTACAGTGGAATTTCCCACAGGAAACACCATCCCTGGTTACTGCAACAGAGTCCACCGCATCTCAAAATGCTTCAATTCAGGAAATTCACAGGGAAAACTTCAAAAAGAATTCCACGAGACTGAGTGAAGGGAACTCCATAGATCCTGGAGTCCTGCCTGAAGTCCTGCCTGACGTGATTCTGCATCCAAAATGCCTGATCTGAACTTTACTAAAGATTTTATTTCCTACCAAAGTAACATAATGCTCTTTCAATTCTGATCCTTCTTCCATAGGCTGTTCCCTTATCCCCCTTTTTGAACTGTTTCCATGAGCAGTAAGCAGATCATTACTGAATAGGTACTCTAAATGCATTACCTTCTATAAGAATGAGAACCCTGCACAGGAAAATATTGGCTATTAAATAAGGTGGTATTCAAACACAGGTAGCCACCTAAACAGAGGATCTGTGTGCATCCATTGGGCTGCTGTAACAAATACAAATTTACTATGTGTCTTGCCAATGGGTTTCAGCTACGGGCAAGTTCACTAGGGATTCAATGTGACCAAAGGAATGACAGTAGAATGTTCTTGGGGTGAAAGGGTTATAACCAGCTTTATTTCCACAGCGGCAGGTCAATCACTAAGATCTCGTTTACTCAGAGCAAGTCTGCATGCAGCAAGCCAGTCTCTGCCTCTGGGCCTCTCTGCCCGCACAGCCGTCCTCTGGGCCTCTCAGCACCGCTGTCCCACACAGCCGTCCTCTGGGCCTCTGTCCTCAGCGCTGCCACCACCCCTGCCTCTGCTCTGCTCTCCTGCAGCCTTGCAGCTGTGCCACCGTGTCGCCCAGAGCACTGGATGGAGCTCTTTATATAGAGTCAATAGCAACGTATTGCCCACACGCGTGTAGTGAGCTAACCGACCACGGCCAGATGGGAATCCTGGCCACAGGAACTTTCATTTTATCTACACTATGTTACAGTTCTGGAGGCCAGAAGTCTAAAAGGGGTTTCACCTGGCCACAGTCAAGGTCTCATCAGGCCTGCACTGCTTTCCGGGGGCTCCAGAGAAGAATCCACCGTCTGGCCTCACCTGCCCATGGAGGGAACCCACATCCTTCAGCACCAGTAATGAGTGTTGAGTCCTTCTCACATGGAATCAATTCTGACCTTCTGCTTTGCTTCCCTTTCCACTTCTAAAGGACCCACCTGTATACTCAGCCATCATCCCCTCATCCCATGGTCAGATGACTTCACCTGCCTCTGAATCCCCTCTGCCACGTAAACACAGTCACAAGTTCCAGGTATTAGGATGTGGGGGAGGGGGACATTATTCTGGTGGTCACAATTTGTAGCCATCTATAGTACACATGCCGTTTTATTTTTTTTGTACAAACACATACACCGTATCCAGACACACACAAAAAAAATTCTGGTATTTCTCTGCTCTACTTTATGAATTCCAGACTAACTCTGCTGAATAGTTCCACAGCCATCTTAGTGTTAAAAAAATTTTTTTAATCTGTTCTTGAAATTCCCTAAGGTCCCAAGGATGCAAACCAGAAAAATGTCTTATTTTGATTAAAAAAATAATAGTAAAAGCATAAAAGCCTCACCAAAGAGCTCTTATAGATTCACAAATAGTTTGGTATCCATTATAATCACATTTCAGAGCTTACTCTAGAAAAGGTCCAAAGGCTCCTATCAGTTATAACTCATTGCGCTATAGACAGGTTGACCTAAGGGTACACTTTTGTTAAAAGTTAATTTTACTTTATCTCAGGAGAGTGAGTTTTTCCAGAAACTCTCACGATCTCTGGTTAACCAAAGAGATCTGAACTCTGTCTCAGCTGTCACTGCTTTCCAATAAAAATAAATCATGACATTTTAATTCCAACCTCAGCTGTGGGAAAATGGACTCATCTTTTCAATTCTCCTTTTTTCATTAAGTGGAGACACTTACATCCAATAATTACAATATTTTAATATAATTAAAAATGGGTTTTTTGGGGGGTCAAATTCAACTAACACTTCTGTTGGACACTTTCTTTAAATAATGGTCAAAGGAGCAACTTCTGAATCTTCAAAAGAGCAATTTAAATAGTAATAACTTACTCTAAAATACATGACTTTCTTTGTTCCCCAAACTGACTTGGAACACTTGGAAATGTAAATTGGTGTACCTCAACAAAACAAAACACCCTATTCTATGGTCACAAACATTTAGGAAAAGATGGATACTATGCCCTGCTTTTAGACGGTCACAATGCATATTATTTAAAACTCTAAACAAGTCCCACAGCACTGAACCTCTAACTCTGCTCAATCTCACTGTTTTCAGGAAGTTTTCCTAATATGTCTATAAATATCCTGGGCTGAGACAGGTGAGAAGAGAATACTAATGCAGAGAGATCGCCACACAGTATTACTCATTGAGCACTCAGAGCACCCTCCTCACAACTGGGACCAATGCCAACTCCAGTTTAGCCCATGAAAGCTTATGAAAAATATTTGCAAATGCAAATGTAGAATGTCTCGCCAATGGGTTTCAACCCTGGGCAAGTTCGCTATGGATTCAGTGTGACCAAAGAAAATGACAGCAAAACATTCTTGGGGTGAAAGGTTTATACCCAACTTGATTTCCACAGCAGCAGGTCAATCACAAAAATCCCGTTCACTGAGAGCGAGTCTGCATGCAGCAAGCTGGTCTCTGCCTCAGGGCCCCTCTCCCCGCACAGCCGTCCTCTGGGCGTCTCTGCCTGCACAGCCGTCCTGCACAGCCGTCCTCTGGGCCTCTGTCCTCAGTGCTGCCACCACCCCTGCCTCTGCTCTGCTCTCCTGCAGCCTTGCAGCCCTGCCACCGTGTCACCCACAGCACTGGGTGGAGCTCCTTATATCAAGTCAATAGAACATATTGCCCACACGTGTGCAGTGAGCTGGCCAGCCAGGGCCAGGTGAGAATCCTGGACACAGGAACTCTCATTTTATCCACAAGAATCAATGCCAAATTGCAACTATGATCAAGATTTACTTGAAACAACACAATGAGGAAAATGTACTTAAAGCCTCTAGTTTTTATATGGATGGGTCATTTAAAAGAAATTATGTTTAAGCAATATGACTACATGATCCAAGTCTAAATAAACCATGTTTATAAATAGTCAAAATGTATCTCATTCAAAGTGCTGGCCCCCAAATACAGCCATGACGTTCCACCCACTGCACAGAAGCAACAGATTCATGGGAGACATTTCAAAGGGTTTTTCCTTCATCCACTGAGTTAATCAAAAATAATATTCAATTAAAATAAATTGAGGTTAATTTTGAAGGGATGGGAAGTTTCTTTTATAAACCTATCAGTGTAGAAGAAAAGTGAAAAAAGGTATTTCCGCAGTTTAAAAATTCTAGAATGGAAACTGACCCAAGACTTAGTACAGGGCATCGCTGGGGACAGAGTGCCTGGGCCGGGGGAGGGCCGGGAGGACAGGGCAGGTGCCGCAGGGAGGGCCTGCACAGAAGCAGGGGTGCAGGAACCAGCTCGGAGGACCCTAGGTCCTGGGAAGCAAGAAGGGCACTGGGAAGGACCTGCAAGGCAATGGAGCAGGTTGTTACCTGTCCTAACAGCTCTTGGAGACGTGCTAGAACTGTTGGACCTTACTCTCTATATAACAGAGGGCTCTGAAGAGATTTAAACAGAGGGGCTAGCATTCAGACCCAGATTTGGAAAAGATCACTGTCTCAATAAAATAAATAAAATGGAAAATAAAACAGTGGAACTAGAAACCAGAGACCAAGTCATCAGCCTCCGTGATTTTCACAGCGCCATCAGGGTCAGTTCGCTCTTCCGCGGACTCTGCGGGGAGCAGGAATCACCACCCCCACTTAGTGTCAGAGGCTGGGCTTCAACAGGGTCAGAAGACTTGCCCGAGGTCACATAATGCTTATGAAACAGTGGCTAAATGGCTCTAAATCCACATCTTCTCATTCCACTTGCCTGCCTTCTCAACCCCCTGCACTTAAAACAAAAGGCAAACCAGTCACATCACATCCCGGAGTGGTGGTGGCGATGAACCAGACATGACTAATTAGATACTTTCGCATTCCAGCAGCACAGGACATACTCCACTCCACAGCTGTACAAAATGAAATCGGTTCCGAACATTTTTATGAATTGTGCTTTCACCTGAAAATTTGGCCGCTACTAAATATTTTTTACCCTTCTTCAGGGATGTGTTCAAGTCCCCAAAAAGGTTCATGCCCATCAAACAATTAAGCAGGACTTTAGTTTAATCCCTAAACTCTGAATACAATTATAATCTACAACCCCAATTCAAGGTGGAAACTGCCTGGCTGTAAATATTAAGTCTTGATATGCAGCAGATTAAAATAAAACTTGGTTTACTCAGAGTAGTTGGTAAACTGGATGTTCTGGTTAACTTTATATTCTGACTCTCAGGAATTTAACATGTAGTCCATATATCAACAAAGGAATGACCAATCTTCAAAGAATAAGAATAAAAAAATTTTAAATTAAACCCACACTAAGTATGATTATCGTGGCATCACTTCAACAGCTAATGGTAACTAACATTTACTGGATGTTTACCCTGGGACACATACTCTTCTTGGTGTTCTATATCCACTAACTCACTGCATTATACCTCATTAACTCATAATTCAATAAAAAAGAATTATAATTGTAAATATGAAAAACAAATCTGCTTAAATTAGGTGGGTTTTTTTTTTTGGTGGGTTGGCTTCCGGAAAAATCGAAGTTATATTCCACCACAATAATTCACTGATTGATTTTCTTTATAGCCTCCAGATAATAAGCAACTTAATCGGCAAACCGCATCCCTGTGCCCTACTGATCCACAGAAGCATTACTCTTCCCTGCTTGTCAGCTCTGTCCTCGCAAGCTGACATTTCATTAAGGGGCATAATTGAAAATCTGGCTTTCAGGTAAGCCTTAGCGTCTTCCTTCCCCCTTGACTTCCCTGTTTTTACCCCTGCCCCTGAGCAACTACGCCACAGATTTTCGTCGATGCTGCTTCCCATCCGTTTCCCAGGATGTACTCTGCAATACACGCCCACTACATTCAGGTTCTCTATGTGCCCAAAAGCTCCAGTACTCGGGGGTTTGCTGTTTCCCGTCCTGCCTGATGGCTAGGCCTGTCCGCTTGGCCCACCTGAACCCGAGAAGCGGTGCCCTCCTGCACACCCCCGGGAGCCGGGCGCCCCGGCCCCAGGAGGGGGTACGTGGCACTGCCAAACTCCTACTGCTGCGGTCAGATGGAGGGCACTGCGAGGCGTGTGCACCGGGATCCAGTGAGCACTCCTAGAGCGCGTCCAAGTCCCCACGGACAAGCATCTGTCTTTTTCAAACTGGGCTGCTGCATTCTTAGGGTAAATTCCTACGAGTGGAATTCCTGGGTCAAATTGTATTTCTATTTTGAGTTTTTTGAGGAACCTCCATACTGCTTTCCACAATGGTTGAACTAATTTGTAGTCCCACCAGCAGTGTAGGAGGGTTGGTTCCCTTCTCTCCACATCCTCGCCAACATTTGTTGTTGTTTGTGTTTTGGATTTTGGCCATCCTCACTGGTGTGAGGTGATATCTCATTGTGGTTTTAATCTGCATTTCTCTGATGATTACCAATGTGGAGCATCTTTTCATGTGCCTGCTGGCCATCTGAATTTCTTCTTTGGAGAAGTGTCTATTCATGTCCTCTGCCCATTTCTTAATTGGATTATTTGCTTTCTGTTTGTTAAGGTGCGTGAATTCTTTATATATTTTGGATGTCAACCCCTTATCAGATACATCATTTATGAATATATTCTCCCATACTGTAGGATGTCTTTTTGTTATACTGATGGTGTCCTTTGCTGTACAGAAGCTTTTCAGCTTGATATAGTCCCACTTGCTCATTTTTGCTTTTGTTTCCCTTGCCCGGGGAGATATGTTCATGAAGAAGTCGCTCATGTTTATGTCCAAGAGATTTTTGCCTATGTTTTTTTCTAAGAGTTTTATGGTTTCATGACTTACATTCAGGTCTTTGATCCACCTTGAGTTTACCTCTGTGTATGGGGCTAGACAGTAGTCCAGTTTCATTCTCTTACATGTAGCTGTCCAGTTTTTCCAACACCAGCTGCTGAAGAGGCTGTCATCTCCCCATTGTATATCCAAGGCTCCTTTATCAAATATTAACTGACTGTATAAGTTTGGGTTAATGTTTGGATTTTCTATTCTGTTCCACTGGTCTGTGGGTCTGTTTTTGTGCCAATACCAAATTGTCTTGATTACTGTGGCTTTGTAGTAGAGCTTGAAGTCAGGGAGCGTAATTCCCCGTTTTATTCCTCCTTCTCAGGATTGCTTTGGCTATTCGGGGTCTTTGTGGTTCCATATGAATTTTAGAATTATTTGTTCCAGTTCATTGAGAAAGCTGTTGGTAGTTTGATAGGGATTGCATTGAATCTGTAGACTGCTTTAGGTAGGATAGCCATTTTGTCAATATTGATTCTTCCTAGCCAAGAGCATGGGATGCATTTCCATTTGTTAGTGTCCTCTTTAATTTCTCTTAGGAGTGTCTTGTAGTTTTCAGAGTACAGGTCTTTCACTTCCTTCGTTAGCTTTATTCCTAGATATTTTATTCTTTTCCATGCAATTGTGAATGGAATTGTTTTTCTGATTTCTCTTTGTGTTAGTTCATCGTTAGTGTATAGGAAAGCAACAGATTTCTGTGTGTTAATTTTGTATCCTGCAACTTTGCTGAATTCAGATATTAGTTCTAGTAGTTTTTGGAGTGGAGTCTTTAGGGTTTTTTATGTACAGTATCATGTCATCTGCAAATAGTGACAATTTGACTTCTTCTTTACCAATCTGGATGCCTTGTATGTCTTTGTTTTGTCTGATTGCTGTGGCTAGGACCTCCAGTACTATGTTGAATAACAGTGGAGAGAGTGGGCATCCCTGTCTTGTTCCCGATCTTAGATGAAAAGCTTTCAGCGTCTCGCCGTTAAGTATGATGTTAGCTGTGGGTTTGTCATATATAGCCTTTACGATGTTGAGGTACTTGCCTCTATACCCATTTTGTTGAGAGTTTTAATCAGGAATGGATGCTGAATTTTGTCAAATGCTTTTTCAGCATCTATGGAGATGATCATGTGGTTTTTGTTCTTCTTTTTGTTGATGTGGTGGATGATTTTGATGGATTTTTCAAATGTTGTACCATCCTTGCATCCCTGGGATGAATCCCACTTGATCATGGTGTATGATCCTCTTGATGTATTTTTGAATTTGGTTTGCTAATATTTTGTTGAGTATTTTTGCATCTACGTTCATCAAGGATATCGGTCTGTAATTTTCTTTTTTGGTGACGTCTTTGCCCAGTATTGGTATTAGAGTGATGCTGGCTTCATAGAATGAGTTTGGAAGTATTCCCTCCTCTTCTATTTTTTGAAAAACTTTAAGGAGAATGGGTGTTATTTCTTCTCTATAAGTCTGGTAGAATTCAGAGGTGAATCCATCTGGTCCGGGAGTTTTGTTCTTGGGTAGTTTTTTGATTAACGATTCAATTTCGTTGCTGGTGACAGGTCTGTTTAGTTTTTCTGTTTCTTGCTTGCTCCGTCTTGGAAGGTTGTATTTTTCTAAGAAGTTGTCCATTTCTTCTAGGTTTTCCAGCTTCTTAGCATATAGATTCTCATAATATTCTCTTATAATTCTTTGTATTTCTGTGGGGTCCATCGCTATTTTTCCTTTCTCATTTCTGATTCTGTTTATGTGTGTAGATTCGCTTTTTCTCTTAATGAGTCTGGCTAGAGGTTTATCTATTTTGTTTATTTTTTCAAAGAACCAGCTCTTGGTTTCATTGATTTTTTCTATTGTTTTATTCTTCTCAATTTTATTTATTTATTCTCTAATCTTTATTATGTCCCTCCTTCTGGTGACTTTGGGCCTCATTTGTTCTTCTTTTTTCCAATTTCAGTAATTGTGTCTTTAGGCTATTCATTTGGGAATGTTCTTCCTTTTTTAAATAGGCCTGGATTGCAATATACTTTCCTCTTAGAACTGCCTTTGCTGCGTCCCACAGAAGTTGTGGCTTTGTGTTGTTGTTGTCATTAGTCTCCATATATTCTCTGATTTCTGTTTTGATTTGGTCGTTAACCCATTGATTAATTAGGAGAATGTTGTTAAGTCTCCATGTATTTGTGAGCCTTTTTGATTTCTTTCTAAAATTTATTTCTAGTTTTATAGCTTTGTGATCTGAGAAGTTGGTTGGTAGAATTTCAATATTTTTGAATTTACTGAGGTTCTTTTTGTGGCCTAGTATGTGGTCTATTCCGGAAAATGTTCCATGTGCACTTGAGAGGAATGTGTATCCTGCTGCTTTTGGGTGCAGAGTTTTGTAGATGACTGTTAGGTCCATCTGTTCTAGTGTGTTGTTCAGTGCCTCTGTGTCTTTACTTATTCTCTGTCTGGTTGATCTGTCCTTGGAGTGAGTGGTGTGTTGAAGTCTCCTAAAATAAATGCATTGCTGTCTATTTCCTCCTTTAATTCTGTTAGTATGTGTTTCACATATGCTGGTGCTCCTGTGTTGGGTGCATATATATTTATAATGTTTATATCTTCTTGTTGGACTGACCCCTTTATCATTATGTAATGTCCTTCTTTATCTCTTGTTACTTTCTTCGTTTTGAAGTCTATTTTGTCTGATACAAGAACTGCAACACCCGCTTTTTTCTCTTTGTTTTTTGCATGAAATATCTTTTTCCATCCCTTCACTTTAAGTCTGTGTATATCTTTGGGTTTGAGGTGAGTCTCTTGAAGGCAGCATATAGATGGGTCTTGCTTTTTTATCCATTCTGTTACTCTGTTTCTTTTGATTGGTGCATTCAGTCCATTTACATTTAGGGTGATTATTGATAGATATGTACTTATTGCCATGGCTGGCTTTAGATTCGTGGTTACCAAAGGTTCAAGGGTTGCTTCTTCACTATCTAACAATCTAACTTAACTTTCTTGTTAAGTTATTATAAACACCTTCTGATGTTTCTTTATTTCTCTCCCTTCTTATTCTTCCTCTTCCATTCTTTATATACTAGGCGTTTTATTCTTGGCCTTTAGTTACTATTTGGATGGTCTGCTTTCTTTGCTATGATTTTATTTTCTCTGGTGACATCTTTTTAGCCTTAGCGGTGCTTCCCTCTAGAGCAGGCCATTTAAGATATCCTGTAGTGGTGCTTTATGAGAGGCCAACTCTCTCAACTTTCATTTGCTTGGAAATTGTTTAATCCCTCCGTCATATTCTAATGATAATCGTGCTGGATACAATATTTTTGGTTCGAGGCCCTTCTGTTTCATTACGTTAAATATATCATGCCATTCTCTTCTGGCCTGTAGGGTTTCTGTTGAGAATCTGATGATAGTCTGATGGGTTTTCCTTTGTAGGTGATCTTTTTTCTCTCTCTAGCTGCCTTTAATACTCTGTCTTTATCTTTGATCTTTGCCATTGTAATTATTATGTGTCTTGGTGTTGTCTTCCTTTAGTCCCTTGTGTTGGGAGATTTGTGGGCTTCCATGGACTGCGAGACTATTTCCTTCCCCAGCGTTGGGAAGTTTTCAGCAATTATTTCTTCAAAGACACTTTCTATCCCTTTTTGTCTCTCTTCTTCCTCTGGTACTCCTATAATGCGAATATTGTTCCATTTGGATTGGTCACACAGTTCTCTTAATATTCTTTCATTCCTAGAGATCCTTTTATCTCTCTCTGCCTCAGCTTCTCTGTATTCCTGTTCTCTGATTTCTGTTCCATTAACAGTCTCTTGCATCTCATCCAGTCTGCTGTTAAGCCCATCGATCGCTTGTCTGATTTCTGCATTGTCTTTCCTCACTTCCCTAACTTCCTCCCTCAGCTCTTGCACATTTCTCTGTAGATCCATCAGCATGGTTATGACTTTTTTTCTGAATTCTTTTTCAGGAAGACTGTGCATTTCCATCCCTTCAGGTTCCCTCTCTGGGGTTTTCTGGTTGATCTTAGTCTGGACCATATTCCTCTGTCTTTTCATGGCTATAGAAGTGGTCACTGGTAGTCGCTAAGTATGTCAGCTGGGCTCTTTAAGACTTTAAAAAGAAAAAAAAGAAGAAGAAAGAAAAAAAAAAGAAAAGAAAAGAAAAAAGAAAGAGAAGAAAAACAAAAAACAAAACAAAACAAAACAACCAAAAAAAAAAACGCCCACCAGGAGTAGACTCTGTGGGGATGCTGTAGGTGGCGCTGTTGCTCCGCTATTCTGCAGCTGTCGCTAAGCCGCTCTGCAGGGCCATTTATAGCTCTGGCCGGGGTGGGAAAGAATGGGAGGGTGTTGATCTCTGTGGAAAGTCTAAGTGCAGCCACCCTTTCCCAGTCGCCAGCTAAGGGGTCCGAAACTCCCCAGGACTCCCAGTGTGCCAGGGCGATCCAGCTCCTCCACTGGGCTCCTGTCTCTTTAAGACCGCTGAAAAAAGCGCGCAGTTTTCTTTTTTTTTTCTTTTTCTTTCCTTCTCAGGAGCCAGCTGCAAGCACCCTGGCGCGTTCCCTGCTCAGATCCTGCACCCTCTGTCTCTCCAATCTCCGCTACACCACGTGATGTGTGTCAGATCACCGGGGCTGGTTATTTCATGCACCTGTACTTCCACTCCCTCTCGGCTCTGAATCCTCTCCTCCCGCCGGTGTGCAGGGGTGGGCGAGTGCTTGGGTCCCGCCAGGTCGCGGCTCCATATCTTACCCGCATCGTGGGGTGCCGAGTCCTCTCAGGTGTAGCTGCACGCTGTGCGCTTTCCTGTGTATTCTGGTCTCTCTTTTAGGAATAGTTGTACTTGCTGTATGTTCATAGATATATATAGTTTTGGGAGGAGATTTCTGCCGCCCTGCTCACGCCACCATCTTCCCGGAAATCCTCAGAAACATATAACTTTAAACAATACCCAACCATTATGATAATCTGGCTTATATAACACAGTGATATTCTAATCAACAGGTCTGGCCATCAAACTTTTCTGTTTATGGTTAAGTTTTCAGTGATTTCATTTATTCTGTAGCATGATGAAATTCGTAATAAACAATTGTAGCTAAGATTTATTCAACACTTACTATGTATTCCAAAGTTGCTCGTCTAACAGCCATACACACACATACCACTTCAAAAACCTTTTCAAAGATACAGTAACTCTGTATGATGGTGCTATCATTATTCCTGTTTAAATATGAGGCAATCAAACAGAGAGGTAAGTGACTTGTCCAAGGCCACACAGGCAGTCTGTGACAGAGCTGGCACTTCAGCCCAGGCAGCCAAAGCCCAGAATCCATGCTTTTACCTCTTAAGCTGTCCTGTTTCTCATGCATTAACATGCCATGTTAACAATTATAGATCATAAATAATTAGCACAGTATAGGGGAATTTAATTTCTTTCAGTGACATTTCCTCTGCACCCTAAGAGACAAAACTGATATGGACAACACACCTCCGGATAGTTGCCATGTATCTTCTTGCATTTATGGCCACTGTACTGTAATGACACACGGCCTCTGTAGCTGGACTACCTGGATTCCAGTCCCGTCCATACCACTGTGGAAATTAACAGGGCAGTTCTCAAGCACCCCAATCCTTCTCTCCCTCTGGGCACATGGCAGTACTGTACTTCCTCGCTTCCTCTAAATGGGCTCATGGCTGAGGGACTTGCTTTGGACAATGAATTGTGAGCAGTAAAATGTGCCACTCAAGTGACTTTAAAGCTACAGCTTACCTTGCCAGTTCCCCTCCCAGAAGAATGAGATGAGCCGAGCTTCTGTGGGCCTGGGTCTCTGAGTAGTAACTAAAATGCAGAGAAGGCCCCTGGGACCTTGCACTGGATGCGTGTCATGAGAGACAAGTCTCTGTCATGCTGAGCCTCTCAAATTGGACAGTCGCTTGTTACTGTACCACAGCTGAATCTACTCTTCTCAGTGACACAGTTACTTATTAGCTGCATGACCTTTCACAGTTTCTTAACTTCTGTGTCTATCTCCTCATCTTTAAAATGGAGGTAATAACAGCAAATACCTCATAGTGCTGCTGTGAGAATTAAACAAGTCAGTGCACATAAAGTGCCCAGAATACTGCCTGGCACGCAGTCAGACCACTGTTTACCCTCGGTACACTCAGGCAGGCTGACTCACGTTATCACTGTGGCCACGGGTCCTTACAGTAGGAAGAATGACTATGTAAATGGTTATTGTTTCTTATTATTCTAATAAGAAAATGTCAAATATGCAGACTCAAAAGCTAACAAATAATTGACTGACAGGCATAAAAACTAAATAACAAAACCCCAAATGATGAAAAAAGAAAAAACAGAAGAAAACAGAAGAGAGAGACCATATTTAACCAGCCCAACTTTTGCTTCTGCCTCAGCTTTTGCCAGTAATACACATATAAACAAACACGAACACACACACAGCCTTCTCAATGAGCAGACTCAATGTGCTGGCCAACTAGAAAGAGATTCATCTGAAGGAGCCAACAATGTGGTGCCAATGACTGAGACGCGCATGGTAATGTCTCCTGATGGACCAGCACCTGAGGCCCGGCGGCTGGGAACAGAATAAGCAGAGAGAAAACGAGAGAGATGACGGGGAAAACCAATGCAGAGTGTTCAGACCACAAGGTGACTGGGTCAGGAAGAGCGTCATGCTTAGACTGCAGAACATCTTGAAGAGCGTAATCATCCAAGACAACTTCCACCGGGTGCTTTTTTATTTACTTGGGAGAAAAGTACACCAGATTTCAATAGGGGAAATGGATGTTGTACATGCCTGTGAGGTGGTTGCACCCATCAACAACTAGCATGCCAGAAACACAGATTCTGAAGTCTTTATTAATCATAACTTTGATGAAGATAACAGAGGAAGACTTTCTTAAAGGGAGAGAAGAGCCACATTTACACATTGAAAAAATAGCCTGTTTTACTAAAAAATAACCTAATCAGGGGCTAGAGCAAGAAAATGTGTATCTATAAGGTTCTACATATTTTTAATGCAGATTTGAATTGGCTCTGAATGTGGTAATGGAAGGGGATGATGCACCCAACGGAGTCCCTTGAAAGTGATGAAATCCAGGGAGCTTCTGGTTATAGCAAGTTTTGAAAAAATTAAGGAGAGTGTCCTGAGACCAGAAAGGTCAGCAAGAGATATAAGATAGAAAAGATGAAGGTCAAATGGATACATATTACTGATAAGGAGTAAGTAACAAGACTGCAGTGAGAACACCCTCTGGTCTTAATCAGGAAACAAGAAATAAGCTTATTCGAGACCTATGGTTGTTCATGTTTGGGGTTATGGAGCCCTAGGAGAGTCTAAGGAAAGTATGTAGACCCTCTCTCCAGAAAAAAGATAATGAAGTTCATGTACACACAGGATTCTTCACAAAAACTCAGAAGAAAGACAACAAAAGATCCCTGAATCAAAGACATCTGCACCCCCATGTTTATCGCAGCACTATTTGCAATAGCCAAGATATGGAAGCAACCTAATTGTCCATCAGTAGGTGAATGAATAAAGAGGTAGTACATATATACAATGGAATATTACTCAGCCATAAAAAGAAAATAAATCCTTCCATTTGCAATAACATGGATGGATCTAGAGGGTATTATGGTCAGTGAAATAAGGCAGGTGGAGAAAGACAAACAGCATATGATTTCATTTATCTGTGGAATATAAAAACAAAGCAATATAGAAGGAACAGAACAGCAGTAGACTCATAGACACTGAGAAGTGACTAGTGGTTACCAAGGAGGAGGGATGGGGAGGGTGGGTAGGGGGAGCAGAAGGGGATTAAGGGGCACTATAATTCACAATCACAATGTAGGTTGGTCCCTGGGACAGTAGTACAGCACGGAGAATACAGCTAATGATTCTGTAACACCTTACTATGCTGATGGATGATGACCACTGGAGGGGGTGAGGACTTGATAATATGGGTAAATGTTGAACCACAGTGCCGTGTATCTAAAACCAACATAAGATTGCTCATTAATGATACTCTAATAAAAAAATAAAAAAGGAAAACAAGAAAAAAAAAACCACCAGAGGTTTCTGGACACTCCAAGCTTATGTCAAGATCAAGGAGAAGAAATGAGGAAATAGAATCAAAACTTCCTCTTCTGGAAACTAGAAGATGGGAAGCTAAAACCAATCATCTGACAAGAGACTGATGACCAGAAGAGGGGGAGAAGCCCCAGGACGGTACAGCCGCCCCAGTCCTTGGCACCGGGCCAGGACCCCTCTTGAAACATGCTGCTCAGATGTCATTTTTTCTACAGTGACATTGGTGAGAAATGGCAGTGCCGAGGCTGGAGGTTCACCACAGAAGCTGGGACTTGAAAGCATCTCCAAGCTTCTCCGTAACTGGGACAGCATCTCCAGACCGGAGGGCGCAGGTGAGACTTGCCGCAGCAGAAAAGAACGGGCCTTCATGGGAAGGCGGGGGACTGCGGTCCGGCCCGGTGGTGAAGCCCCACACGCCCCCTTCGCCACTACAGAAAGCACGGAATAGTCTGCTGCCCCCCACCCCGACTAACCGATACCACAGACCTGTGAGCTGCCCTGAGCCAACACATGGCACAGTCTAGCAGATCAGATCTGCCCTCACAGAGGCGGCCGGCGAAGCAGGGAAGGCTGAGGATGGCGGGCTGCTGTCGTCCGACGGGTCAGCCCTGTGCTCCTTTCACGGGGAACAAGTCCCTGCCTCCCTTATCCTGGCACAGCTCGGCCAACTACTCTGCCAGGGCTCGTTCCTCCTCCCTCCACATCACCTAACTGCTAAGTAGAATTCATTACGGTTCATTCGCTCAGAGATACTCACTTTCACTCTGAAAATATTTGGTTGTGCTAATATATCAACATAAAGAACTCTTTTATAGTCACCATCTTCCTCTGCTCCCCCCGCCTCATATTTAGTTCTGCCTCCCATCACTTCTGAAGCAGTGATTTACAGCTGCCCTATCCTTTTCCTTCCTATTAGATTTTTTAGGCTATTTAACTATTTCAGGCATAAAAGTGGACAGGTAAATAATCTCCAAGTTAGTTATTTTTTTCCTTTCCTCCCTTGCCCTTTTCCAGTTTCAAGATAGCATATCAGTCCTTCACGCACTCTCAAAAATGGTATCTTACCTGCCCAGCACTGTCCTTGGTCAATTCTTAAATATACTAGACCATACTAGATATTTCTGGCTCATTTAAGAAATGCTTCACTGATCTTTTTATTTACTTCCCTCTTCAGTGGGGAATTTTTTATCTTTTCACGACCATATGTGGGTTATCTTTTGGACAAGAATATGCCAATAAGAAAGGTCATAAATTTACCTACTTTGCATAAAGGGAGTATTTTGTTACCATCACGTATCTCTATTAAACCATGAAGGATATAATGCAGGCCATGTTCCTGAAGTCAAGCATGGAGGGAAATAATGAGAGGTCAATAAGTGAGCCCTGACTCACAAGTGCTGCTCAGAAAGCAAAAGAGACATCTGTGAGGGTCGACCTTGGCCTCGTCACTACTTCGCAAATGTGTACATATGTTTGTACTAAGTAACTGTTCAAAGACTTTTCCAAAGAAATTAAAAGGCATTGTCTAAGGTTTAAAACGATTACCCATTCCAGCTTTAGCAATGTCTACTTCATAACCAAACATTGCTGTTTTAATGAAACGAGCACAGTATTTTAAAGTACTCAGACTAAATGCAATTAATTAACTGCAACTTATAATACATGACCTATCAATGAAGAACTTTTCTTTAAAAATAAGATCTATAATTACAAAGCTCACAATAAGTGGACACCAGAACATCTAAGAGTGGAATCTTAAGACAATCAATATTTGCAAGTCAATTAAAACTTCTCAAGGCATTGTATAATAAACTCAGTTTCCCTTAATTATTTAAGGAAGCAGTTTGAGAAATTGCATTAACTTAGAATGCTAACCTGCTTCATTCCTTACCCTGCTTCCACTGCTTGCACATGAGCCCTTCATTCAGTACAATGATCCGTGTGCTTATGAGACCTAAGTGAACACTGTCCAATCACCCCTTTCATTGCAGGGAGACCATATCAAAGTGGAGCCTTCTTTTTAAAATGTTTAGTGGGAGCTATATTTTAACCTATGCCACTGCTCAAGTCTATGTGAAATGAACCAGGTTTAAACATTCAAATTAATATAGGAAACATATCCTAAACATTATTTAGAGGGGACTTGATTAGATTTTCTTCAACAAATTCACCCTTCAGCAGACAGGCAGAGAACCCCCAATTCCCTCTCTGATTGTCTGGACTAATTTGGGGGAGTTCTGCTTACATTTGAAATTATCATCCATGAAGTAACTCCTTGGAGTAGAGAGGGTTGGAAAGCATCTGAACAAGTGAGATGTGTTTTGACACAGGCCCAGAGCCGCCACCGAGCTCCTGAGCTCTACCCAGGTAGACGCTGGGCCAGCCAGCACTGGAGCAGGGACCAATTTCAGCTGCTCTGGAAATAAACCCAACCCAAAAGGAAAATGTTGCTATCTTTCTAAAATGAAAAATCAGAAGCACAGGTCAAGATCCTGCTAAGGTCATTCGGGCCACCTGACCAGGTGATGTGGTTTCTGAAATACCTACTGTACTTCTGGAAATATACTAGTTTCTTTCCTCCTACGAGGCCATCAGATGCTTGGCAAAGTCAGTGTGGGTTTCTCTGGTCCTGGTGGCCAGAGTCCCTAAGTTGTAGACCAGGTAGTTAAACAGCAGAATGCACAGCATTAAAAACTTTTTTTTAAATGTAAGATAGTTTCAGAGATCATTTGAGTTTCAAGTTATTCACATTTTGAATAAAATCAGATTATATATATGAATAATAAAGCTTATATGCCCAAAAAACTAAAAATAGGATACTTTGGTGGTAAAGCAGGGATCTGATTCTTAGTCAAGTATTTTTCTGTTTCAATTAGTACTTTTGTTTTAACAAAGGAGTAAAAGTTATAATGCTAAGTGATTCTCTGTCACTCTCCCCAAAGAAACTACACTGCCTAAAAGCATTTCAATTGTTAATTTGATGTGTGATTTAATAACACACAACACTGCTTTCCATGAAAACTCTTCTATCCAAACAGACAACCCACTTGTGCAGTGGCCCAGGTTCTACTCTCTAAGTGATCTTTTTCTATCAAGCAATATTTTTAGGATGAAATACCATTTCCAAAATTGTACCAAGAGGAAAGAGAGATTTGAAACATTAAGTTTGTGTCTCAATAGCTAAGATTTGCATTTACATTTTGGAAGTGTTTTCCCCAAAACATTGGTGTGCTCAAGAACTTGTTCAAAACACAGATTCCCGCAACCCAGTCCCAGGAAGTAAAAATCAGTGGGTCTGGGGTGGGAGGAGGAATCTGCATTTTTAATTAGCACCCGGTATTTCTGATGCAGGTGGTCTTGAAAAATAGCACTGCAGGGAAGAGAATAAATTTCCATTATAACTGTCCAGTCTTCATGCCTCTTTTCCCAACTCCATGACTTTTTTTTTCATTTGACACTTTTTAAACAATCCCTAGTTGAATTAGTGTTTTTCAAGGAAAATCTTCAAAATGTCATTTTCTCTCCAACTCTACAGTAACAATAATACCAAAGGCAAGGCATAGACAAAGCTGGAAAGCTCACTTGCTTTAAGGAATGATTTAAAATTAGAACTGGGAGGGATCTTGATCACTCTAGACAAATTCTCATTTTAATCTTTAAATAGTATTTTAAGCACTCCCTGGACTACTAATTTTGTTATCTACATTCTCCAGTTACCTCATACATGCTACAAAGTGAGATGATGCCTGAAATTTAAATCAGTCTCAATAGGCTCTTGCACTGGGTTTTCACCAAGTCTTGCTTTCATTTGCTGTATACTCCTATTTAAACTTTTTAGAATCAGAATTCTTTATTTCATACATTTATTTCATTACTTTGCATAAGATTACTTAGAACCTTCTGGAAATTCCCACCCAACCACAAACATAATTTGTTGCACTGAGTAAACTTAGGTTTTTAAATCACAAATTCAGATTTTCACTTAAATAACTTCAGACATGGCAAGCTAACCTGGAGTTGCCAAAGTCAATATGTTAAGTCTGTCTCTAGGGCAACAGAGTAAAGAGTAGTGAGTGAGGTTTTGAGCTACATTCCTGCTCACTTCTGATTTAGCAGCAGGCTTCTACGTGCTCCCGGTATGCTCTGATCATGCCTTTGTCTGACCTCGAAATTGTGTGGAGTAACTTTTTGATTGTTTTTCTACTATTCTTTTTAAGATACTTTATTTCAATTTTTCTTGCTGTTTACACTTAAAAAAATTTTTCACTATCAAGTTATTATATGCGACAGCTCTACACAAACGTCCGTGTGCCTCACCACCATTTAAAAACTGTCCATGTGAAATTGAGGACTGTACGTATTCAGTGGCTTAATTAGAAATCTGCAAACCCCTCCACACAAGGGACCAGTGTCAATTCAGTAAGTACTTCCTGTTGCTTTTGTAAAAGCTCTTCCCAGTTTTTTTTTAAAACCACTACCGAGATGATCTCCTTCTACCCAATTCTAGAAGTTTCACAATACATCATTTTTGTGGACTCAAGAATATACTACACTGCTAATGTCAGAATGCCAATCAATCTGAATTCTCCTAGACCATAAATTAGAAATTTAATTCATCTAACTATAATTAGCCATTACCTGAATGGGTAAAACACACAAAACCCACTGTCCTAATTAACCACAGTGCATGTGGAAATATTTTAAATAAACTGATATGGAAAGGAAGTCTAATAAAGTAAACATAGGACAGAATGATTTAAGTACAATATATTTAACCAAGACACAATGAAAAACAATTCTACAGTGCTAAGGTTTTCTAACATAGAAAAAGTTCTGCTATTATAACCTGCTAATGGCTTCAATGTCTCTAAATTGTATCTTTAAACCATTTTATTAGTAAGAAATAAAAAAGATGATATATAAGGCCCTGAACCTATAAGACACCAAAATGTGAGTTACCCACTTTTAGAGAAGGTTACACAAAATAGAGGTTACATACATGCACACATCACTTGATACACACAATAAATACACTACAGTAAACATACCCTTATTCTGTAACCAGATATTCTATCATGATGACAGCATGATTGGCATCAATCATCTGATAAAGTAATACATTTATTTTTTGCTAAATTATAAACCAAATTTCTCAATTCGTTGAGATGTTAGGTATCTGAGGTGAATCAAATGCAGTTAAGGAATTAAAAAAGAATTTGTTTGAAATTCTGGGAAGATGGCGGCGTGAGCAGGGCGGCATAAATCTCCTCCCAACACTATATTTATCTACGAAAATACAGCAAATACAACTATTCCTAAAAGAGAGACCAGAATACAAAGGAAAGCGCACAGCATGCAGCTACACCTGAGAGGACTCGGCACCCCAAGAGGCAGTCCTAAAGAGCCCAGCTGACATACGTGGAAACTACCAGCGACCACTTCTATAGCCATGAAAACAGAGAGGAATATGGTCGAGACTAAAATCAACCAGACAACCCCAGGGAGGGAGCCAGAAGGAATGGAAATGCACAGTCTTGCTGAAAAAGAATTCAGAATAAAAGTCATAACCATGCTGATGGACCGACAGAGAAATGGGCAAGAGCTGAGGGAGGAAGTGAGGGAAGTGAGGAAAGACAATGCAGAAATCAGACAAGCGGTCAACAGGCTTAACAACAGACTGGATGAGATGCAAGAGACTGTTAATGGAACAGAAATTAGAGAACAGGAATACAGAGAAGCTAGGCAGAAAGAGATAAAAGGATCTCTAGGAGTGAAAGAATATTAAGAGAACTGTGTGACCAATCCAATCGGAACAATATTCGCATTATAGGAGTACCAGAGGAAGAAGAGAGACAAAAAGGGATAGAAAGTGTCTTTGAAAAAATAATTGCTGAAAACTTTCCCTCGCGGGGGAAGGAAATAGTCTCGCAGTCCATGGAAGCCCACAGATCTCCCAACACAAGGGACCCAAGGAAGACAACACCAAGACACATAATAATTACAATGGCAAAGATCAAAGATAAAGACAGAGTATTAAAGGCAGCTAGAGAGAGAAAAAAAATCATCTACAAAGGAAAACCCATCAGACTATCATCAGATTCTTAACAGAAACCCTACAGGCCAGAAGAGAATGGCATGATATATTTAACATAATGAAACAGAAGGGCCTCGAACCAAGAATATTGTATCCAGCACAATTCTCATTTAAATATGACGGAGGGATTAAACAATTTTCAGACAAACGAAAGTTGAGAGAGTTTGCCTCTCATAAAGCACCACTACAGGATATCTTAAATGGCCTGCTCTAGAGGGAAGCACCGCTAAGGCTAAAAAGATGTCACCAGAGAAAATAAAATCATAGCAAAGAAAGCAGACCATCCAAATAGTAACTAAAGGCCAAGAATAAAACACCTAGTATATAAAGAATGGAGGAGGAAGAATAAGAAGGGAGAAAAATAAAGAAACATCAGACTGTGTTTACAATAACTTAACAAGAAAGTTAAGTTAGATTGTTAGATAGTAAAGAAGCAACCCTTGAACCTTTGGTAACCACGAATCTAAAGTCAGCAATGGCAATAAGTACATATCTATCAATAATCACCCTAAATGTAAATGGACTGAATGCACCAATCAAAAGACACAGAGTAACAGAATGGATAAAAAAGCAAGACCCATCTATATGCTGCCTACAAGAGACTCACCTCAAACCCAAAGATATACACAGACTAAAAGTGAAGGGATGGAAAAAGATATTTCATGCAAAAACAAAGAGAAAAAAGCGGGTGTTGCAGTACTTGTATCAGACAAAATAGACTTCAAAACGAAGAAAGTAGCAAGAGATAAAGAAGGACATTACATAATGATAAAGGGGTCAGTCCAACAAGAAGATATAACCATTATAAATATATATGCACCCAACACAGGAGCGCCAGCATATGTGAAACAAATACTAACAGAATCAAAGGAGGAAATAGACAGCAATGCATTTATTTTAGGAGACTTCAACACACCACTCACTCCAAGGACAGATCAACCAGACAGAGAATAAGTAAAGACACAGAGGCACTGAACAACACACTAGAACAGATGGACTAACAGACATCTACAGAACTCCGCACCCAAAAGCAGCAGGATTCACATTCTTCTCAAGTGCACATAGAACATTTTCCAGAATAGACAACATACTGGGCCACAAAAAGAACCTCAGTAATTTCAAAAATATTGAAATCCTACCGACCAACTTCTCAGATCACAAAGGTATAAAACTAGAAATAAATTTTAGAAAGAAACCAAAAAGGCTCACAAATACATGGAGACTTAACAACATTCTCCTAATTAATCTATGGGTTAACGACCAAATCAAAACAGAAATGAAAGAATATATGGAGACTAATGACAACAACAACACAAAGCCACAACTTCTGTGGGACACAGCAAAGGCAGTTCTAAGAGGAAAGTATACTGCAAATCCAGGCCTATTTAAAGAAGGAAGAACAATCCCAAATGAATAGTCTAAAGACACAATTACTGAAATTGGAAAAAGAAGAACAAATGAGGCCCAAAGTCACCAGAAGGAGGGACATAATAAAGATCAGAGAAGAAATAAATAAAATTGAGAAGAATAAAACAATAGAAAAAAAATCAATGAAACAAAGAGCTGGTTCCTTGAAAAAATAAACAAAATAGATAAACCCCTAGACAGACTCATTGAGAGAAAAAGAGAATCTACACACATAAACAGAATCAGAAATGAGAAAGGAAAAATAACGACAGACCCCACAGAAATACAAAGAATTATAAGAGAATATTATGAGAATCTATATGCCAACAAGCTGGAAAACCTAGAAGAAATGGACAACTTCTTAGAAAAATACAACCTTCCAAGACTGACCAAGCAAGAAACAGAAAAACTAAACACACCAATCACCAGCAATGAAATTGAAGCGGTAATCAAAAAACTACCCACAAACAAAACTGCGGACCTGATAGATTCACCTCTGAATTCTACCACACATACAGAGAAGAAATAACACCCATTCTCCTTAAAGTTTTCCAAAAAATAGAAGAGGAGGGCATACTTCCAAACTCATTCTATGAAGCCAGCATCACTCTAATACCAAAACCGGGCAAAGATCTCAGCAAAAAAGAAAATTACAGACCAATATCCCTGATGAACGTAGATGCAAAAATATTCGACAAAATATTAGCAAACCGAATTCAAAAATACATCAAGAGGATCATACACCATGATCAAGTGGGATTCATCCCAGGGATGCAAGGATGGCACAACATTCGAAAATCCATCAACATCATCCACCACATCAACAAAAAGAAGGACAAAAAACACATGATCATCTCCACAGATGCTGAAAAAGCATTTGACAAAATTCAGCATCTATTCATGATTAAAACTCTCAACAAAATGGGTATAGACGGCAAGTACCTCAACATCATAAAGGCCATATATGACAAACCCACAGCTAACATCATACTTAACAGCGAGAAGCTGAAAGCTTTTCACCTAAGATCGGGAATAAGACAGGGATGCCCACTCTCTCCACTGTTATTCAACATAGACTGGAGGTCCTAGCCACGGCAATCAGACAAAACAAAGACATACAAGGCATCCAGATTGGTAAAGAAGAAGTCAAATTGTCACTATTTGCAGATGACATGATACTGTACATAAAAAACCCTAAAGACTCCATTCCAAAACTACTAGAACTAATATCTGAATTCAGCAAAGTTGCAGGATACAAAATTAACACACAGAAATCTGTTGCTTTCCTATACACTAACAATGAACTAACAGAAAGAGAAATCAGAAAAACAATTCCATTCACAATTGCATCAAAAAGAATAAAATACCTTGGAATAAACCTAACGAAGGAAGTGAAAGACTGTACTCTGAAAACTACAAGACACTCCTAAGAGAAATTAAAGAGGACACTACCAAACGGAAATGCATCCCATGCTCTTGGCTAGGAAGAATAAATATTGTCAAAACGGCTATACTACCTAAAGCAATCTACAGATGCAACGGAATCCCTATCAAACTACCAACAGCTTTCTTCAATGAACTGGAACAAATAACTCTAAGATTCATATGGAACCACAAAAGACCCCGAATAGCCAAAGCAATCCTGAGAAGGAGGAATAAAACAGGGGAATTACGCTCCCTGACTTCAAGCTCTACTACAAAGCCACAGTAATCAAGACAATTTGGTACTGGCACAAAAACAGACCCACAGACCAGTGGAAGAGAATAGAAAATCCAAACATTAACCCAAACATATACAGTCAATTAATATTTGATAAAGGAGCCTTGGATATACAATGGGGAGATGACAGCCTCTTCAGCAGCTGGTGTTGGAAAAACTGGACAGCTACATGTAAGAGAATGAAACTGGACTACTGTCTAGCCCCATACACAAAGGTAAACTCAAGGTGGATCAAAGACCTGAATGCAAGTCATGAAACCATAAAACTCTTAGAAAAAAACATAGGCAAAAATCTCTTGGACATAAACATGAGCGACTTCTTCATGAACATATCTCCCCGGGCAAGGGAAACAAAAGCAAAAATGAACAAGTGGGACTATATCAAGCTGAAAAGCTTCTGTACAGCAAAGGACACCATCTGTAGAACAAAAAGACATCCTACAGTATGGGACAATATATTCATAAATGACGTATCTGATAAAGGGTTGACATCCAAAATATATAAAGAACTTACGCACCTTAACAAACAAAAAGCAAATAATCCAGTTAAGAAATGGGCAGAGGACATGAATAGACACTTCTCCAAAGAAGAAATTCAGATGGCCAACAGGCACATGAAAAGATGCTCCACATCACTAATCATCAGAGAAATGCAGATTAAAACCACAATGAGATATCACCTCACACCAGTGAGGATGGCCAACATCCAAAACACAAAGAACAACAAATGTTGGCGAGGATGTGGAGAAAAGGGAACCCTCCTACACTGCTGGTGGGACTGCAAATTAGTTCAACCATTGTGGAAAGCAGTATGGAGGTTCCTCAAAAAACTCAAAATAGAAATACCATTTGACCCAGGAATTCCACTCCTAGGAATTTACCCTAAGAATGCAGCAGCCCAGTTTGAAAAAGACATATGCACCCCTATGTTTATCACAGCACTATTTACAATAGCCAAGAAATGGAAGCAACCTAAGTGTCCATCAGTAGATGAATGGATAAAGAAGATATGGTACATATACATAATGGAATATTATTCAGCCATAAGAAGAAAAGAAATCCTACCATTTGCAACAACATGGATGGAACTAGAGGTATTATGCTCAGTGAAATAAGCCCAGCTGAAGAAGACAAGTATCAAATGATTTCACTCATATGTGGAGTATAAGAACAAAGAAAAAAAAAACTGAAGGAACAAAACAGCAGCAGACTCACAGAACCCAAGAACAGACTAACAGTTACCAAAGAGAAAGGGACTGGGGAAGATGGGTGGGAAGGGAGGGATAAGGGGGAAAAGGGGGCATTACGATTAGCAGACGTAATGTTGGGGGGGCATCGGGAGGGCTGTACAACTCAGGGAAGACAAGTAATGATTCTATAGCATCTCACTACACTGATGGACAGTGATTGTAATGGGGTTGGTGGGGGGGACCTGATAAAGGGGTAGTTTAATAACCATAATATTGCACATGTAATTGTAGATTAATGATACCAAAATAAATTATTAAAAAAAAGAATTTGTATATGTTTACCATAGTAAGAAAAGTAGTTTGTTTCAAAGACTATGGGAAGAATCCATTTGAACTCTACCAACTCTGACAGGTGACCTCAAACAACTGTCGCCTCCGCACGTGTCTCAGACTGAAGCCTGGGTCTGGATGTGCTGTGAGCAGAAGGCCCTACTGACGGGGAGCACGCAAGCCAGAGCACAAGCCGTACTGACCAGTGATCTATATTCCTGAATGTCCGTGCTTCAGATCTCCGAGTTTGTCTATCGTTCACATAATCCATTATGTTCTGGTAGCCAAAGAGGAAGTAAGCTTGTGCTCTCATACCAGGATTAGCAAAAATAGTCCAGGAAACAAGGCTTAACCGGCCTAATATCACGATCCTGAAGATCCTGTTCTTGCCTACATGGAGAAAACCACATAATGCAGCTATAAATATAGCATTGATAGTAAATCTCACTTTCTGCTACAAATAACATAGTCAGAAAGAGAGCAAATGTAGCTGAAAGAAAAAGGCAAGATGGCTGTGATAGGCTGGTAATAAAGACTGTAGTCTTGTAACTGCAGGATATCCTATAAAATGAAAATGTAATTTTAAATCATTTTTAATGCTACCAAAGGAAGGGCAATAGGGGAGTATTTACACAAGACTACCTTCAATAGGTTCCTCCAATGAAACTAAATCAGCTGTAGAGAAAAACGGTCATGTTAGGTTTTAATGAAAGGCTGGAAAAACATCTCTGTCTGTCCACCTGTACCAATACCAACTGCTTAAGTCAGAAAACCAGTTTTGCCAGACTTGTCGCTTCCATGGTAAGTCAGAGCAACTGAACACCTGATGGGTATGAAACTATGTCAGCAGCTCAGAGGACACTTACCAGGCCCCCACCTTGCCTGCAAGGGGAGCTTTTCATGCAAGTGATGTATTGTTTGTTAGGCAAGGTGTTACCTATCCAAGTTGTACTCTGAAACTCAAATTATTTCATAATGCTCAGAATAGGACTCAGCCACAGTTTAGTCCAAATTAGAGCTCAGCTTTCCAAAAATAAGATTTAAAAGAGCGTGGGGGAAGGTTAGCTAAAGAACATAAATTCTCCCTCGCATATCTTCATTTTCCCATCTAGGCATGTCCTGTGGATACTACGACTGCCAGACCAAAGTCGGAGCGAGGAGAATGTGCGATACTGCCCCCATCTGCATTCTGTCACTTCATCCTGCTCCACAGACACCCCCAAGGTCAGGCTTAACGGCCAAACACTCACTAGGTGCCTAATGGAGAAAGTAGGAAAAGATAGGCAGGCCTGAGGGTGTGATTATCTATTTAGCTATGCAACTGTATTTTAAACATAATTAGACTAATTGCCTCCCAATCTTAGCTGATACATCTGCACACACCATTAATTAGAATGGATTTTAAAAGCCCTGTTTGGAATCCTTTGTTCCCCACTTCCTACAAATCAAATTAGCAAGGAACAAATTTAATTTTTCAACTTTTATTTTAAGAGAGATACAAACTTACACTAACTGGGTCTGACCCACTAACATAAGTCATTTAACTAGCAATTATTTTACTCTGAAACTAAGAGCCAATTCAAATTTCTTTATCTATAAAATAATTCCCTGGTAAATATGACAATCTTGCATGACTGCTATAGAATAACCTGAACAATCTTACAGCTCTTCATCCAAAAAAGGAAGTTGGAAGGAGATAAAGTTCCATTTTTGCAGGAAAATTAGAGAAGTATACTATTAAAGCCACCTTTTACCACCTACTTTATTATCCACTGGTTTTTCTACCATAAATCAAATGTAGTTAAGGAATTTTAAAAGGACATTAAGGGGCTATTTAACAGAATAAGGCCCGACATGCAAATTGGAAAGGGGGAAGGACTGAGGACAAAGGCTCAGACACTGAAATTGGAACTGGGCTGGAAGTGGGTAGCAGGAATGACAAAAAGAGGCAAAGAGAAAGTGAAAAGCATGAACAGAGAAAAAGCAGGCTTAGAGGTTCAGACAGAGATTGCAGCCTGTGAAAAGGAGAGGCAGTCAAACTAACTCGGGATCCTCTCCCAAATAAATATTTACTGAGTGACTGAATGGTGAACAGCACCCACAGTGACATCCTGGGGCGCCCCTGATCCAGGGGACGGTGACTAATGTGTGACAAGGGAGGGAAGCCACAGAGCTGCATCCTTAAGTCTGAAGGTGGGAGTTAGAGCCTGCAGAATGGGAAGCCAACTGGGCAGACTGGAGATTACACGATGTGTGCTGAGGTCTGACTCGAGTTCAGGATTTAAGGTGGAATTTGGGGAGGTTAAGAAGGAGGCATCACTTGGAGGGGGTGAGAGTGTGCACAAACTTGGGCTAGGGCCAGGAGAGTGACATTACTGTCCTAAGGACGACAATGGGATTTTTGGCCTTGTGATCTCAGTCTAAGGAGGTACCTTGACCTTCCCGCAGATAAAAGGGAACACCTATGGGCAAAGTCCTGCTTCCCACTGCTTGGAGCAGCTCACCTGGCAGATGTCTGTGACTATCCGATGTGACTCCAAGGTTCCTCCAGCTTGGATTGCACTGTCTATTTACACTGGCCTCACAGAACTGCCCAGAATTATCAGGTGGTAGAAGGGACAGCCTCTAATTCTATGTGGAAAGCAGACCAACTACGAATATATGGTAAAGCTGAATTACCTGCTGGTGTAAAAAGTACAAAGATCCATTCCCCTTTTGGACACACACAGGGCAACAATGGAAAAGATAATTTTTCAGCAAGCTATGACTCCCCAGGTCAATAAGCCAGAGAAAACAAATCCAGGTTTAAGTGCAGTAACTGGCAAAACATGTGACCACAGGCAGGTTTACGAGTACATCCATGGAGCCCCTTGAGTGAACTTCACACTCACGATTGCATACAGCCATGATTAGATTAGAAGGAAGTTCATTTCTGACATAAATCAACAGGCTAAGGACACTCAACACAATCAACTCATAATTCAGCTGCATTATTTTGTGAAGGCCAGGGGGAAAAAAGAAAAATATTTGAAGGCTAATTTGAATTCACACATGAGATGAGGAAATATTCTCAAGTCACGACACAGCCAAGATTAATAGGCATTTCCACCCACTCCTTAAACAGTTTTAGGTACAGAAAACAATGTCACTCCTCTTCCCAAGAAAATGTTAAGCTGAGGAGTTTGCAGAAATATATGAAAAAGAGTGTTTCTTTCCATGCTCTCACTATGTGGTGTTCTGGTGGCTTTAGAAGTGAGTACTGACATGCACCAACACTGTCGGTCACACAGTGGGTGTGCATTTCCGAAAGCTAAAAACAGACTCTGCTCTCCTTTGAAGCAATGGTGCTCTGCTCATCTCTTGGGTTGAAAAAAAAAGGGCTCATGGCAAGATTATTTTTTAAATCATTCCACACTTATCTTCATAAAAGAAAACAATACAAAATGAGTTGCAAAATAAGCAATTGTGACACTTTAACTTGACCACATATACAAGTTCTTTGCAACTTAAAACACCTGGAAGATGAACATTTTCCTATTTGCTATATTTTTTCAACATGAGGTTTGCATATATCAAGTAACACTCACTCACTAATTTATTAGTTTAACAAGCTGCTATTGAGGGCCTACTATGTGCCAGGCAGGGACCCACCTGCTGGGGATGTAGACGGGATAAATGTAGTCAAAGTCCTGGCGCCTCATAGAGCTCACTGTCTATTGTGGAGGGGCGTGGGGGGGGGGTAGGGAGTAAACAAATAAATATATAATTTTAAATGGATGTAAGTGCTACAAGGAAAAATAAAGCAGGGCCAGACTATGAGACTGGCAGGAGTAAAGTGAGAGGATTTTTGGATGTGTTGGTCAGAGAAGACTCTTTTAAGGAAGTGACATTTGAGAAGAGATCAAACTGAAGCAATGGAGGAGGTCCTGCTAAGATCTGGGTAAAAGCAGACTTTCCTCACAGGCAGGGCAAAGGGCAGGTGCAAAGGTGCCAGGTCTTGGCAGTTTGATGAATAGCAAGAGAACCTGTATGGCTGGAGCAAAATACATAAGCTTAAAAAATAAGATGGAAGAAAAGGCCCAGCTCAGTTACACTACTTCTGTCTAATGGGCCATTACATAATTTTGAGCAAGAGAGTGTTAACTGTGATACAGAAAACAGCTCTAAGACTGGAAGGGGAAGATTAGTCAGGAAACTATTTTAATAGTTAGAGCTTAATCTGATACTCTCTAAATGCTTTCTTTCATCCTGTAGATTTCATAGGGGGTGGGGGGCCACTTAATTCTACCTTAAAAAATACACTGTATAACACACACTCTTCTCAGTGACTCCATTAGTTTGAATAATTGAAATCTATTGTTTCAAAGAGTCTCAGTCAAGCAGCCTTAAAAACATGCACAGAACAAGATGACCATCCTCCTCTCTTTTATTATAACTACATGAAAGTCATGAAGGAGTGAATAGTTCTTTTGTCCTTAAACAGGCTATTTGAAAAACAGAAGCGCACTGTCTTTTATTGTCAATTCATGGTCCACAAAGCCTCTGAGGTTAGCTTTCTTCCTTCAAAAGCTTTTAATGGACAGGTACACGTAAGCCTTATTTTATGGACTGTGAGAAATGGAATGCAGTGGGCGCAGTCCACATCTCCCTTTTATGACGGAAAAGGATATCAGCAATGCAGAGTGATTCACCTGTAAGGAATGCACCAGGGACAGGGAACAAAGGTGGCTTCCTTAGCAAGGAAACACAATCTGCCTCAGAAACTGCTTACTTTTGAATGATTTAGGGCTGCACAGTCTACCAGAAACAGTTCCAGTCTCTATTTGTTTTATTAACAAAACTGTTTGTGACATCATTCTTCGTTCAAACCTTATAGAAAAGCCTAGCATATTCATTAATAAAAGTATATACTGCTCAGATCACCTTTGATCTTATGGGTTTGTGCCAAATAAGTGTATTCATCACTTGGAGACTATAAATGATAGATTGGTTATCTAAAAATACCTACCAGCATAAGGGTTCTGGCATACTGTCCAGAGACTCAAGAACCATGTAAGAATGCGGAAGGCAAAGGTGACTAACCCGATGTTTCAGGTTGCACTTAGCATATAAAAAGAAGCCCTGCCTTTTCACATGTTAGCGCATGTTGAATTTTCCAGCTTATGAAATTTATCAAAACTTCCTTTTTCAGACAGTCATTTCAAACCAGTGCAAAACAAGTTCTCTGGGAACAGAATGAATCATTCATGGATAACCTGGAGAAAACAAACAGAACACAGAGTTACTAAAATAAGGTACCTTACTCTTCCAAGATCACAAAGCAATGAGGCCCAAAGTCAGTAGAAGGAGGGACATAATAAAGATTAGAGCAGAAATAAATAAAATCAAGAAGGATAAAACAATAGAAAGAATCAATGAAAGCAAGAGCTGGTTCTTCGAGAAAATAAACAAAATAGATAAACCGCTAGCCACACTTATCAAGCAAAAAAGAGAGTCTACTCACATAAACAGAATCAGAAATGAGAAAGGAAAAATCACTAGGGACATGACAGAAATACAAAGAATTATTAGAGAATACTATGAAAAATTATATGCTAACAAACTGGATAACCTAGAAGAAATGGACAACTTTCTAGAAAAATACAACCTTCCAAGGCTGACCCAGAAAGAAACAGAAAATCTCAACAGACCAATTACCAGCAACAACATTGAACTGGTAATCAAAAACCTAGCTAAGAACAAAACGCCTGGACCAGATGGCTTCACCACTGAATTTTATCAAACATTTAGTGAAGACCTAATACCCATCCTCCTTAAAGTTTTCCAAGGAGTAGAAGAAGAGGGAATACTTCCAAACTCATTCCATGAGGCCAGCATTACTCTAATATCAAAACCAGGCAGAGACGTCACAAAAATAGAAAATTACAGACCAATATCCCTGATGAACGTAGATGCAAAAATATTCAACAAAATATTAGCAAACTGAATTTAAAAATACATCAAAAGGATCATCCATCATGATCAAGTAGGATTTATTCCAGGGATGCAAGGATGGTACAACATTCGAATATCCATCAACATCATCCACCACATCAACAAAAAGAAGGACAAAAACCACATGATCATCTCCACAGATGCTGAAAAGGCATTTGACAAAATTCAGCGTCCATTCATGATTAAAACTCTCAACAAAATGGGGATAGACGGCAAGTACCTCAACATCATAAAGGCCATATATGACAAACCCACAGCTAACATCATACTTAACAGCGAGAAACTGAAAGCTTTTCACCTAAGATCGGGAATAAGACAAGGATGCCCACTCTCCCCACTTCTATTCAACACAGTACTGGAGGTCCTAGCCACAGCAGTCAGACAACACAAAGAAATAAAAAGTATCCAGATTGGCAGGGAAGAAGTTAAACTGTCCCTGTTTGCAGATGACATGATATTGTACATAAAAAAACCCTAAAGAATCCACTCCAAAACTATTAGATCTAATATCTGAATTCAGCAAAGTTGTGGGATACAAAATTAATACACAGAAATCTGTGGCATTCCTATACATTAACAATGAACTAGCAGAGAGAGAAATCAAGAAAACAATTCCATTCACACTTGCATCAAAAAGAATAAAATACCTAGGAATAAACCTAAACAAGGAAGTGAATGACCTATACCCTGAAAACTACAAGACACTCATGACAGAAATTAAAGAAGATACCAATAAATGGAAACACATCCCATGCTCATGGATAGGAAGAATTAATATTGTCAAAATGGACATCCTGCCTAAAGCAATATACAGATCAGAGTGAATGCAATTCCTATCAAAATACCAACAGCATTCTTCAATGAACTAAAGAAAATCTTTCTAAAATTTATAAGGAACCAAAAAAGACCCCGAATAGCCAAAGCAATCCTGAGAAGGAAGAATAAAGCTGGGGGGTTATGCTCCCCAACTTCAAGCTCTACTACAAATATCTACTACACAGTAATCAAGACAATTTGGTACTGGCACAAGAACAGACCCACAGATCAATGGAACAGACTAGAGAGCCCTGATATAAACCCAACCATATATGGTCAATTAATATATGATAAAGGAGTCATGGACAGACAATGGGGAAATGGCAGCTTCTTCAACAGCTGGTGTTGGCAAAATTGGACAGCTACATGCAAGAGAATGAAACTGGATTATTGTTTAACTCCATACACAAAAGTAAACTCAAAATGGATCAAAGACCTGAATGTAAGTCATGAAACTATAACACTCTTAGAAGACAACATAGGCAAAAATCTCCTGAATATAAGCCTGAGCAACTTCTTCCTAAACGTATCTCCTCGAGCAAGGGAAACAAAAGCAAAAATGAACTCATGGGACTACATCAAACTGAAAAGTTTCTGTACTGCAAAGGACACCATCAACAGAACAAAAAGGCATCCTACAGTATGGAGGAATATATTTGTAAATGAAATATCTGACAAGAGGTTAACATCCAAAATATATAAAGAAATTACATGCCTCAACACCCAAAAAACAAATAACCGGATTAAAAAGTGGGCAGAAGATATGAAGAGACAGTTCTCCAAAGAAGAAATTCAGGTGGCCAACAGGCACATGAAAAGATGCTCCACATCACTAGTCATCAGGGAAATGCAAATTAAAACCACAATGAGATACCACCTCACACCAGTAAGGATGGCCAGCATCCAAAAGACTAAGAACAACAAATGCTTGCGAGGATGTGGAGAAAGGGGAACCCTCCTACACTGCTGGTGGGAATGTAAGCTAGTTCAACCACTGTGGAAAGCAATATGGAGGTTCCTCAAAAAACTCAAAATAGAAATACCATTTGACCCGGGAATCCCACTCCTTGGAATTTACCCAAAGAATACAACTTCTCAGATTCAAAAAGACATATGCACCCCTATGTTTATCGCAGCACTTTTTACAATAGCCAAGATATGGAAGGAACCTAAGTGTCCATCAGTAGATGAATGGATAAAGAAGAGGTGGTACATATACACAGTGGAATATTATTCAGCCATAAGAAAAAAACAAATCATACCATTTGCAACAACATGGATGGAGCTGGAGGATATTATGCTCAGTGAAATAAGCCAGACAGAGAAAGCCAAGTGCCAAATGATTTCCCTCATTGTGGAAGGAACAAAATAGGAGCAGACTCAGAGACTCAAGAAGGGACTAGTGGTTACCAAAGGGGAGGGGTGTGGGAGGGCGGTTTGGGAGGGAGAGAGAAGGTGATTGAGGGGTATTATATTTAGTACACATGGTGTGGGGGATCAAGGGGTAAACAGTGTAGCACAGAGAAGGCAAATAGTGAATCTGTGGCCTCTTACTACACTGAAGGACAGTGACTGCATTGGGGTATGGGTGGGGTCTTGATAATATGAGTAAATGTAGTAACCACATTCACATTGTTTTTTCATGTGAAACCTTCATAAGAGTGTGTATCAATACTACCTTAATAAAATAAAATAAAAAAGATCACCAAACATCTTGCTACATATGTTCCCAAGGTCAGGTAGTCAAGAATTTACTTTCTTGAATCAAAATATACGTAATTCCACCGGCTCAGCTCTTAAAATGATTTCATGACTATTTAAAAAGGATTTTCCTGTCAAACTAAAATTGTTACAATTTTTACCGTAAAGCTACAGATAGAGAGCTGTGAGATTACTCCCTTTATAATCAACTTCGCAGATTATATTACCCAGTACATGGCGGCCAATAATTAGCAATCAGCATCCTTGTCAGGTAACACTCAACTAAGAAAACTGACACAATGCATCAAACTGTAAATCAGTTTGGCCTTAATCTATCTTAAACCACCTATCTATTCTTGGGCTTAATATCCCAGTGTGTCTAGTAACAGAGCTAAGAAATGGTGACCTTTCAGTCCAGACACAGAGAAGAAATGTGTACTGAAACACTAATACATGCATAAGCAAAATATAACCTGTGCTTTCAACGTTCTAAATTTCAACATATATCACTGAACATAAGGCATGTTAAATAAACCCCCAACTGGCCAACAATCTCCAGTTACAGGAGGGATGGATGGAGTATAGGATGGCTACAGGTAAACAAAGACACTAGCTAATCAATGATGGGTAGTCCCTGCCCAGGTACTGACCTAATACCACTAAATTGGAAGGAGAAAAAAAGGCACCAGCAAGGGCTGAGAAATTTACATATCAGGTTAATGTGAAAAATAAACTTGCCTCTCAGTCCAGGAAAAAAAGAAAGCTAGGATCACAAAGAAGAAACTTAAATAAGCCTAGCGACACAGGTGATACATAGTAAGTATCACCCAGCCTTCCCACTCTTTCCACACAAAGCTCTCCATCCACGGCACACGTGAAAGCCACGGTGGGACACACCTCTAGTTTACCAAGCCTCCCTGACACGCTGCTCCTCAAGACACGCCATTCTCTCCCATATGTGATGCGATATTAGGTAGATACAGGTATCACACAGCGCAGCCTCCTGAGGGAGGCAATAATAACTCAAGGTATCTCCACACATCACAGTTCAATATCTGATCCAAGAACAATCGCATTGAATCAGCTTTGCAGGTCTCTGAACTAGAGAACCTGGGGTCCTGGGCATATTCCATATTGCATCTGGCTGGTTTATGATTTGAGAACTGGAAAGAGTCCCTTGGGGCCAATATTCTTCTAACTGCCCTTTTCTTCTGCCTTCCCACTTTATCTTCAGGAATTCTAATTTTATTTTGAATTTGCATGTTGCCTCTCCTGGGATTCAGAATGTGGATGTGCTGTTACTCAGCCACGCTGTCACCTGTGCTTCCTACTGCCACAGGATTACCTACAATGGAATTAGTTTAGCATATAGACAATTTGCATCAAAACAGAGGCCTTTGTTCATTAACATTCTCATTCCAAAAGTAATTTGCAGGCAGAGAAATCACAAGGCGTTTGGTAAAAACGAACATGACTCCTGGACAGCTAACCCTATTAAACCCATTTCATTTCTTCTATGTCAACATGATGGTGTGCCTGGGGGTAGGAGATAACAGATCACATATTTCAATTTTTATAAGGGTTTTGATTTAATTAGGCAAAACATTCTTTCTAATAAACTAGGACAATTTGATTTCTAGACCACCATGCTGGGTGCAACACAAATGTTTCTGGGCCACCCCAAGAGAACTGTTATTCAGGATCTAATTGCAGCCAGGTTTTGTGAGGGTTTACCCAGCCTTAGGGTAAAACTTTCTTTGCTGACTTCAACAATGGGGAAATGAACATGATTAAGAATACCAAAAATACATGTGTGCTTAGGCACCCTCTCTAAGGAAGATACGAATGTGTCCAAATGGACCTTGACATTCTGGAACGTGAACAGTCTATCAGTCCCACCAAGATGCATTAACTGAACACCTAGTACTTTTTCAACAACAAAGAACAGAAAACAGGGATAAACACAAGAGTCCCTGCTCTCAAGGTGGTGCAGGAGTCCAAACTAAAACACAATCCATCAGAGAACAATCAAATACCAAGTGGGGGCGGATGGTAACTCAAAATAAATGTAGTAAGTTACATATGTGTTTAAGATCAGGCATCCACATAATTACAAGCATCTACTCTAAAAGTAGCACTTTGCACTGACATTTTTCAGTTCCTTTTGACAGTCACTAAAACTGCTGACACTACCATAATTACAGAAACGACAGGAGGCAGTTCAATTAGGAAGGTAGTAAAAGCTAACTGCTCACACAAGAGATTAGTGAAAACCAAACACAGATAGAAGAGAAAACCGGAGGGTCCAGGCCAAGTATGAATCAGCAATGCAGTGAGTCACTTTTAGAGACACACAGCATGCGGAGGTAAGAACAGGCATGGGCCCAGGAGGAATGGGTGGCAGCCCTTCCACCCGCCTATTCGGAACTTTACTGCTGCGCTAACGGCTACTCTGGACCTGAACCCAAGCAAGAGAGCAGACACTGGGGAGTATCCATCCCAAGAGGGACTAAAATAAATAAAACATCAGGAAACGGGTCCTAGGCAGACTCACAAAGGAAGCACAGTTATTCAGGCCGGATAAAAGACGGCCGGGGAGGAGGCCGGAATGAGCCACACAAGGGAGCACTTCTTTCTAATCAAGGATGAACCCAGAGGAATGTGACTAACTGCAAGGACAGGGATCGAATTCTGATACAAAAGAGAGAACTGCCTGGCTGAGAAGATCGCAAGGCACTGGACTAGGTCGCCAACGAGCCTGTGAAATGTCCTTTTCAAGAGACGTCTTTAAGTGCAGCGGACGACCATCTTCGCCAAACGTTCCCTCAGTGTCTTTTCCTACCCTACAGATCAGGAAGTGAATATTTTAACTATAAATAGAAGCACCATTTAAATTTTAAAAATGTGCAAACTTATTGAAAGTTGAGGCATAGCTGGGCTCATTCGTCACTGTTGCTGCATTTTCAAGATCCATCAGAAAGTCACCAGTTACATAAACGTACTTACTTTGCCAAAGATGGTTCTACTGCCATAAAAGAGGCAATTGGTTACTCTAGACAGGAGACATAAAATAATCAAAACATGGATAAGCTGACCAGTTGTATCTAAGGAATACAGTCTTGACCTTAAAGCAGGAGGGGCGGGAAAGGCTAGGAGGCATGAACAAAAATCAGCCACAAAGGAAAAAAACACACACATACCTTCTGTATCCAACAGTGGCACAGAAGCCCGTGGGGGGCAGAATTATCTTTCCTAACACTAATTTTAAAAACTAGAATTGCACTACAAAGCCCCTATAGCTTCCCCTACATTAGTCTTAGGGATCCAAGTCTTTTCAATACTATGCCAAAGATCAAAGTCAAAAGATAAGTATTTTAAATTATTTATTTTCCCCCATATCATCGGAAAGGAAGGAAGGAGGGAGGGAAGGAAGGAAGGGGGGAAGGAGGAAAGAAGAGGGGAAGGCAGGCAACCAATGCAAACAGTCACCGATGGTCTGACATATCATGAATTCTGCGGGCTGGGGCTCTTCCGGGACGAGAGGACAGGAAGCAGCGGGAGAGCGGCACTCCCTGTCTCCTTCTGCAGACGAGGCCCGGGGAACCAGTGCCACGCCGCACTAATGGTTTATCACACAGGGCAGCCTCCTGAGAGGGGCCACAGTAACTCAAGGTATCCCCACGCATCACAGTTCAGTGTCTGATCCAAGAACAACCACAGAGAATCAGCTTCGCGGGTCTCTGAACTAGAGAGCCTGGGGTCCTGGCAGACCCCACATTGCATCTGGCTGGTTCGTGATTGGAGGACTGGAAAGAGACCCTTGGGGCCAATATTCTCCTAACTGCCCTTTTCTTCTGCCTTCCCACTTCATCTTCAGGAATTTTAATTTTATTTTATCATTTCTTATCTCACATAATCCTCACGATCCTGAAAAGCAGATCTTGATCATTTTACAAATGAAGAAATTAGGCTAAGCAAGTATCATGCCCAAGACCCACACTGATAGCACATAACAGAGGAAGGCCTGCCTCCTGCTAAATCCCCTGCCTTTTCTACACACTTTCCAGGAAACCACAGAGCACAGGAGGAGGCGTCCGGAGGAAGGAGCCAGTGCCCCGAGTGTGCCTCGAGAGGCTCTGAAGGAGCTCCGGTGTTCTCTGGCATCTTCCCACTCTTGACGAAACCTTCTCTACAGCTGGGCTCACTCACACTTGCCCTCAGCGAGTGACCTGTGGCCTCATTTGCCCCAGACAGCCCCCCCAACCCCGTTTACTCCTGCTGACTCTGCAAAATTATCAACAGCATCTCTTTTCACTCTCAAGAATATCCCAGTGCAGAGGGTAAGTTACACGGTTGCCCCGCTTAAGCCCCTCCCTGCCCTGCCCCAGGCAGGCTTGTCTGATCCCCATAAGGGGCCCATGTACTTCCATCTCCCTTACCTTTTTTAGCATAAGCAGCCTGTCCATCAGAGCAGGTGTTCTCACGTCATGAGAACAGAAAAGGGACACAGCCAGCTGGGTGCACAGCCTTCCAAAGAGCAGGACGTTTTAATACTGGGCATCGATCTCTGACTACTGAGAATTCCGGCAGTGGCAGCTTCACATGAAGGTTACATTCAGGCAGAAGAGAGGTGGATCATTCTAGACCGAGGAGGCCCATCCGGCAATCTGCCCTGCTTGGGGCCGGATCCCAAGTCAGGCTTCCTGAACTGTACCTGCTTTTCCACTGTCTCACCTCCGGATACTCTGGGTGTCACCTGGAGGTCCCTGTGCAGACACAGTGTGGACTTCCCAGAGGCCATCAGAGCGCGCGGCTGGGGCCCTGGGGGCTGTGAGAGGCACACTTCATCTCATCGCACTGAGGACATCCAAGCTAGTTTGCTCTAAATGTTCAATAGAGAAGTGGCCTTTCCTTCAGTAATTATTTCAGAACTGTCAGGGCCACAAAGGAACTTCTTATAAAGGGCAAACACAGCTAAGGTTTCACATATCCTCTAATATTCCTGACTTGTTCTGTAAAAATAAATAGAAAACAGAAAAATGAAAGCGCTAATGAGAGTACCTAGTATTACGTACTATGAAACACATAATACTGAATGAAAATAATTAAGCCTACACGCCTCAACATCCAAAAAACGAATAACCCAATTAAAAAATGGGTAGAGGATATGAAGAGACAGTTCTCCAAAGAAGAAATTCAGGTGGCCAACAGACACATGAAAAGATGCTCCACATCACTAATCATCAGGGAAATGCAAATTAAAACCACAATGAGATATCACCTCACACCAGTAGGATGGCCAGCATCCAAAAGACTAAGAACAACAAATGCTGGCGAAGATGCGGAGAAAGCGGAACCCTCCTATACTGCTGGTGGGAATGTAAGCTAGTTCAACCATTGTGGAAAGCAATACGGAGGTTCCTCAAAAAACTAAAAATAGAAATACCATTTGACCCTGGAATCCCACTCCTTGGAATTTACCCAAAGAATACAACTTCTCAAATTCAAAAAGACATATGCAGCCCTATGTTTATCGCAGCACTATTTACAATAGCCAAGATATGGAAGCAACCTAAGTGTCCATCAGTAGATGAATGGATAAAGAAGAGGTGGTACATATACACAATGGAATACTATTCAACGATAAGAAAGAAACAAATCCTACCATTTGCAACAACATGGATGGAGCTGGAGGATATTATGCTCAGTGAAATAAGCCAGGCAGAGAAAGACAAGTGCCAAATGATTTCACTCATTTGTGGAGTATAACAACGAAGCAAAACTGAAGGAAAAAAAACAGCAGCAGACTCACAGACTCCAAGAAGGGACTAGTGGTTACCAAAGGGGAAGGGTGTGGGAGGGCAGGAGGGGGGGGTGGGAGAAGGGGATTGAGGGGTATTATGTTTAGTACACATGGTGTGGGGGATCACGGGGAAAACAGTGTAGCACAGAGAAGGCAAACAGTGAATCTGTGGCCTCTAACTATACTGAAGGACAGTGACTGCACTGGGGTATGGGTGGGGACTTGATAATATGCACATTGTTTTATCATGTGAAACCTTCATAAGAGTGTATATCAATAATACCTTAATTAAAAAAAAATTTTTTTTTAAGAAAATAATTAAGCCTACCAAAAAATGGCAAAAGTATTTAGCCTCACAGACAAGCTCTTCAATTGTGCTCAACTGTGGTGGGAAAAAGTAAAAACAGAGGAAATGCTGGAAGTAATTTACTAGGGTGTGCTTAGAAGTTTAACAACAGAAAAAACTGAGAGATTTGCTAATGAAATGTCATTTTGAATAAGCTGGGCAACTGAAAATCTAGGGTTTGAAATTTAATTTTTTTACATATGACAATGTTTAATCTATGTTTTTAATGTGCTAAAGAACTTCTAAAGTTCTTTAAAAACTAAGCAGTTATAGAATATCAGGAGTGTATGAATGAATATTTTTAGCTCTACAATATTCGATTCTCCTTCTAACAAATCAAAAGTTCAATTTTTAAACATTGGTGCTCAGACACACTTCTAGGAATCTCACATAGATGTTCCCAAATAGATATTCTTATTCTATTGCTATTGTACTTTTTGCAGGGGGAGGTGAGGAACTGCCCCTAAATTAAAAGTAGATCTGGAGCATCCTAAAGTAAACTTTAACTTCATTTCTGTGTAATTCTTCTTAGGGCCACTCACTACATTTTTAAATAATGAAAATTCACTCCTGTTCATTCACTGCTGAATTATAAACAGTGAACATGCAGTGTTTCAAAAGGACTTTTTGTGTTGCAAAACAATGCTTTAATGAATTTTTTATTTTCTTAGGCTAAAAGAAGAATGTTCAAACATAACACTCCTTGTCTGTCTGCACTGCATTTAATGTAACTTAAATCCATTCGCACATCCTCCTACCGCTCCTTTTCCCCGTTTCCCAACTCAAACCATCTGAGAAGGCAGGTCCATCCCGGCCAGCTGCCCTGAGCCCACTCATACATCTATCCCCGAAATGGCTGGCTTGGCTCCACAGAGGGTGCCGTTCATGAAGCAACTGCTTCATGCCCCGTAGGCACGGGCAGGCGCAGACAGAAGCACCCCCAAGGGCTGCGGGGCCTCCATGAGGCAGGCTGGGGCTCAGGAGTTTTCTTCGTAAGGTTACTACTCCCAAAGTCTCTGAAATTTAAGAGAAGATAAAAGCCTTGGCGGTGAGAGAAGGGGTCTAAGTTCCATGGTGAGGGTGCCTTCCTAGCAAAGCCACTCCAAGCGCACCACCTGTACCGCAGGTGGCTCACTGCACCGTGCCTGGGCAAGAGAGGCGGCGGTGTGGAAGGCATCCCGCCACCCCACGCCCTGTCCGTGACGCCGCTGTCGGGAGTGCGCCTCCCGAGCCGGGCGGCCTGCTCTGCTGGATGCTCCTCCAGAATGCTGCTAGAAGACGAGTCACACGGTCACTTGCCTTTTGACCTTAAAATGAAAAAGGCTTCTCATGTACAGCCTTAGGTTTGCTTAAACCATTTAAAGCAATGGCCGCACCAGGGCTGTGTCACTGAACAGTGGTCCCTGACTGGGGTCCGGAGCCCAGAGCCATGGACAGCAGGGAAGAAGCCACGGACCACGGAAAAACAGCTGCAGGAGCCGACGTGGCCCCACCCTCACAGCTTCCCACCCCTCTGCTTTATTATTCCTCTTCATGAGCCTGCACGCTGACCAGCAAAGGGAGCCATCTGTAACAGCAAGCAGGAAGCACCACCTGAGGAGCGAAATGGACAGTCCAGGTCTCCCCGCTCCCTGACCCCACTCTGTGGACAGCACAGGGTCTCCTCTCCCCACCCTTTGTCCCCGCATTTCTCCACCTTCCCCTCCTGGCCACTTGGTGAATGCAGACCACATGCAGACAGGGCAAGGAGTGGGAACAGATGGCAGGAAAATGAGCCAACCACACAGGTTCCCTGCCACGGACGCCTGAGCAAAGCAGGGTGAGCCGTGAGGCCAGAGACCAGGGGGCAGGGTGGGCCTTTCAGGGCAGCAGGAGCAGCAGGGCGCTGTGACGAGAATGCACTGGGTTTTATACGAACCTTTTCCTCCCTTCCGCTGCCCAGCCCATGACAAGGGAACGGTCTCCCCTTCCCTTTTCCCCTCCCAGCCCCCAGAGGAGAGATCACTGAGGGCCGTGGGGATGTTGATGTAAACGAGGAGACCTGGAGAGGCCCCGAGGCAGCCAAAGAGTACGAGCCTTCATCCGGCTTTCTCACACGTAAAGGACCCAAGTCACTGAGTTCCAGCCCCTGTTCTGTGCAGCTCCACATCCATTTTGTGATCTTTTCAATTACTTTGTTTCTTGTCCCCCAAAACAGAAATGTCTTTTGAGGGCACCATATGTGCCATATACCCCAAAGGGTTCTGAAAAGTCAGTAATGAACCAAACTCAGCAATCTGTCCCCGACC
Organism: Smutsia gigantea; assembly: GCA_032199065.1. Lineage (NCBI taxonomy): Eukaryota > Metazoa > Chordata > Mammalia > Pholidota > Manidae > Smutsia > Smutsia gigantea. Next base: position 221,327 of record JAVSCE010003648.1, on the reverse strand, counting down.
TCTGCGTGGAGCTGTGGGGCCTATGGTTCTGCGTGTCTATGAAGCAATGAAGCTAAAGAGCCAGCTGACAGCAGTGTTAGAACCGGAGGCCACAACTCCCAAACCACACTCCCCGCACGTACCAGGCTACATGAAGAAGGGCATTTCCTCGCCCCCTCTCACTGAAAAGGACTGTGAGGAGAAAAGAACCTCCACTAGTCACAACTAAGAACACCCTCTGAGGCAGGAGGGCTGGGGAGAGGGCCCGTCACTCATGAAGACCGCGGCTAAGGGGAGGGAGTGCTGCGATCAGACAGGCCTAGGGCGGACTCCTGTCGGCACCCCGTAAGGGCCAGGGTACCTTGGACAGGCCGTTGAGCCCCGTTCAGCATCCTTTCCATGTCCATAAAATGAGACTGACAGTACATAAGGCCTTCTTATGGATCAGTGAGAGAAGATGTGGAAAGCTTTGAAAGACGTGCCATTTCAATGAAGACCTCAAACTGAAGAGCAGCACGTATCATGTGATCCTAGCTCTATTAATTTTCTTTCTGGAGAAAAAAAATACAGAAAGCCTCTACACAGTGGCCCTCTGCCGAGGATGAGGAACAGAGATGGACGTCTTGGTTCCCTCCTTCATGTCCTTTCCTACCATTAGATTTCCTACTGCAACCATGCATTACCTTTAATTTTTAAAAAGTAAAACATCATACAGTCATTTAAAAGGGTGAAGCATGATAATTCAATTACACACTTACAGTATGTGTACTTTTCATGCTTTTCTTGTTATACCTCAATAAGAGGTGGGTATTTATTTTTTAAGGAGGCAGACGTGCAGACTTTTCAGATATGTTAAATGAGCTATCAAGTCACCAAATATGCAGGGTATGAGATTCCACTTATGTAAAATACCCAAAAAACCATATGCACAAAAACATATGAAGAGATGTGGAAGGATATACACTTCATAACATTATACTTCCATATTGTTCAATTTTTTAATCTTTTTACAACCAGAATGTTTTTAGGAACTCACTCTGAAATCTGCATTCTTTCTCACTTTTTACTAATAATGGTATGTAACCCCAGAGGCTATTATGAGATTTACATGAAAATGGTTACAACTTCATGGGAGATAAAAAATAATCATTTAGCACTTCTTTTTTAAGTTACCAATCAGTGTGCACCAGACTCCTCCCTCCTCCCTGCCTTCCTCGCTAGCCCAAGCCCCAGCCCTGAGCCTCACCTGGGGCCTGACCCAGGAATCAGCAAAGGTCAGGGGCAGGCGGGACATGAGGCCTTAGATGGAGGGCAGACCACAGAGCAGAACTGGGCCTGAACGACACTCTCCACAGGTGCCTGACCCCTGGTGGCCCATGGGGCACCTCCCAGCCCGCCCAGGCTCCGTATCCTCCCCGGGGCCACACATCCCGCACCTAACTCCTCGGCCCTCCCCTCAGTTCTCTTCCTGCTGCCCCTCCTTTGAGTCAAGCCTCGGACACCACTAAGAGCAATAAAGCACCCTCTCCAGACTCCACCGCAGAGCTCCCGAGAGGTAAGCGCACAGCAGTGCTCTCCTTTGGGCATTTCCTTCCCGCAGTGCCAAAACTGCGTATCTGGTATACTGTCACGTAAGCCTCCTGTCTGCTCTATGAAATTACGCCAGGTCATGTGGGCAGTGGAGGGGGTGCGGAGGAACCAAACGACCTCTGTAGGTGACCACACCTCAGGACTGACCACCGCACAGCCAGCACCGAAGGGGCTCCGAAAGGCCCCCCGAGGGTCTGGCTTTCAGGGGCACACCCCCATCAGTGTGTCAGGGAGCCAGGGATGCATTACAGCGCACCAGACTGGCTGGCTTCACCAACATTTACTTCCCAGGCTCTAAAGGCTGGAAGTCTGGGGCCAAGGTCCAAGCAGGGCTGTTTTCCTTGAGGCCGCACTGCTTGGCTTGTGGACAGCTGTCTTCTCCCTGTGTCCTCACATGGCCTTCCCTCTGAGTCCATGTCGTGACTCCTCTTCTCATTAGGACCCCAGTAACACTGGATTAGGGCCCACTGTATGACCTCATTTCACTTTAACCACCTCTTCAAAGGTCCTATGAGAAGGACAGGTCCTATGTGAAACACAGTCACATTCTGAGGACCTAAGGGGCTTGGGGGACACAGGTCAGCCCATAACGGTCAGCAATAGGGCCAGGGAGAGGGAGGTGTGAGAGCAGCTGGGCAGAAATGAAAGCATGCCCGGGATTTGCAGGAAACAGGAAATTTTACCTGTGTTCCCTCAAGTCCAGAATTCCCTCCCTTCCCTCCCTGCCTCTCAGTCCCTGGACACCAGGCTGCAATCCTATTTCTGTTCTGAGCCATGCTGTTCCTCCAGTCCCGATGACCTGTCCCTCTAATCCCAAATGCACAGCACTCACTAGCCGTACCAGGCATCTGGCCCTTGACCCCACGTGGCCTGTGGCAGCTCTTGAATGCTTTGCACACTATGGTACCCGAGGCCTGTCCCAGGTACCGGCACTGCCCTCACCTTCCGCGAGTTCGTCCCAGGAGCCATGCCCCATCCCTGCCGCAGGTCAGAGCTTTGGAATACTTTTCCCCTCTGCCCCTTTGCCCACCCCCACCCCTCAGCTAATCAACACTGCATCCTAGGATCTTCCTCCAGGCAGCTTTTGAAGACCACACACTTGCCCTCACTACACACGGTCACTCTCCCACCCCGCCTCAGCTCTGTGATAACACTTACCATATCTCATTACAGGCATGTGTAGCTCTGGGAGGAGGGGGTCCACGGTCCAGGGCAAGTTCTCTATGATTCACTAAGACGGTAGAAAGGCAGGGCAAGAAGTCGGGGGTAGAGGGGGTCACCACGTTTATCCTCACGGCGGTCACAGGCAGCTCAGCACACCGGCTGCTCCCATGCCTCCCCAAGCTGCTATGGGTTCTGCTCCCCAGCAGGAGCCTGACCCTCTGCGCAGTGGCTCTCAGTCTCTCCTCGCTCCCTGCCTGCCAAGCTCCCTGGTCCCAGCTGGGCTTAATTCTCCAGGAGCTCAGGGACTGCTACTCAGTCTCCACCCTCCTCAGCCACCAGCTACTTGCCGGCACCTAGCAGGTGCAAGGGGGGACACACACTCTGTGGGCAGGTCCCTGGTGACTGGCAGATGCCTGACCAATTACATACCAGGAACAGAGGGGAGGAGGGAATGGGTGTTTCCTCTCCACCCCTCCCCTGTGCAGGTACTCCCATGACTGACCAGCGGTTCTGTCACAGGTAAACATCCCATAATCGTGCAAACATCATCATATACACAATGAGCGCTATTAAGGCCGCGGGAACCCTGGTCAGAAAGTTTCATTTTCCCCACAGTGGGCTTTGTTGTTAGGTCACTAAGCTGTGTCTCTCCCAGATGACTGGCACATACTCAGAAGCTCCTAAGATCTGTACCTGGTTTATCCATCATTATCAGCAGCTAGGCAGTGCCTGGAAGGTAGTAAGTGCTCAGTAAATATTTATTAGGTAAAGGAATGGATAAAGGAAAAGTAAATCAGTGATTAGGTGATCTGTTTTTGCTGAATAAATGAACTTCAAGTAGAGACACAGTGAAATCATTAAGCAATAATACCTAGAAAGGCACATGCACTGATATTAATAGATCTTGAACCAATGAAACCACACATAGAAAGCAGAAATTCCACTAGGTCATGATACTACCGGAATTACTTAAATATGGTTTCCATATCTAATTTTGTATATATAGAGATAGATCTTTATATACATAATATGTACATATACAAAATGCCTGCAGAAATGTGTATACGTAAAATCTTCCCTCTGCAGCTATTTCCTCAGTCCACTGAAAAAGACAGCAGCAGTCACCCTTGCCCACTGCTCAGCTTTGGCCTAAAATCAACAGGAATTCTTCACTTGGGGAGAACTGACAGTTTCCTGTGGCGACTCCAGCCCAACACCTCTTTTCTTCTTCATAGTAGGTAGGAAACACTAAAATCCTGGGAACAAGATGTGTGTTACACATTGGAAATGTTCCTATCTGCTGATAACGCTCCATGTGCCTCAGCTGCACACACGAGGAAGCCACATGGTCCCTATCTAACGCACAGTGAAGGGAACTAACTCCACACGTTACCACTTTCGGCTTTCTGCCGTGCAAACAGGCCATCGTGCAGCACCTGGACCTGTCTGAGCATCCAGGGAGGAGGTTGACGTCTGGGATTTGTCACAGTCGCTCAGCTCAGGGAAGCGTCCAGAGTGCATGAGAAGCACGCGGTGTCCTCCCATGCCTGCACGGGGCAGACTGCTTACTTGTAAAAGGAGTATTTTCTGAGATGTATTTACCTTTCAGGACTATTTGTGTGGTCCTGGTGGTCCTAAATGCTTGAAAGTAAAAGGTCCTAGTAACTGCTAATGAAAAATTTTAGACTAGGAAAAAAAAAACCTGTCCTTTTTATAAGTATTGTAGCATTTGCATGAACTCAGATTTCTCAGAATAATTTTGTTAACTGCTTTGTCTCCCACTCCCCGTGCCCCCCTCAAACTAACAACTATCTGTCATATCCACCTAAATCATGTTTTCCAAGTTATAAGGCTCAAATTCAGCCAAGCCTTTTGGTAAGTTTTCTCATACTAAAGAAGAAACATGAAGCAAATTAGGCAAATCACATAAGTCAGAGAAATAATACTAACATGACCAAGAATCTCAAAATAATTTACGTAATTAAAATGAAGTTCAATTTTGGGAGCTTAACAATCAAAGAAATGAACATCACGGCATTACAACTTCTCAGTTAGAAAGAAACTTAAAATTCAAAGGAAGTTAAATTGAGTGCTCAAGCCCTTCAATTCCTTTTTATCTGTAATCAAACATCCGAAGCATTCCTCCCAACAGGTAAGGCTGTGTGTCAACAACTAAGACACTGCTACACACAGCCAGGAGCTATGCCTTCCCTAGCCTAATTAACGAGGAAACAAAATCTCCCCAAAGAAACAAATCTACTCTCTAATTAAGCTAAGCAGACCTGGGCCAGGTGTCTCAGAAATGATCAACTTTGTCACCAGTTCTAAGGTTAAACTACCCATGAGTCCACAGACACTAATCAAGGCATCAGTAAACTCCATTAAAGAAGAAAATCTAAGAGAAGTGCTGTAAACAGACCAACTTCACCAAAATGTGGGCTTCGAATATGCTAAGAAAATCTTCCTAACCCAAAGTTCTTGCTATCTTTAAAAAAATTAAATACGAACCAAAAGAAATCTGGTAGCCTAGGAATGAAATTGTTTTCTAATGATTAAAGGGCTCTACATACTTTAAATCCAGTGATATAAATATTTTCTAAGATTTTAAGGTGAGCTTGTAAAGGAAGTAAGGGTATAGTTATAAGGCATTACTCTGTTATAGCTATCTGATATTCACATCTGTGAACATACACTATCTAATGCCAACCCAATGGACTGTTACTACAGTAAATGAAAGTCAGTTCTGAGGGTTTAGTGTGAATATTTGAAAAAAATATTCTCATCCGGATTAAAACAATTCCATTTTTGTTAGAAGAGGTATTTCGGATAATTGGCCAAACTGATAAAATCTATTTTTAAAGCAGAGTTAATTATCTGATGTCCATAATTACTTTTTATTTTTACAAAAATGAGAAAAGCATATTTTACTGGAGGGCCTTCACCCACAACATAGTTTAGATTCACTCAGAATACCTTATCTTCTAGAAATCTGAGTTGTGGTAACTGTCCAAATATTTAGCTTCACTTAAAATTACTTCAGCTCAAACCCAAAACCTAAGAAAAATCATTTTGATGGAAACACTTCGTATCATTCTCTGTAAAACCCACCATAAAGCTAGAGTCTGTTTCAGCAGTCCTAAATGACATTCCGTTGCTACGGCAACAAAACTGCTACCTGTGGCCATGATCTGTTAAGAATTTCTCCAACCAGTAAATTCTGTGCTGTGCATTTGCAAAACCAATAGAAAGGCTCTAAGCAACATAAAAATTAAGGCTTGATTTCCTACTTAGGATTTACCCACACACTTATCTGTAACACATATACACTTATATACCTAATTATGGCTCTCCCAACTCCATCAAAAAGGTAAAACCATACCAAATTTCCATTATAAAACAGGCACAAAAATGTTACTGCTATATTTTAGATTTCATTGAAAAACTGCCATCTGTTTCCCAAAATATATCTTAAAAGGTAATAGAGACTATCTGGAGAGAATTTTAAAAACAAGGAAATATATTATTTATATCCAAGCCAAGTCCAAAAAGAAAAAATATATATCCTGAGGCACCGTTTTCTACGTGTTCCAGTAAGTGTGACTTGCTTAGCAACGAGCTGATTTGGAAAACAGAGAGCTGAAGAATAAAGAAGACCACACTGCTTCTGCAGGCTACTCACCCTCCCCGGGGGGCTCCAGGCTTGCACCCGCGGCTGCTGTCCGCCCTGGGAGCTCGGCAGATCTTTCGAGGTACAGTTCGCCACGGTGCTGCTCTGAGCCCGCAACGCATTTGTGCAGTTCGTCCCACTGCCCCCGCCGGAGCCAGGTTTCCAAGGCCTCTGCTTGATGCCATCCAGGAGTCTGACCAGCAGGATGTTACTGGGGAGTTCCTCAACATCCGAGCCAACAAGAGTCCTGCACTCGGGACATCTGAGTTCATTTCGGGAACCTACGATCCCCAGCAAACACCGTTTGCAGAATGTGTGCTGGCAAGGCAAGACCTTCGCAGACGCATCGAGCCGCTCTAGACACACGGGGCACTCCAGAAGATCCAAGAAGGCAGACTCGTCCATCTTTATCTAGTGCGCTGAGGAAAAGGCTGCAGAAATGGTCATGGCGGAGTGAACCCCTCCGAGTGACTCATGTGACGTCCATTTCAGACTACTCTGGGGAGACGGAAAAAAGGCAAGAAAATTAGCATTGTTATCTGGGGAAAAGATTCACAGAGGAGCCAAGAACCCAAAAGTACACAAAAGTGCTTCCTCTGAATAGTGTGGCTTTGCTTTGGAATGTGCCTGCTGAGCTCCAAAGTCAACAATTAAAAACAAAATGGACTTCTTAAACAATTCAAAATATTCCTGAAGATATCTAGGAGTTCACTGTGAAACACAGCTATCAAGTAGTATCCAGGATTCCTTCAATAAACAGGATTTATGAATGCAATAAAGAACATAAATTCTTCAGCTCTCAAAGTGACATCAGCTGCCTTAAAAAAGTCCTCAACTCCTGGGAGAAATTGAACAGAAGCAACTGAGAGATTTCTCTACCTGAAATTACTTTTAAATCCAACAAAGTTCCCAATTTTAAAGCCACTTTAGTGTTTAGGAAACCATGCCTCATGGGGTCACCTGTGGTAAATGATCCCAACAATATTAAATACATTATGTTTCTTCACTGGTCTTTAAAACAGAACTGTTTAATCTCGCCCAACCAACGAGCTGAAGGCTGACAACCTAAAGGACACGCCTGAAGGTTTGCTCGACAGCAGCTAAGTAGAAAACACCCTTCAGGGCAGCAGTTGACAGACTCTGAAGTGGATTTCTGAACGGCTTGTCCTAATCCCATTCAGAAAATCTGGCAAAATTATCACCGAAATACTTTGACAATGGAATGCTGAACTGAAATCTGCGAGCATATGAAAATGGGACCATTCAGGGAAAAGCATTTGGGCCAAGGACTGCCGCTCTCCCCTCCTGCCACGGCGAATGCAAACGGAAATGCCTGGGAGAAGCGGGGACGGTTCTGATGGAGGGTTAGCTGCGGATCCTGGCGGTGGGGGCGCCGGGCTGCGAAGCACAGGAACCCCGAGCCGCAGGGGCGGGCGCCCGCCGGCCCCACACACCCGAGCCCGGAGGGCCGCAAGGCCGGAAGGGTCCCGGAGGCGGGGGTCCCGGCAGCGGAGGGCTGGGGGTCCGGGAAGTGGGGGGTCCCGGGCGTGGCGAAGGAGGGGGCCGGGCACGGGGGGACGGGCCCGGCTGGGGAGGAGGGTCCCGGGCTGGAGGCCCACCCAGCAAGCCCGCCCCACAGGAAGCCCTCTCCCTCCCGCCGGGCCCGGAGCAGCCCCCGGAGCGCCCGCTGGAAGTTCCCGGGGACTCACAGACGGATTCGCAGCCTGGACTTGCGGAGTCGCCCGAGTGCCGCGGCGAAGCGAGGCGCTCCCGGGAGCCCGCGCCACGGCCGAGCGGGCCGCGGGGCTGCGCGGGGGACGCGCCGGGGCAGGGCGCTCCCTGCCGGGAAGGCGGCGGCCGCGGCTCCCGGCCGGTCCCGGCGGGGGCCCGGGGGCGGCCGGCGGGGGAGGGACTGGGGCACCCGGCCCGGCGGCGGCGGCCTACCTCGCCTCCGCTCCTCCTCTTTGTTCGCGGCCCCGCAGCGGCTTGGCGGCGACCGATGCGAGACGGCCCCGCCGCGCCCACCGCTCCCGTGTCCGCCGCCGCAGCTCGGAGGTTCCTCGCCGCCGCCCCGCGCGCACCCGCCGCCGCGCCTCCCACTTCCCGCGGCGGAGGGCGGGAGCCCGGGCGCCAGGGCGGCCCGACCCGCAGCACCTCCCCCGGGGGCGGTGCCGGGCGCTGAGCCGGGCGCGGGCGCAGGGGCGCGCGTTCCCGGGAGGGCGCTGTGGGCGGGCGACGGGCACCTGCGCCGGGGCCGGGGGCGCGCCCACCTGTGGACCCGAACAGCGGGCCCGCGCGCTCGGAGGTTTGCTGTCAGGCTCAGGTCGGAGGGAGAACAGGAGGAGGGTGCCATTGCCTCGAAGTTGTTATTTAACCGGCGTTTCCCACGCGCCCAAACGCCCGGCCCGCGGCGAGGTCCCGGCTCGCGCGGCCCGGTCGGTGGGCAACTCCCGCGCCGGACAGTAGGGCGGCAGATGTCCGCCGCACCAGCACCGGGAGCGACCGCGCGCTGCCCCTCCGTGGCCGCGGGCGGGACGGGGAGCGCGGCCGTCCAGGTGCCGCCGAGGCCGCCGGAGCCCGACGGGGCGCAGGGCTAACGCTGCCTCGGCCTCGCGCTCCGCCCTACGGCAGGAACCCCTCCGAGGAGGAGGCACCGTTTTTCGTCGATGCTGCTCTCGTGCTGGTTTTCTGTCGGTTTGTTTTTGCAGAGAACATCGCACAAGGCCGGGGTGGACGGTGCAGCTCTTGAGAAAACCAGTCGCACCCATTCGCAAGGAATGAAGGCGGCGTGCCCGCACTGCAGTGACGGAAGGCCCGCACGGGCCACGGACATCACCCGGGACGCGGCTGCCGTTCTTTGACTGTCCCCGGTGCTAGTTCTCTATATTTTTTAGACCAACTCCTACTAGCCTCAATTACTCTAGCGGTCAAGTGCAGCTTCAGGCAACCATCTCTTGAGCCATCTTCCTGCTGCCAAATGGTGAAAAATACTGCCTTTCCCAGAGAGTGGTTGGGGGGTCTGACGAGGCACTGTGCTGGTTCTTGTCATCTATACATCTCCATTTAAAAAAAAGTCTCGTCGTTATTATCTGTCAAGAACTACCTAGTCAGGGTTATTCTGGACAACATCCTTTCTTCCCAGGGTCTTTAAAGAGGTGACACTAAATCCTGCAAAAACCCTGTCAGAACAGGGGAGGAGCAGTTACAGAGAGAGAGAGAAGCATTTTCACCTTACCATTTGAAGAAAAGAATGTAAGTGTGGTAGACCCGTGGCCCCTGTGACTCCGAGTAGATCCATGAAAAACAGAAGCATACCTTGGATGTAACAATGAAAGCCTGGATCTATACCGTTCTTGTCCTCCCAAGGCTTCTAAGTACTTTCATGTATGTCACCTCACTGATCTTCCCAGCATCTCTGAGGCAGTTAAGACAAATATGATCTTCCCCGTGTTGCAGATGGGGAAATGACGTGTAGAAAAGCCTTTGCTCCTCATGACGACGATATGACGGCTTTTACATCCCCAGCCCAGAGCGCTGTCCTGTGAGCTTTGGCATAAGCCTACACGTGCCTATGCAAACAGTGTCTCATTTTCCTTCAAACCGTACTCCTCCTCCAGTCGCCATATGCTGGTAAGCAGCAGCACTGTTTACCAGTCGTTTGAACCGGAAACCTAGGTGTCGCCTGGAGTTCTCGCTTTTCTTCTCCATCCTCTCCAACAAGCCTTCCAGCTACCTTCAAAATACATGTCAGTTTCTACCCACTTGTCTTCACCTCCGTTGCACTCTTGCCTCTGGCCTCCTAGCCAGCTCCTCTGCCCCACTCGTGTCCCCACAATCTTGCCCTGGGTGTAGAATCATTCAGAACAAGCTACAAAAAACGCATCATACATCATGTTAATCCCTTTCTCAAAAAACTCATCATTTCTTCCCATCGTACTTGGAATAAAAACCAAACACCTCTACATCTTACAAAAGTCCCTGTGTTTCCTGGAGTCCCCACCATCATGCTCTACCATGGCACTCTCACTTATCTTCTTTGCAGTATTTTCCACAATCCAATTTTTTGATTCCTTATTTATTGCCTGTCTCTTTTACCTGAATATAAGCTCTCTGAAGGCATGGACTGGGTCTATCTCCTTCACCACTGTATCCTTGACAGTCAACCCCTGGTGAGTACCGGTGAATAATTCACAAATAAGGAGTTAATCAAATAGAGAATTGTATCTATTACCATCCTAAAACTACAAATATATGTAGTACTGCCCTACAGACAGGATATCAGGCAGGCAAGGTTTCAAATTCCATTGAAAGTTTTCCTTATACTCTATCAATAAGTTTTTTTGTTGTTGAAAATGAGGACACACGATTCTTTCCCTTCTGTTTAAACAGTTAAGTGGAGAAACAGCTAAATGCCAGCTATGTAACATGGCATAAATGCAATGCCACTTTATCTCCATCCTAGGTCTTCGTTTACAAAGTCACCATCTACTTAGTTCACAAAGCAAGGAGCAGGTGCAGCCGTGTTCCATCTCTCCTCCTCCCTCCCTCTGCTCCCTCTCCACTGCCATCCAGAGATCATCGGAACTGCTCCTAAAATCTGCCCCTTCTTCCCAATTCTCATTTCAGGCCTGTTCACCTCCTACTTGAACAATGACTACCTTCCCTGCTTTCTGTCTCTCGGGGTACCTGATTCTGGAGAGAGCTCTAGAGTCAAAGACTCTTGAATCTGCTAACCGGTGGCCTTCAAGGAAGTTTTATCTTCTGTACCTGGGCTCCCCCTGTAAAATGGGCATAATACTACTGCCTGCTTTAGGGTGTTTGTGGAGCTTTTACATGAGTTAATAAAAAATAGAACGCTTGGAACAATGCCCAACACGTGGTAAGTGCTTAACAAACGACAGTCAATGTATTATTGTTGTTAGAATACAGACTCAACCCTGCATCCACTACCTGTTAACTGAATGACTTTGCAAATTTCTTTAATTTTCTGAGTTTCCACTTCCTTATCTATACAACTGGTTTTAATATTATCCATTTTAAAGGCTTGGTATAAAAATGAAACAAACTTCTGAAAAAATCCATGAAACAGCTAGCGTAGTGCCCTTCTGCCACATTGTGGGGACTCAGTAAAATGTTCCCTGCCCCCTTTTCTCTGTATATCTGTCTGCATCTGTTTCCACATCATCAGAGAATGGACTGGGTTATCACTAAGGTTTTCCAGCATTAAGAGTCTATCTCCATCCTAACTGCATAAAGGACATCTAAGGGCAGTGGAATCCCCTTGTAAGAAGCCAAGTGATCTTGAGGCTCCATCGTTGTCAGGAAACAGGGCTCTTAATAGAGTCAGGCAAACCCAGAGAAGCTATTTTGGTCTGCAGTAGTGGGAAGGTGGTGCAAACTCCTCTGTCTGGCAAAAAATCTGAGCGGATGGAGTATTTATAGGCACTCCCTGAGGATCTCAGTTCAGTCAGAGCGGATGCCGGGGAGAGACTGGTGAGTGGGAGGTAACCGAGCTGCATCTCCCTCCAGCCTTCCTGACGCAGGTCTGAACATCTGAGATATTTGACAGCAAAAACCTGGGGACAACTGGAGTTCTCCAAGCAGCCTCCAGCACTAGTCCAGCCCTGAGGGGGTGGGTCTTGCTCTCTACTGCGTCAGAGCAACCTGCAAAGCTCTTTAAAAATGCAGACAGCACAGCCTCGCCCGGAAAGGGTCTCACTTTGTAGGTCTAGCAGGGGTTGGTGAGTCAGGAGATTCTGACGTAGGTGAGGCGAGGACCACGCTTGGAAAAACGTTAACCTAGAGTCACCTGGGCCCATTGAAAGGGAGGCGCCCAGTGCTGACCAGGGAAGCCAATCTAGAAAGGGCCCTCTGGTTTTGCTGAGAAGGGCGTGGCAGCTTGGGGCCAGTGCCAGATCGCTGGGGACAGCAGACGTTCGCCTGTGCTGAGACCCCCATTCATTCCAGCCTGACCCCCATCCCTGCCCGACCTAGCGGGCAGTGCTGAGGCTCTCCTGTACAATGCTGGACAGATTTTTAAAGAATATCAGCTTACATGGGGGCCAAAATATTAGCCTGCCCGGAGAAACACACATGGCTGGCCCTTGCTACCCCAGGACCAGGGTCCCCATATCAAGGCTCAGAAGGTCCTGTTGCTTCGTACTAATAAACCTTAATGGAAACATGCCTGAACACTAGATGCCCCTAATATATTTCTGAACCAAGCACAAAGATAAATTTGACCCATATGATGAAAATAAAATGGGATTTCTTCCTTTCTATTAAAAATACTTTCTCTTGTCAAATTCCATTATCATTTCAAAAGTTTAAATCTTGAAGTGGCCTTTTTGGGTCTTAGCAAACTTTACCTAATCCAAACTATTGGAAAGAGAGTAGATAAATATCCATCACCTTACCTACCTATCTCTGAGAAACAATATTCCATTATCTTTCTTAGTAACCCATCTTAATCTATGAAAGATTGTTTATCAATTTTCAGACTTCCTTTTTTCTGATCAAATTTAAAGATAAAGGTTAACTCTTCTAGTACATTTAAACAAACCCTCTAAACTCACACACACGCAGGAAAACAGGTACATGAATTCACTAGAGACCCATATGACCCAGGTTTTTCATTGTAGTATTAGGCAAAAGACATGGGCCTTTCCCATTGTATCCACCCTAATCCACATATATATTCAATACAAGCCTGTAGTCTGTGATTTCATAATGAGAAGAAATGATCCTGTTATAATATTTTCTTTTGTAGCTAATGCTTCACCTTCTCTCTTTATTGCTCCTATATAAAAGGTGTTTATGTTTTTAAAAGTACAACTTTCATCACACAAGGTACTTGATGATGCGACACTTTTGTTTTTCTGAAAATTTGCCTGAATTCCTATATCGTTTTCCTTTTTTTACTGAAATCAGTTTCCTTACTATTTTTCTGCCCCTTATTCCTCTCAACCTGAACTGCCAAAATTTTCACCCCAAACTTCACATTGTTCCTTAGAATTTCTGTCCTCATAGCTTTTTTATGTTTCCTTTATTTTAAAAAGTTTGTGTAATATGTGAATCAGGCAAGCATATAAAGTTTAAAGGGGCAATTCAAAAACTTTTTTTAAAGGAATAAGCATAACTTTTTAAATTAAATGTCCATTTTTCCATTTTCTATCATTTATGCCATACAAATTAATCTGATGGAATACCTAATCGATTTATTAGGAAGCATTCCCCATGCATATTATATAATATATGGTAAAGAGAGGACTATTTCATCAAAAAAATGTATTGTTGATGTGAATGAATTAGACCTGAGTAAAGCAAAACAGAAGATAATGTTTTTAATCATCTCATTCAAAATAATCTCTTTTCCCTGTAATTCAAAATGAGTGGCTACAGAGTTTTTTAAAATAGGAAACCAAGATGGTATGAGTCCAGTTGACATTCTTTCTCTTTGACAAGACTGTGGAAGACTAAAGATTAAGATAATTTCCTTGTTTTCAATGATGCTTTTATGCAAAAGTGATAATTTGCATAATTTCTTTTCAGTCTCTGTTGAATTTCTGAAACTATTTTCCAAGCAAACTTCTGCATGTCTCCAATGTACACCATCTGTCTCATCTCTTTCTCTCTCTCCTTTTAAGTATTACAATTATCTTGTAACAGGAGCTGTCAAATCCTTATTCTCCAAGGATTCTTTCTTTTGATAAATGAAAAAGAACTGTATATATTGTTATGTGTAGTTGTATATATGTGACAGAGGTTAAGGAAAGGTTAGGTGTTCAAAGCACTTAAGGCTAGGCTGACATAATGCAGGAAATGTGGTCAGGTAAGCTGGCTAGAGTTTTTGATTCAGATTCTTTACTCCAAGAAAATGAAGGAATGTTTAGTCAAAAGGTCAGGAAGTCTTATATAATACAGGAGAATTCGCAATTAGCCTTACTAAGAGTTCTGTGGCCCAAACTCTCAGCATTTGAGAAAATAATGGAAAAAAGAGGATGAACTTATTCACAAGCTTGAAATTGCTTATAAAGCCTATTGGCATTTGCAAATGGTTGATGCTGTTACTGGGGGAATCACATTTTATGTTTACATAATAGGTGCATATTTAGCAGGAACTTACAGGAAATCACATAGATTGCCAAGAAAAAGTCCATATTGAAGTATTATTTAGAAAAAAAAATCCTGCCAAAAACATTTAAAATGCTTTTTTCTAAATTGAAGTTTGCAAGGAAATGCAATAGAATTTATGCAGTACTCAGAATTTACAACAAATATGCTTAATAGTATTTCATAAAAATTTTATTTGCACCTCATTTCAATCAGTTTGTAGAGCTCTAATTGTTGAAATCTAAACTATAAAGTACAGGTACCCCTTCAGCTATCCAGAATCCTTGAAGAATGGGTCACTCTGAAAAACCAACTTTTATTTGAATAAAAATATTTTAAATATGCTTCCCTGAGTTTTTAAGTGAAAGACACACAAAACTAACATGTACAGATGACTTCAAGGCCATCATAAATATCAGTTATTGTACAAACAAAATAATTAATACTGTGGAATCAGATGACCTGGGTTTGATCCTGGCTCTGAGAATTTACTTGTGTGACTTTAAGAAAGTTATTTAACTTCTGTCAGCCTTAGTTCATCATCTGTAAAATGCACATAATGGCACCTGCCCTAATAGGGTGTCGTGAAGCTTAAAAGAGAGGGTACATTTGAAGTGCTAAGTATATGTATATGGCACTTTGTAAGATCCCAGGAGAGCTTACCTAGTCTTAGCATTGATGTTAGTATTAACACTGACATGAGTATTTTACTTTGAGGTATTTGGGGGCATTTTCCCCTTACTAACACCAGAATTCCATATTTTTAAATCAGGTGTTTATTATCTTCTTTTGTTTCTGTCTTTGTTCCCTTTCAACTGACACCGGAAGCTCCCAAATCTTTCAAAGGTGAGGCCTTGGGAGCACCACATGGGAGGAAGAGTGGATGAGATGGGCGCAGCCCAACTACACTGCCAGTCCAGACCTCCTCTGCTTCGTCATCTTCCCCTTACAGGATTCTCACCATACGACCTCGATCCTAAGTCTGTGCACATTCTTGGCCTGCAGTAACCTCTGGTGCTTGACTCTCACATTCGTATCTTTCTCTCCTACTCACCACCTCCTTACCCACTTTTGGTAGATAATCATCACCTGTGGATTTTATCTTACACTTTCTTGGACCTTCCCTTCTCACAGACTTTTTCCTGAGCACCTTAGTCCCTCAGCCTGCTTCCGGCTACTAGTTTTTCAGATCGCAGTCTTCTCACTTGGTGCTTGTCAATAGGTCTACAGACTATTACTTCCCACTGTTTTTATAGTGGCAGTCTTTCTCATAAATTTAATTTATTCAAACTGCTAGCATCTCAGTAACCAACTAGCCCAGACTGTTAGAGCTGTGTGTAGAGCAATAGAAAGTAGTTAAAATGGACAAATACCATCAATGTTCATCTCCTTATCTACACCTGCCCCACTCCCAAACCAATGTGTGCTGTGGAACCACGTGGGTACATGCTTCCACATACATGGGTACATATATTGGGGAGCTAACTGGTTTCAAAAAATGGGATTACACCTTATATATTTTTTGCATCTGGCTTTTATGCCTCTAAAAAATGTAGGAATCCCCTTTAGTCAACTGGCATAAAGCTAACATTCTTTGTAATGATTGCATAGTTTTCCATGAAACGGTTGAATCTCAATTGTTTTCCTATTAATGGTCATTCACTGTCTTGGTTTTTGGTATAAAGTTGCAGTGAACATTCTTGTTTCTATATCCTTATGTAGCAAATAGATTACCGGGATGGAATTTCCTGGTCAAGAGGAACGCATTTTTAAATATTATTTTTTTGTTGAGATATAACTGCCAGATTAACATTGTATAAGTTTGAAGTGCACGATGTATTGGTTTGATACACTTATATGTTGCAATATGATTAGTACAGTAGTAACAGCTTACACCTTTATAACATCACATAATTATCATTTCCTTTTTTATTGAGAGCAATTAAGGTCTAGTCTTTTAACAACTTTGAAGTTTATAATACATTATCATTGAATGTAATCACTGTTGTACATTAAATCTCCAGAGCTTATTTATGTACACCGCAATGAAATGCCTATTATTAATAAATATTGCCAGATTTCATCCCACAAGCTCTAAACAATTTTGATTTATTCCATCAAAGCATAAAAACAGTTATTCAACATACCGAAATTACAATTCTGGCTACCACTCTTTTCAATGTTTATCATTTTGATAGGTGTCTAATGATATCTGATTAATATTTTAAGTTGCATATCCCTGACAGTAAATGAGATAACCTCTTTTTGTTTATTGTTCACTTGTCATTTGGATTTTCTCTTGAATTTGTTAGTGAGTGAGATTTCATGTTGTTCAATCTGATGACCTGTTGAAGATGGTGTCTTCCAATCTTCTCCACTGTAAAGTTCTTTCTGTAGTATTTTCTTAGGAAGAATTTTGACACTAAGGAAATATTCTCTTATTATTAAACTTCTGATTTATTCATATGTACATATGTATTCTCATCATTTCCATTCTCAAAGGGTTATTTGCATTTCTATCATTAATTATTTTGAAGCTTAAATTGTCCCAGATCTGCGGGCATCCCTTAAGCTAGCTTCTGTATCCTGCTGCGTCCCCCAATTCTCTGAGCACCTCCTTGCTTTTTGGCACTGAAAGACAAACCAGGTTGCTTTCGGACTGACCTGGCGCAGCCTGATATCTCATTTCTCCAAGGAGCCCTGACTCCTGTCAGTGGAGAACAGTCTTCAGAAACAAGATCCTAGGACTCCTGTGCTCTTTTCTTCTGGAGTACCAGACTCAGGCGCTCTCGGTGGATAAGGAACATACACACACACACACACACACACACACACACACACACACACACACACACACATACACACACACACACACACACATCTGCATCTGTACTTTTTCTGTATCTGTACATATTGTCATCTATGAGCTGAAGGTACTTCAATTCCAAACAACATCATGAGACTTTTTTCTACATATTTATGACTCCCTCCACCTGGTTCCCATTCTCCTCATCTATTTACTTTTTCTATATATAGCCAATCTCCCAAGCCCGAGCTGGCCCTTCCTCCTTGAAGAAACCCCTCTCACTCCACCCGGGCCCTACCTCTGGCTCCCCACTCAGGCTCCAGCCCCTCAGAGGGCAGCTTCTTCCCAAATGTCCCGGATGCCTTGCCACGGCATCCTCCCATGTAGACGCCCTCCTAAATCTTCTGGAGCCCTGGCATCCCCCGCTGGAGCATCTCCCCGGTGAACCCTGTTCAGACACACGCTCCCTAGCTTGGCCTCGGACAGTCCGCACCCGGCCGCCCGCCTCGAGACGCTCTGCTCACGGTGCCCAGGCCCCCACAGCCCTCCAGGGCTGCCCGCCTCCCAGCAGCCTCCTCCCCTCAGGCCTCGGCCCGTCCTCGCGGCTGATGGCCCGGCCCAGGCTCTGTCACCCGGCCACCCCCACCTCCTCACTTGCTCCGGCCGGGACACCAAGCTCTCCTCTGCCGCGACCCGTGCACACCCACCTTGTTCAGGGTCACCTAACGGCTCGGACAGACCCCCAGGGAGGGAGGGGAGGCACGGAGCAGAGGGAGTGAAACGGGAAAAGGCAAAGGGGACGGGAGAGCCCGGAATCTCTTTTCTGTATTCAAATATGTCAGTTTTTGTTTCCAGCTGTCTTTCTTCGAAGTTCTCCCCGAACCGTAGGATCTAGTCCCCTAAATCTCCTCCTTCTTCTTGCATTGTCCCTCATCACCTGGAGGCCCCCCACTGTACTCCAGCCGGATGGCCTCGCTGCCCTCACCGTCCTCCGGTTTCGGAGAAGCGGGGCCGGAGGGGCTCAGCCAGGCGGCGGCGGCGGCCAAGGGCCCCCTCGGAGGGCTGCCGCCCGCCCGCCGCCCGCCCGGGTCGACCGGCCCCGGGAAGCCGCAGGCGGGGACGCCGGCCGGGAAGGTCCCAGCGGAGCGGCCGCGCCCCTGCAGCTCGGGGGCCCCTGGAAGGGCCCGTGGCCTGGCGCTCTGCCCGAGGGGTGCCTGGGCGGCACGGCGCAGGGTGCCCGGGAAGCGGTATTAACCCACCGCCTTCCTACCGTCGGGGAGCGGGGCTCGCGCCGCCCTGAAACCAGCCTCACAAGGGCGCGACGTGCGGGCCGACCTGGGGTCCGACCGAGCAGCGCAGCCCCAGGAGGCCCAAAGGCACAGGGCGGGCCGGCGCGGCTGGGACAGCTGCCGGCGGGGGCCGGAGGGGAGCCCCCCGAGAATGCGCCCCGACGCCTGAGGCGGCCGGAGGGAGACGGGACTGGAGGGGGTCCCCCGGGGCGGGCTCACACTGCGGGGCCCGCAGCGGGAAGGTCAGGGGGCCCGCACAGGGCGCAGAGCCGGGCGGTGCCTCCGCCGGTCCTGGGCCTGGGTTCGTGGGGACCTGCACCCCCTTCATCCCACGGACGGGGTCTGCTTAGGGCAGGTCCTAAGATCCCGCTTCGAAATATTCTCATCCTTTCCACTTCGTTTCCTACTCACTAACTTCCACCATGATTCTCTCTTCCAACTTTGGTTCATTTTGCTGTTCTCGTTCTAACTTTTTAGACTGAACTCTTAAGTTTATTTCTCTGGTTTTGTGTTAACAGTAAAGCCTTTAAGGCTATAAAGTCCCCATGGGATGATCTGAAAGACAAACCAGGTTGCTTTCGGACTGACCTGGCGTGTGTTGTAGTATGAAGGTTTCTCCATCTTTGCTTTGAAGGTTTGTAATTTTGGTTTTATTTACCTTTTGGCAAAGGGTTATTCAGGATGTTGGTTTTTAACTTCCAAGTAACTGGGGAGATTTTTTGTTTTTGTTTTTGTTTTTGTTTTATTTTGGTATCATTAATCTACAATTACATGAGCAACATTATGGTTACTAGATTCCCCCCATCATCAAGTCCCCACCACATACCCCATTACAGTCACTGTCCATCAGCATAGTGAGATGCTATAGAATCACTACTTGTCTTTTCTGATTTGTACAGCCCTCCCGTACAACACCCCCCCGCACATTATGTCTGATAATTGTAATGCCCCTTTTTCCCCCTTGTCCCTCCCTGCCCACCCATCCTCCCAAGCCCCTTTCCCTTTGGTAACTGTTAGTCCATTCTTGGGTCCCGTGAGTCTACTGCTGTTTTGTTCCTTCGGTTTTTTTTCTTTGTTCTTATACTCCACATATGAGTGAAATCATTTGATACTTGCCTTTTTCTGCTTGGCTTATTTCACTGAGCATAATACCCTCTAGCTCCATCCATGTTGTTGCAAATGGTAGGATTTGTTTTCTTCTTATGGCTGAATAATATTCCATTGTGTATATGTACCACATCTTCTCTATCCATTCATCTACTGATGGACACATAGGTTGCTTCCATTTCTTGGCTATTGTAAATAGTGCTGTGATAAACATAGGGCTACATATGTCTTTTTCAAACTGGGCTACTACATTCTTAGGGTAAGTTCTTAGGAGTGGAATTCCTGGGTCAAATGGTATTTCTATTTTTATTTTTTGAGGAACCTCCATATTGCTTTCCACAACGGTTGAACTAATTTACATTCCCACCAGCAGTGTAGGAGGGTTTCCCTTTCTCCACATCCTAGCCAACATTTGTTGTTGTTTGTCTTTTGGATGGTGTCTCATTGTGGTTTTAATTTGCATTTCTCTGATGATTAGCAATGTGGAACATCTTTTCATGTGCCTGTTGACCATCTGAATTTCTTTTTTGGAGAAATGTCTGTTCAGAACCTCTGCCCATTTTTAAACTGGATTATTTGCTTTTTTTCGTTGAGGTGCATGAGTTCTTTATTTATTTGGATGTCAACCCCTTATCGGATATGTCATTTATGAATATATTCTCCCATACTGTAGGATGCCTTTTTGTTGTTCTATTGATGGTGTCTTTTGCTGTACAGAAGCTTTTCAGCTAGATATAGTCCCACTTGTTCATTTTTGCTTTGGTTTCCCTTGCCCAGGCAGATATATTTATGAAGAAGTCACTCATGTTTATGTCCAAGATATTTTTGCCTATGTTTTTTTCTAAGAGTTATTTGGTTTCATGACTTACATTCAGGTCTTTGATCCATTTTGAATTTACTTTTGTGTATGGGGTTAGACAATGATCCAGTTTCATTCTCTTACATGTAGCTGTTCAGTTTTGCCAACACCAGCTGTTGAAGAGGCGGTCATTTCCCCATTGTATATCCATGGCTCCTTTGTCATATATTAATTGACCATAAATGCTTGGGTTAATATCTGGACTCTATTCTGTTCCACTGGTCTGTGGGTCTGTTCTTGTTCCAGTACCAAATTGTCTTGATTACTGTAGCTTTGTAGTAGAGCTTGAAGTTGGGAAGCGAGATCCCCCATGCTTTATTCTTCCTTCTCAGGATTGCTTTGGCTATTCGGGGTCTTTTGTGGTTCTATATGAATTTTAGAACTATTTGTTCCAGTTCGTTGAAGAATGCTGTTAGTATTTTGATAGGGATTGCACTGAACCTGTAGATTGCTTTAGGCAGGATGGCCATTTTGACAATATTAATTCTTCCTAGCCACTAGCATGGGATGAATTTCCATTTTTTAGTGTCCTCTTTAATTTCTCTTAAGAGAGTGTCTTGTAGATTTCAGGATATAGGTCTTTCACTTCCCTGGTTAGCTTTATTCCTAGGTATTTTATTCTTTTGGATGCAATTGTGAATGGAATTGTTTTCCTGATTTCTCCTTTTGCTAGTTCATCGTTAGTGTATAGGAAAGCAACAGATTTCTGTGTATTACTTTTGTATCCTGCAACTTTGCTGAATTCAGATATTAGTTCTAGTAGTTTTGGAGTGGAGTGTTTAGGGTTTTTTATGTACAATATCATGTCATCTGCACGTAGTAACAGTTTGACTTCTTTACCAATCTGGATGCCTTGTATTTATTTGTTTTGTCTGATTGCCGTGGCTAGGACCTCCAGTACTGTGTTGAATAACGAGTGGGCATCCCTGTCTTGTTCCTGATCTTAGGTGAAAAGCTTTCAGCTTCTCACTGTTAAGTATGATGTTGGCTGTGGGTTTGTCATATATGGCCTTTATTATGTTGAGGTACTTGCCCTCTATACCCACTTTATTGAAAGTTTTTATCATGAATGGATGTTGAATTTTGTTGAATGCTTTTTCAGCCTCTATGGAGATGATCGTGTGGTTTTGTCCTTCTTTTTGTTGATGTATTTTTTAATTTGGTTTGCTATTATTTTGTTGAGTATTTTTGCATCTACGTTCATCAGGGATATTGGTCTGTAATTTTCTTTTTTGGTGAGGTCTTTGCCTGGTTTTGGGATAAGAGTGATGCTGGCCCCATAGAATGAGTTTGGAAGTATTCCCTCCTCTTCTATTTTTTGGAAAACTTTAAGGAGAATGGGTATTATGTCTTCTCTATATGTCTGATAAAATTCAGCAGTGAATCCATCCTGCCCAGGGGTTTTGTTCTTGGGTAGTTTTTTGATTACCACTTCTATTTTGTTGCTGGTAATTGGTCTGTTTAGATTTTCTGTTTCTTCCTTGGTCAGTCTCGGAAGATTGTATTTTCTAGGAAGTTTTCCCTTTCTTCTAGGTTTTCCAGCTTGTTAGCATATAAATTTTCATAGTATTCTCTAATAATTCTTTGTTTTTCTGTGGTGTCCATCGTGATTTTTCCTTTCTCATTTCTGATTCTGTTTATGTATATAGATTCTCTTTTTCTCTTAATAAGTCTGGCTAGGGGCTTATCTATTTTGTTTATTTTCTCAAAGAACCAGCTCTTGGTTTCATTGATTTTTTTCTATTGTTTTATTCTTCTCAATTTTATTTATTTCTTCTCTGATCTTTATTATGTCCCTCCTTCTGGTGGCTTTGGGCCTCATTTGTTCTTCTTTTTCCAATTTCAATAATTGTGAATTTCGACTATTCATTTGTGATTGTTCTTCCTTCTTTAAATAAGCCTTTGTGGGTGATCTTTTTTCTCTCTCTGGCTGCCTTTAATAGTCTGTCCTTGTCTTTGATCTTTGCCATTTGAATTATTATATATCTTGGTGTTGTCCTCCTTGGGTCCCTTTGTTGGGAGATCTGTGGGCTTCCATGGTCTGAGAGACTATTTCCTTCCCCAGCTTGGGGAAGTTTTCAGCAATTATTTCTTCAAATACACTTTGTATCCCTTTTTCTCTCTTCTTCTTCTTCTGGTACCCCTATAATGTGAATATTGTTCTATTTGGATTGGTCACATAGTTCTCTTAATATTCTTTCATTCCTAGAGATCCTTTTAACTCTCTCTGCCTCAGCCTCTCTGTATTCCTGTTCTCTGACTTCTATTCCATTAACAGTCTCTTACACCTCGTCCAGTCTGCTCTTACGACCTTCTATTGATTGTTTCATATTTGTGTTATCTCCCTCCGGACTTCATCCCTTAGCTCTTGCATATTTCTCTGCAGGTCCATGAGCATGGTTATGACTTTTATTTTGAATTCTTTTTCAGGAAGATTGGTTATATTTATCTCACCAGGCCCTCTCTCTGGGGCTATCTGAGTGATTTTTTTAATGGACCGGATTCTTCTGCCTTTTCATGGAGATAGAAGTGTTTGCAGGCAGGTGGCATGTGTGTCAGCTGGGAGAACAAAGTCCCTTCCTGCTTGCTGGTCCCCTTGCCTTCTCCGCTGCCTGTGTCGGTTACCCACACACAGGGAGCCGTCTCTGGGATAATCTCCTGAGCTGCCGTTGGTGGGGCAGCCTTCGGGATAGCCTAGAGCCCTGCAGGGCGTCACAGCCACACCAGGTGTGTTCTCCTGTGGGAACAGCGCCCCTTCGTGCCTTCCAGACCTTGCTCCGGCTTCTCTGTCTATGCTGGGCAGCTGCAGCCGGCGGCAGCCTCTGGGTCTGTCCCAGTTAGCTGCACGCTGGGAGGAGACTCTGTGTGGTTGCTGTAGATGGGGCTGTTTTCCAGTTGCTCTGCAGCTGTGGCCAGTCAGCCAGTTTGCTTGCAGAGCCAGCCAGGGGGAATGAATGGCGGGCTGCTTATCGCCATGAGGGGCTTTAGGGCTGCATTACTCCCTGGGGGGTTGGGGTGCCTGAAGTTCCTTAAGATTCCCAGCCTGCTGGGCTGAATGTGCTGGGACAATTTTGTCCAGCTGTTAAGCCCTTGCTCCTTTAAGACTTTTAAAAAGTGCCTGCTTTTCTTTTGTCCCAGGGGAGCTGGCTGTGGGGACCCGCTTTCAGTCTCCATCTCGGATTTTACTTTTCCATTTCTCTAATATCCAGTACACCATGAAATGTGTTTCTGTGCTCCCGGTGCAGATTACTAGGGCTGGTTATTTAGCAGTCCTGTGCTTCCACTCTGTCCCCGCTCTGATTCTTTTCCTCCCGCCAGTGAGCTGGGGTGGGGGGAGTGCTTGGGTCCTGCCGGGTCATGGCTTTGTGTCTTAACCTTCTCATGAGATGCTGAGTTCTTGCAGATGTAGATGTAGCCTGGCTGGTGTACTGTATGTTCTGGTCTCTCTTTTAGGAGTAGTTATATTTGTTGTATTTTCAAAAATTTATATGGTTTTGGGAGGAGATTTCCGCTGTCCTACTCATGCCGCCATCTTGAGCCCCTCCAACTGGGGAGGTTTTAAGGGGATAATCCACTTTTCATTATTTATTCCTCTCCCCACTCTTTAAATTACAACCAGGGAGTGTGGTCTATAAAATCTCTACCTTTGTGAACCAGCTTAGATACTCCACATATTATTTGGGACCAAAGACAAGAAAAACTTTTGCAAATGTTCCATGAAAATACAGAAGTATGGTTATGAGGGCAATGTTCCATAACCTTTAACATCTTTTAGGTGAGTATGTTGGTTGTTTCATTCTGTTTGTCTGTTCCTATTTCTTTTCTTGGTCTGCTAGATTTGTCTGATTCTGAAACAGGTGTATTAAAATCCCCTATTAAATTGTATTTTTGCTATATTCTCTTACCGTTTTTGTTTCATATCTTTAGCCAGTGCTTCAGTTAGTGAACACGGTATATGGTGTCACACCCATTTTATAAATATGCCTTTTATCATTATATAATATCAATATTTAACCTGTTTGTTCCAATATTAATGTTGCCATACTTGGCCTCTTTTGGTTTATATTTATCTGATGATACATCTTTCCATCCTCTGAATTTCAACCTCTACCACTTTGTCTAAAGTGGGTTTCTTAAGGAGCATGTGGTGGGGTCTCACTATGTGACCCACAGACAGTTTTCAGTAGATACCCTACTGTCTTGTCATTTCAGAGCTGCAGATAGAAATCTAAAGCCAGTCTGATTTGTTTTCTGTGTCAACTCGTCCTTTGGTCCGGAAGACTGTAGAAGTTTGTTGTTATCCTTGGAATTAGGGCCTTTTACAGGAATTTGTCTTGTATGGCCCTTCTTTTGTGGCCCCTTCCTTGGAAGTCAGAGAATCCTTTCTGTCTAAAGATTCAAGTGTTTTCTTAGCTCTGTAAGTCTTTGTTTAAATATCACCTCTCCTTCCTGTGTCACTTTTCTTCCTTCTGAAATTCCTGTTTATTTATACATTACAACCTGTGGGTCTATTTTTCTGGTTTTCTTAAGTTTGCTCCATGGTTTCTGTCTTTAAATTTTTGCTGTTTTGAGAGATTTTTTTTCCACTTGTTCTTCCAGACTTCTTTTCTACAGTTGCCATACTCCTTTTCAATACAATTGCTGCATTTTTAAACTTAAAAATCATGTCCTTGAGTTCCAGGTATGGCAGTTCACTGCTGCAGTTGGAGGCCCTTGACTGCACCGACCACTTTTTTGGCTTCCAGTTGCCGTGCACGCCCCTAGCCATTCTCTCCAGTAGCTGCATTAACAGTCAACTTCTGTCAGGGAGGGGATCAGATCATTTGGGGCTGTTCACAAGAAGGATCTCATTCAGGCTTGTCCTATTCACATTCATACTCCTAGGGTCTTTGAAAAGATCAGTAAAATTGATAAGCCTCTAGCAAGGCTAATTATGAAAAAAAAGAGAGAGGACACAAATTACTGATATCAGAAATGAAAGAGAAGACATCACTATAGAGCTCATGGACATTAAAAAGATAACAAATGGATATTGTGAACAACACTATGCTCACAAATTTGATAACCTGGTTGAAATGGACTTGATGCCTGAAAGACAATCGCCAAAACCCATGCAAGAAGAAATGCACAGCCTCAGTATGGCTCTACCTGTCTATTAAAGGAAATGAATCAGTTACTAATAACCTTGCAAACTGAGAGCACCAGGCCCAGATAGGCTCACTACTGAATTTTACCAAGTGTTTAAGGAAGAATATCAATTCTCTACAATCTTTAAGAGACCACTGAAGCAGAGGGAATACTTTCTAACTTCTCCTAAGAGACCACCATTATCCTCATACCAAAAGGAAAAACATTCAAGGAAAAAATTACAAACCAATATCTCTCATGAACATACATGAAAAAACCCTCAATAAAATAGAAAATAAAATCCAACAATGTATAAAAAGAATTATATGTCATGACCCACTTGGATTTATTCCAATTATGCAAGAGTGGTCCAATATTTGAGAATCAGTTAATGTAATCTATCACCTCAACAGGCTAAAGAAGAAAAAATCATATATTTGTATCAAGAGATGCAGGACGTGGCTTTGCAAAAGTCACCCATCCCTGACCCTTCCCCGTGGTAACTACCAGTCCCTTCTCAGTGTCTATGAGTCTACTGCTCTTCTGTTCATTCTACTTTGTTTTGTTTTGTTTTTATATTATGCAAATAAGCAAAATCATATAGTATTTGTCTTTCTCTGTCTGGCTTATTTCACTTAGTATAAGACCCTCTAGGTCTATCCATGTTGTTGCAAATGGCAGGATTTCTTTTTTTTTCTAATGGCTGAATAATATTCCATGCTAACATCATACTTAATGGTGAGAAACTTGAAGATTTCCCACTGAGGTCAGGTACAAGGTAAGGAAGTTCCTTCTCACCACACTTTTTCAACATTATAGTTTAAGTCCTATCTAATGCAACAAGACAAGGACAGGACATAAAACATAAACAGACTGAGGAGGAAGAAATAAAACTATCTTTGTTTTCAGATGACATGATTTTCTATGTACAAAATCT
The DNA here is from genome assembly GCA_032199065.1 of Smutsia gigantea. Lineage (NCBI taxonomy): Eukaryota > Metazoa > Chordata > Mammalia > Pholidota > Manidae > Smutsia > Smutsia gigantea. The sequence continues at coordinate 194,690 of JAVSCE010003648.1, read as the reverse complement.
AAAAGAACTGACAAGAAAATTGCTGGAACTAATTAGTGATTGTAGCCAGATTGTAGGATACAAGGTTAATATATAAAAGTCAATTGCTTTCCTTCATATCACCAATAAACAAGTGGAATTTGTTTTTGTTTTTGTTTTTCATGTTTTTTATTTTGGTATCATTAATATACAATTACATGAGCAACATTGTGGTTACTAGATTCCCCCCATTATCAAGTCCCCCCAACATAGCCCATTGCAGTCACTGTCCATCAGCGTGGTAAGATGCTATAGAGTCACTACTTGTCTTCTCTGTGCTGTACTGCCTTCCCCGTGCCCCACCCCTGCCACATTATGTGTGCTTATCGCAATGCCCCTTATTCCCCTTCTCCCTCCCTTCCCACCCACTGCCCCCCCCCCATTCCCTTTCCCTTTGGCAACTTTTAGTCCATTCTCACAAGTGGAATTTGAAAGTAAAAACAGAGTGCTAGTTACATTAGCAACACAAAAAAATGTAATACTAAGATATAAGTCCAACAAAATATGTTCAAAATCTATATGAGGGAAACTTCTAAACTCTTACAAAAGAAATCAAAGAACTAAACCAATGAAGAGATATTCCATGTTCATGGATAGGAAAACTCAATATTGTCAAAGTGTCATTTCTTCCTAACTTGATCTGTTGATTCAACACAACCCTAATCAAAATCCCAGCAAGTCATTTTGTGGCTATTAACAAACTGACTCTAAAGTTTACAGGGAGAGGCAGTAGACCGAGAATAACCAAAATGACATGGAGAAGAACAAAGTGAGAAGGCTGACATTATTTAACTTTAAGACTTACTATAAAAACAGTAACTGAAATAGCGAGGTATTGATGGAAGAATAAATAGACAAATATATCAGTGGGATAAAGAACCTAGAAATTGACCTCTATAAATATAGTCAACTGACATTTGACAAAGGAGCAAGGCATTACAATGCAGCAAAAGTAATCTTCTCAACAAATGATATGCCTGAATAACCGGACATTCACAGGCAAAAAAATATCATCTAGACACAGACTTTATACTTTTCATAAAAATTAAATGAAAATAGATAACAGATGTAAATGTACAGTGAAAAACTATAGAAGGTAACATAGGAGAAAATACAAAATTAAAATGTCCTTGGGTTTGCTGATGATTTTTTAGCTACACCACCAAAGGCACAATCCATGAAAGAAAGACTTGATAAGATGGAATTTGTTAAAATAAATATTTCTGTACTGTGAAAGACCTTATCGAGAGAATGACAGACAAGCTATAGGCTGGGAGAACATATTTGCAAGAGTCATATCTGATGAGGTACTGTTATGCAAAATAAACAAAGAACACTTATAACACAACAATAAGAAAACAACCCAATTTGAATATGTACCAAACAGCTTAGAAGACACACAGAAGGCAAAGAAGTATATGAAAGGTGCTCCACATCATGTCATCAGGAAATACAAATTAAAACTACAGTGAGATCCCAGCACACACCTATTAGAATGGCCAAAACCAGAGCTAACACCAGATGCTGGTGAGGATGAGCTCTTATTCATTGCTGGTGGGAGTGCAGATGGTACAGCCACTTCGGAAGACAATTGGGCAGTTTCTCACAAAACTAAACATGCTATTATAACCACATGATCCAGTAATTGTACTCCTTGGTATTTACCCAAAGGTGTTGACAATTTAAATCTACACAATACCCTGCACATGTAGTTTACAAAAACTTTATTCAAAATTGCCAAAACTTGGAAGCAGCCAGAAAGTAGGTGAGTGGATCGTTGCAGTCCATCCAGAGAATGAATTTTCTCAAATTTCCAGGACTGGCTGACACGGTAATGTGGAGGCAGATCTGAGCTCTGTCTCTGCCACCTACTAGGTAGATGACCTCAGACAAGTCACCAACCTTCCTGAGCCTCAGCTTCCTGATCCTTCAGAAGTATGGACTCCTATACGTGCCACCAGTTTCAGCGAACCTAGTGGCAGACACAGCAAAGAAGGCCACCCAAGTGTTTTGTCCACGTCCACCCGTCCCCTCTCAGGTGCAGCGCAGGGATCTATAAGCAATCCCACCTCTGGCTTACTAGAGGCTTCAGGAGCTCTGTCTGCTCTAAGGCAAGCCCAATCCAATTTGGTATTTCCACCCTCACCAGGATCAGTCCTGGACATTGTGGGCTCACTGTTTTGTAAGAAGACTGGAGCCACACCCTTTAACAAAGTCTTGAGATACTGATGACATCTTAGAAAAATGCTTATAGCTTGAGAACCAGCCCACATCGCCTCTGACGAGACCTACCCCGGCTGGGATGGGCCGATCTCCTGTGTGTAACAGACTATATGAAAAGATAAGGTCTACCCTAAGACGTCCCCTGGAGCCTGAGTGGTAAAGACCCAGGAGTGCCTCAAAGCAGGTGCCGTGGAAATCCAACCACTGGGCTGGCCCCAGAGATCGACTTCAGAGGCAGCCAATCCATATGTATATTTCAAACTTGGTAAAAAACATGCAAGTATGAAAGCAAATTGAGACCATAATGTCCTCAAACTAAATAATAAACTTCTTACATAAGGCACATCCCAGCAGACAGCTAGTCTTGTTGTCAGGGGAGAGTGTGTGGCCCGTGGATAAGCTGTATTATGAGGTCTGCACTCAGTAACTCAGCCTCTCTGCACTGCACTGTCATGGAATTCCATCCCTGGGTGATTAGCTTTAAAGCAGCCAGCCTACATCTGCCACGGAGCAAAGTGAGGTCGCTGCGAGCTGTCAACACCGAAAGGGGAGGGCCAGCCCCAGGGTGGGAGACACGGGTGTCAGGGAGAGTGCGGACAGGGGGCTGGAGCCAAACTGCGACGGAGAGCAAGCTGGAGACAGATGAGGGTCAGAAACCTCAGATGCTTTAGGATGAGCTTGTTCAAAAGGCCCGTGGAGATGTGCCAGCTGCTCACCGTGGGACAGTCCAGCCCGGAAGGCTTCCTGTGTCCGTGGAAACAACTAGTAGCATCTACTTTGAAAACGTGCAGACCAAAACTATTTGTGCCTAGCCTCACAGGGGGGAACTCAGCGTCTCAGGTAGCAGGTATTTAAGCATAAGGTGGCCCAAAGCTGTCTTGAGAAGAAGCCCATCTGTGCAGCCACCCTCTTGGGACATGTGGGGCCTCCTGACAAGGACCCAGGCCAGGCTGTGGGACCTCCATGGTGGAGCATCTTCTCTGCCCGCTCCTCCCTTGCTTCCCTAAAGTGTGGCCCGAATCAGCACCTGATTCATGAGACCAGAGCGGGAGCCCTCACCAGGCAGCCTGTGATTAATGTTCGCCCCCCCAGCCCGTACAAAGACCCCTACAGAGGGGCTGTGTATGAGGAATGTTGGGGGATGAAGTACTAGAGCTCAGAGACACTAGGCTCTGCAAATCCTACCTCATTTCAGGTCAGCCCACCGAGCACCGTGTGGCAGACCCCAGGGACGCCGTGCGGCAATCATCCCGACGGACTGCATCTCAGTGTTCAGCATTCAGGCTGGAAGGGCTCAGTGTCGCTCGTGTGAAGTCTGGTTTGTATTTGCTGCAATAAAGGGAAAAATCCGACTGAAGACATCATCCATTTCAGTACATCGCATCATACATGACTTTAATTTATGTGAAGCAACTGCACAAGCTCGGACAGTGGGTAAGAAGAGGCCAATTATTTAAATCATATAACTCAAAATGAGTAAAAACTCTATTTTGCATATGTTCTGTTTATTACACACTGCAGAGTCCTACATGTGTGGTACATACATATGTTTTATTCTATGGACAAGGTAAGGAACTTTAATAAAGTGTAATTTTTTCTTACACCCTCAGGTGGACCCTTACTTGTGTGGAGGACCAGGTACCCAGACACTACCACCTGGGGGCCTCTCTAGCCCTGATGCTGTGAGCTGAGTAGGCCCACCTGAAAAGCTCCCGCAGCTCTGCCTTTGCGCCACCTGCGGGCACCTCCCGTGCGGGGGTCAGAAAGTGTCCCACACAGTCTGCTGCCTTGATCTTGTCCCCGAGCTCAGCTTACACCCTGGGGCCTCTCCCACCATGTCCCTTGGCCACTGGCTGTCGGCAGTGGGGCCCTCTGCCGCTCTCACCAGCACTGAGCAGAGCGTCTGGCACAGAGTGAGTGGCAAACAGATCCCTGTTGATGGGAACTCACCTGCCCTGGGCTTTATCGCTGCGCCTGCAGCTCCATTCCTGAGAACAGTCCGCTGGGGACAACCCCTCGCCCAGCTCAGCGTGCTCTGGCCCAGCCTGGCCGCCCTAGGAGTACACCTGGGCATCTGCTCCACAAAGCCCTTATAATAAGAAATATGCATTAGTGTCTCATATTTGGACTAAGGAATAGCCCGCTTCTGCTTCTCCACTACTGAGAGCCCTGTACACTATCATCTCTTTCTTTCTTTCTTTTTTCCATGAGTTGCCAAAAATCTCAAAATAACTTTAAGCTGCTTTCAGTTACCATCTTCATGTGCTTGCTTCTCTCTGACCCTGATCTTCAGGTTTGGGATTCCACCACAGCCTTTCCCCAAGCCGACCTGCATCAGAGCTGCTGTAGGTGTCTGTTCAAAGCGCTGACGCCCAAGCGCCTCATAGGCATGAGTCGGGATTTCTAGGGCTGGGATTCAGGGATCCACATCTACCCACACACTCCCAGGCTCTAATGCTCACCTCAGCTTTGGGATCACAGGCCTGTTTTCGTGTTATTGGTTATTAAATACCCCATGTTTTTCTTGGAGGAAAGGGAATGTAGACAAATGGTGTGATATGATATAAGAAAATACCTTCCATATTATGATGATGACAGCCCTTGGCTAATGTTAATGGTGTTAATACTATCAGTGCATTGCCTTAATTTTTAATGACCTTTGTACAAATGTATGAAAATCATTCTCTATTAAGATTTATGTTCAAATAATCTACAATAAATCCTTATTGCTTTTTCTTCAGAAATTAAGACAGTATTAAGTGTATTAAGAAAAAAGCACTCCTGGTGGCTAAGAGCTGGAAATAAACTGAATAACATAGTCACCTGATACAGCGCGGGGCTCTGTGCCCTGGAGCTGCACTTTGAGGGAGACACTGTCCTAAACGAGACCCCGCCTGCTTGAGGCCCAAAGGGAAATGGGGCCAGCAGGTGAAACCTCCCAGGTGCACCCTGCAGGCCCAGGCCCTTGCCAGAGAGAAAACCCTCCGTTTGCCATGTGGACTTCAGAAAACCGTGCAGAACCAGCCCTGCCTCCCCAGGGCCATGTGTCCATTTCAGGCCACCTGAGGGCAACCAGAGGCCCCCAAAGCCACCCCACACCGCGGGCCTCAGCAGGGGTGTAGCAGGCCTTCCTGCACGCGGCCTCCCGCGGTGACACAGCTCAGAAGCCGGAGTAGGTTCCCAAGAGGTCATTCTAAATCCTACGGGGTTTTCAAGGTCCTGTTTGAAGCTCCTTGTGGGTGAGTCTTTGGGGCTCACACCGCTTGCATGCACCTCCTCCTCCAAGCGGCTGCGATATCGGCCACTGCACTGCATGACCTGATGCTTCACTCTCCAGTGACTTCCACTGCCCCCTGCTTCCCGTAAACCAACAGGCTTCCTTAACTAGACCACAAACCGCAGGAAGTCAAGGACTGCATTTTAGCATTTAGTTTTTTCAATAACTGCTTGAGACATAATTCACATACGATACAATTTACCTGTTCCAGGCATCCAAGCCAATGGTTTTCAGTATTTTTGCAGTTAGCCAACATCATCACCATTGTGTCAAAGCATGTCACCCTCCCAGGAGAAGTGTTGTGTCCACCCCATTAGCAGTCATGGCCCATTTCTCCCCGTTTTGGTTGAACTGCACCCCCAGGAGCCATGGTCACGCGCTGAGCCCCAGAACCTTTGGATGTGACCTGACAGGGAAGCAGGGTCTTTGCCCACGTATCAGAGATGAGGTCACTGGATTCGGGTGTCCCTACATCTAGTATGACAGGTGTCCTTATAAGAAGAGGGGAATTTGGACGCAGAGATGCAGACACACAGGAAGAAGCCATGTGAAGCCAGGGCAGAGACAGAACGATGCCTCCCCAGGCCGGGGGAAGCCAGGGACGGCGGGCAGCCAGAGGCTGGGCGAGGAGGGCAGGGCTTCTCCCGAGCCCTCCGCAGCGAGCGTGACCTGGCCTGCTCTGATTTCAGACGCCTCGCCTCTGGAGCTCTGGAGAAGGAATTCCATTGTTCTGAGCACCCAGGCTGCACCTCTCTGTTAGGACAGCCCCACGAAACTAGTGCCCCCAGGCCCTGAACCCCGCCCCGGGCAACCACTGCCCTACTTCTGGTTTCTGTAGATCAATCCACTCTGGATGCTCTACTGAAATAGAATTCTGTCATATGTGATCTTTCATTACGAGTTTCTTTCACTTCCATGTTTTCAGGGCCCACGCACGTCATAGCCGGCGGCGGCCTGCGGTCCGTTCCTGTGGGCAGCGACCCCTGACCCCGGGCGCCAGTTATCCGCCAGCGGGCACGCGGCTGTCGCCGCTCCAAAGGCCCCTGTAGAGGTGTTGTGTGGACACAGCGCCACTTCCCTTGGGTGTATTCCTGAGAGCACGACGGCTGAGTCACATGCTGACTGCTATTTAAGCCTTGGAGGACATGCCAGGCTGTTTTGCCAGGGGGCTGCACCATCTCACGTTCCCGTCCGCAGGGTGCAAGGGCGCCCATCAATCCCCATCCTTTCTAACGTGTAGCTGTCCTGGCGGGTGTGACGTGGTGTCTCACTGGGCTTTTCACTCACATTTCGCTGGTGACCGCATCATCTAGGGCGCCTCTTAGCTGTGCCCTTGGGAGAAACGTCTAGGCAGATGCCCGCCTGCCTGGCCCTCGGGGGCCAGTCTTTTTGCTGTTGAGTTGGAGGCCTTTGTATATCCTGGATGACTGACTGGCTTGTCTTTTGATTATTGACTTGTAAGGGCTATTTATGTATTTTATACCATTCAGATATTCCTCTGTGTGCCTGATTGTATCAAGCGCAATGGGGATTTTGTGGGCTCCTGAACAGTCCCGGCATTCAGAAAGGACCATCGGGGTTTATTTCATGTTTAATGAATGGGCTGGAATCATGTTCCTGGAGCTGTCAGGCCAAAATTGAAGTTAAAGAAAGGAACCTACCGTTTCTGCCTGCCCACCGTGGGCTAGGTGTTGTTGCCAGTGAACCTCACCACAGCCCACGGAGATTCTGTGCCATTATCCTGGTAAACAGCAGAGCACAAAGAAATTGCTTATGAGACACCACACGGTTGATAAGCAGCTGAGAAGTTTTGTCTCTGAAGCCTGTGCTTTTTAAACATCCTACCCCTTCATTTCTTCATGATGTGGTGAAACAAAGAGCTTTCAAGACCAGAGGACTGGCTCCTCAGGTGTCCGACGCATGTGAAATGTCACCTCGTGGCTTCACGTCTCACCCAAGGAACTACAAGCAGTTTATATGGTTTTTCAGCTCATAAACTAACACAATCCATGCAAACACTTCTCTTCCAGTGAAGTATAGGAATATAGGTATTTTGCCAATTCTTCTGTTAAAAACTGGAGCACAGAAATGGAATACAGCTAAATTCACGGAATATAAGAGAAAGGGTCTATGATTCTGGAGTTCAAGCGGAAAGAATGTGATCCCCTCAGAGGCTCCCTGAGTGTGCGGACTGCAGAATCCCCACCACCTTCCAGGCAGCCAGATTGCAGATGGTTTCTGCAGCGCACGGTCTGGCTCCAGGCCAGTGACACGCTCACTTGAATTTCAGCCAGACACCTTCGGATGCATCGCCTGAACACGTGACTGTTTCTGCCTCGTAGCGCGCTGCCCTGGGGACCCGCCAGCTCCTGACTCTCCTGGGTCCCACTTCATCTTATAGACAACTGTCTCCCCTCAATGCTGAAAATAGAGGTGAGATGAAGACACAGGTTAGACAGTCTCACACACTCTATATAAAGTCCCCCAAACATTTAAAATCCTGAGAGTCATCTCCGGGAACCAGTGCATCTGATTATCTTAATTTACAGCCTATTCTAGACATTTTTCTTCTGGGAGAAAAGCCGTCTGCAAAGCGTTCCTGTTTGTCAGTAAATTACTTTCTTAAACATCCAAGGAAGACATCAGAAAGTAGAAAAAGAAAAGTGGAATAGTTTCTTGAAGTTATCTAAGTAGATTTTGCACAAGACAATCTATGGCTCTCAGAAAAAAAAGTATAAGAAGAATACCATGGCCATATTAGTAGTTTGATTTGACTTATGCTCACAGGGCTGCCCAAGCAGAGATAGAAAAAGGAATTATTTTGCCAGGAATAAGGCTAAATCAACCCTGGGAAAGAAACCCAAAGGGACGCTGTTGCTTCTGCGAGGAAAAGGTCTGTGCCAATGGACTCTGCAGGGTTTTCTCTGAGTGGCGTGGGCCTCTGTAGTTTTGTCCCCTTACGGATCTGCCTCCTAGTTGCGAGTTCCCACCAGGCAGACGGCACGAAAGCCCATAGGACACCATTTCTTGGCAGAATTCTAGGGACAATGGTCAATGAAATTTGGCTTCCCTGGTCTTAGAAAAAGGCAGAGAAATGTTTCTTTCTCCTAAAGGCCAACTGAAAAACGTTGCCTTGTGCCAGGAGTCCAGCCCTGGACCTTCCCCACTGCTGAGAGCCAGTCGGTGCTCCTGGGCATTGTCTCCTGGCTGACTGGCCGCTGAGGCATCCCTGGGCCTCAGCTCAGCTCCCCACGAAGACACTGTCTCATCACGAAGTAGCCTCTGAAGGTTGTGAGACCCAGCTCACAGTCTGAACGTTTGGAAGGGTGAATCCAAATTTTAATAGAACTTTAGAGGCATTTTATTTTTATTTACACTATGCATGGTTCTTTTTTATTCTATACTTCCTAGGGGACACATTCACTGAAAGTGTATGTCAGCCTCAGTCAGGGAAGGACGATGGTTGGTGAATGAACCTTCCTCTGGTTTCAGCTCCATCTTTCCTCCCCACGGGCTTTACCAAGTTTTGTTTGTCCTGATTTTTGGACAGGTGGAGATTACTTCCAATGTACAGATGAGTGAGCTCACGTCCAGAGTTAATTTGTCTGAGGTCTGAGCTCCATGGGCGTGAATCTGAAGTGCACAGGACTTAGCAGACCAAATGTCCAAGGGATCGGGAAGTGAAGTGTGGTTGTAGGGAAGTGTGAGGTCAACTGGAGGGCTCATTTCAAGAAAGTGGTTCCAGGACCCACATGCCAGGAAAGGAACTCTACCTGTGGCAGTGCCACGTAGCTACCAACATCTACGTGGTGTTTGACAAGCGCTTCCACTCACATTTTTACACTTGACGCTGAATGTGGGACAGCTGATGTATCCAGATGTCTCTAGGGGACTTTCCCACGACCACTAGCTGGTAAACAGCAGATTCCCTCCTCTGCAAAACTTGGGATTTTCCCACTTTTTCATATGAACTGCTAGCTTCAAAACCACACAGTACTTCGGGATTACAAGCTATCAGAAACCAGCACCCAGCAGCATGTTTTCCATGGGAGAGCAGCATTAGGCAGACCATGATTCCATTAGCATGGACCCTGGTGGTTTTCCTAGAAGAGAGTTGAGTTATAAGGCATAGATGCCAGGAACAAGAAGATAGTTATCCATAACCTTTTCTTTATTATGAAGGAATAAATACTTTTTAGAAAACTGGGAAATATAGACTGTAAAGAAGACAACAAAAATTACCCAAAAGTGGACTTCCGGGAAGATGGCGGCGTGAGCAGGGCAGCAGAAATCTCCTGCCAAAACTATATATATCTATAAAAATACAGCAAATACAACTATTCCTAAAACAGAGACCAGAATACACAGTAAAGCGCACAGCGTGCAGCTACACGTGAGAGGACATGGTACCTGCAAGACGGGTAAGATACAGGGCCACAACCCAGCGAGACCCGAACACTCACCCACCCCAGCGCACCAGCGGGAGGAGAGGATTCAGAGCCGGGAGTGAGTGGAAGTACAACCCACAAAATAACCAGCCTCGGTGATCTGCGCGGGGAGCGCTGACCCACATTGCGCGGTGTATCAGAGATTGGAGAGACAGAGGGGCAGGATCTGAGGGGGGAACACACCAGGGTGCTTGCAGTCGGCTCCCGGGAATGAAAAAAAAAAAAGAAAGAAACCCGCGCGCTATTTTCAGCGGTCGTAAAGAGACAGGAGCCCAGCGGAGGAGCGGGAGTGCCTCGGCACACTCAGCCCATCAGGCTGGGAGTCCTGGGGAGTTTCGGACCCCTTAGCTGGCGACTGGGAAAGGGTGGCTGCACTTAGACTTCCTACAAAGATCAACAGCCTCCCATTCGTTCCCACCCCGGCCAGAGCTATAAAGGGCCTGTGGAACGGTGCGGCCACGGCTGCGGAATAGTGAAGCAACAGCACCACCTAGAGCATCCGCACAGAATCTACTCCCGGTGGGCATTTTCTTTGTTTTGTTTTGTTTTTTCTTTTTTCTTCTCTTTCTTTTTTTCTTTTTTCCTTTTTAAAGTCTTAAAGAGCCCAGCTGACATATGTGGCAACTACCGGTGACCATTTCTATAACCATGAAAAGACAGAAGAAGAAGGTCCAGACTAAGATCAACCAGACAACCCCTGACAGGGAGCCAGAAGGGATGGAACTGCACAACCTTCCTGAAAAAGAATTCAGAACAAAAGTCATAACCATGCTGATGGATCTACAGAGAAATGTGCAAGAGCTGAGGGAGGAAGTGAGGGAAGTGAGGAAAGACAATGCAGAAATCAGACAAGCGAACGACGGGCTTAACAGCAGACTGGATGAGATGCAAGAGACTGTTAATGGAACAGAAATCAGAGAACAGGAATACAGAACAGCTGAGGCAGAGAGAGATAAAAGGATTTCTAGTAATGAAAGAATATTAAGAGAACTGTGTGACCAATCCAAACAGAACAATATTCGCATAACAGGAGTACCAGAGGAAGAAGAGAGACAAAAAGGGATAGAAAGTGTCTTTTAAGAAATAATTGCTGTAAACTTTCCCTCGCTGGGGAAGGAAATAGTCTCGCAGTCCACGGGAGCCCACAGATCTCCCAACACAAGGGACCCAAGGAAGACAACACCAAGACACATAATAATTACAATGGCAAAGATCAAAGATAAAGACAGAGTATTAAAGGCAGCTAGAGAGAGAAAAAAGATCACCTACAAAGGAAAACCCATCAGACTATCATCAGATTCTCAACAGAAACCCTACAGGCCAGAAGAGAATGGCATGACATATTTAACGTAATGAAACAGATGGGCCTCAAACCTAGAATATTGTATCCAGCACAATTATCATTTAAATATGATGGAGGGATTAAACAATTTCCAGACAAACGAAAGTTGAGAGAGTTTGCCTATCATAAACCACCACTACGAGACAACTTAAAAGAACTGCTCTAGAGGGAAGCACACCTAAGGCTAAAGAGATGTCATCAGAGAAAATAAAATCATAGCAAAGAAAGCAGACCATCCAAATAGTAACTAAAGGCCAAGAATAAAACACCTAGTATATAAAGAATGGAGGAGGGAGAAAAAAAAGGGAGAGAAATAAAGAAACATCAGATGGTGTTTACAATAACTTAACAAGAAAGTTAAGTTAGATTGTAAGATAGTAAAGAGGCAACCCTTGAACCTTTGGTAACCACGAATCTAAAGCCAGCAATGGCAATAAGTACATATCTATCGATAATCACCCTAAATGTGAATGGACTGAATGCACCAATCAAAAGACACAGAGTAACAGAATGGATAAAAAAGCAAGACCCATCTATATGCTGCTTACAAGAGACTCACCTCAAACCCAAAGATATACACAGACTAAAAGTGAAGGGATGGAAAAAGATATTTCATGTGAACAACAAAGAGAAAAAAGCAGGTGTTGCAGTACTTGTATCAGACAAAATAGACTTCAAAACGAAGAAAGTAACAAGAGATAAAGAAGGACATTACATAATGATAAAGGGGTCAATCCAACAAGAAGATATAACCATTATAAATATATATGCAACCAACACAGGAGCGCCGGCATATGTGAAACAAATACTAACAGAATTAAAGGAGGAAATAGACAGCAATGCATTCATCTTAGGAGACTTCAACACAACACTCACTCCAAAGGACAGATCAACCAGACAGAAAATAAGTAAAGACACAGAGGCACTGAACAACACACTAGAACAAATGGACCTAACAGACATCTACAGAACTCTACACCCAAAAGCAACAGGATACACATTCCGCTCAAGTGCACATGGAACATTTTCCAGAGTAGACCACATACTAGGCCACAAAAAGAACCTCAGTAAAGTCGAAAATACTGAAATTCTACCAACCAACTTCTCAGATCATAAAGGTATTAAACTAGAATTAAATTTTAGAAAGAAATAAAAAGGCTCACAAATACATGGAGACTTAACAACATTCTCCTAATTAATCAATGGGTTAACGACCAAATCAAAACAGAAATCAAAGAGTATATGGAGACAAATGACAACAACAACACAAAGCCACAACTTCTGTGGGATGCAGCAAAGGCAGTTCTAAGAGGAAAGTGTATTGCAATCCAGGCCTATCAAAAGAAAGAAGAACATTCTGAAATGAATAGTCTAAAGACGCAATTACTGAAATTGGAAAAAGAAGAACAAATGAGACCCAAAGTCACCAGAAGGAGGAACATAATAAAGATTAGAGAATAAAAAAATAAAATTGAGAAGAACAAAACAATAGAAAAAAATCAATGAAACCAAGAGCTGGTTCTTTGAAAAAATAAACAAAATATATAAACTCCTGGCAAGACTCATTAAAAGAAAAAGAATCTACACACATAAACAGAATCAGAAATGAGAAAGGAAAAATAACGACAGACTCGACAGAAATAGAAAGAATAGAATATTATGAGAATCTTTATGCTCACAAGCTGGAAAACCTAGAAGAAATGGACAACTTCTTAGAAAAATACAACCTTCCAAAACTGACCAAAAAAGAAACTAAACAGACCAATCACCAGCAATGAAATTGAAGTGGTAATCAAAAAACTACCCAAGAACAAAACTCCGGGACCAGATGGATTCACCTCTGAATTCTACCAGACATATAGAGAAGAAATAACACCCATTGTCCTTAAAGTTTTCCAAAAAATAAAAGAGGAGGGCATACTTCCAAACTCATTCTATGAAGCCAGCATCACTCTAATACCAAAACCGGGCAAAGACCTCACCAAAAAAGAAAATTACAGACCAATATCCCTGATGAACATGGATGCAAAAATACTCAACAAAATATTAGAAAACCGAATTCAAAAATACATCAAGAGGATCATACACCATGATCAAGTGGGATTCATCCCAGGGATGCAAGGATGGTACAACATTCGAAAATCTATCAACATCATCCACCACATCAACAAAAAGAAGGACAAAAACCACATGATCATCTCCACAGATGCTGAAAAAGCATTTGACAAGATTCAGCATCCATTCATGATTAAAACTTTCAACAAAATGGGTATAGACGGCAAGTACCTCAACATCATAAAGGCCATATATGACAAACCCACAGCTAACATCATACTTAACCGCGAGAAGCTAAAAGTTTTTCATCTAAGAGTGGGAACAAGACAGGGATGCCCACTCTCTCCACAGTTATTCAGCATAGTACTGGAGGTTCTAGCCACGGCAATCAGACAAAACAAAGACATACAAGGCATCCAGATTGGTAACGAAGTCAAGTTGTCACTATTTGCAGATGACATGATATTGTACATAAAAAACCCTAAAGACTCCACTCCAAAACTACTAGAACTAATATCTGAATTCAGCAAAGTTGCAGGATACAAAATTAACACACAGAAATCTGCTGCTTCCCTGTACACTAATGATGAACTAAGAGAAAGAGAAATCAGAAAAACAATTCCATTCACAATTACATCAAAAAGAATAAAATATCTAGGAATAAACCTAATGAAGGAAGTGAAAGACCTGTACTCTGAAAACTACAAGACACTCCTAAGAGAAATTAAAGAGGACACTAAAAAATGGAAATGCATTCCAAGCTCTTGGCTAGGAAGAATAAATATTGTCAAAATGGCTATAGTAAAGCAATCTACAGATTCAACGCAACCCCTATCAAACTACCAACAGCTTTCTTCAATGAACTCGAACAAATAATTCTAAAATTCATATGGAACCACAAAAGACCCCAAATAGCCAAAGCAATCCTCAGAAGGAGGAATAAAACAGGGGGAATTATGCTCCTTGACTTCAAGCTCTACTACAAAGTCACAGTAATCAAGACAATTTGATATTGGCACAAAAACAGACCCACAGGCCAGTGGAACAGAATAGAAAATCCAAACATTACCCCAAACATATACAGTCAATTAATATTTGATAAAGGAGCCTTGGATATACAATGGGGAGATGACAGCCTCTTCAGCAGCTGGTGTTGGAAAAACTGGACAGCTACATGTAAGAGAATGAAACTGGACTACTGTCTAGCCACATACACAAAGGTAAATTCAAGGTGGATCAAAGGCCTGAATGTAAGTCAGGAAACCATAAAACTCTTAGAAAAAAACATAGGCAAAAATCTCTTGGACATAAACATGAGCGACTTCTTCATGAACATATCTCCCCGGGCAAGGAAAACAAAAGCAAAAATGAAAAAGTGGGACTATATCAAGCTGAAAATCTTCTGTACAGCAAAGGACACCATCTGTAGAATAAAAAGACATCCTACAGTATGGGACAATATATTCATAAATGACGTATCTTATAAGGGGTTGACATCCAAAATATATAAAGAACACCCACACCTTAACAAACAAAAAGCAAATAGTCCAATTAAGAAATGGGCAGAGGATATGAATAGACACTTCTCTAAAGAAGAAATTCAGATGGCCAACAGGCACATGAAAAGATGCTCCACATTGGTAATCATCAGAGAAATGCAGATTAAAACCGCAATGAGATATCACCTCACGCCAGTGAGAACGGCCCACATCCAAAACACAAACAACAAATGTTGGCGAGGATGTGGAGAAAAGGTAACCCTCCTACACTGCTGGTGGGAATGCAAATTAGTTCCACCATTGTGGAAAGCAGTATGGAGGTTCCTCAAAAAATTCAAAATAGAAATACCATTTGACCCAGGAATTCCACTCCTAGGAATTTACCCTAAGACTGCAGCAACCCAGTTTGAAAAAGACATATGCACCCCCATGTTTATTGCAGCACTATTTACAATAGCCAAGAAATGGAAGCAACCTAAGTGTCCATCAGTAGATGAATGGATAAGGAAGATGTGGTACATATACACAATGGAATATTATTCAGCCATAAGAAGAAAAGAAATCCTACCATTTGCAACAATATGGATGGAGCTAGAGGGTATTATGCTCAGTGAAATAAGCCAAGCCAAAAAAGACAAGTATCAAATGACTTCACTCATATGTGGAGTATAAGAACAAAGAAAAAATACTGAAGGAACAAAACAGCAGCAGACTCACAGAACCCAAGAACGGACTAATAGTTACCAAAGGGAAAGGGACTGGGGAGGATGGGTGGGAAGGGAGGGGTAAGAGGGAAAAAGGGGCATTACGATTAGCAGATGTAATGTTGGGGGGGCACGGGGAGGGCTGTACAACTCAGAGAAGACAAGTAGTGATTCTATAGCATCTCACTACGCTGATGGACAGTGACTGTAATGGGGTTGGTGGGGGGACCTGATGAAGGGGGTAGTTTAATAACCATAATATTGCACATGTAATTGTAGAATAATGATACCAAAATAAATTGTAAAAAAAAAAAGGGAAAAGAAAAAAAAATCACCCAAAAGTTCACAACTCAGAGATGATTTTAGCATCGTAGTGCATTTCCTTCGTGCCCTAATGGGAAACCCGAATGCCATTCCTCCCTCACCCACCGCATGCCACCCATCTCCTCATCCTAGGAGGTCACCTTCTGTATGCACCTGAGTCTGTCCACCTCCTCTCAGCCTCTGCCCTTGTACAGACAATGATCATCTGCTGCCTGGCGTGTCACGGTCTCTGCCCAAACTTTCTCCTGAGCCTCAGTCTGGCTGGCACACCCTCTCCTTTTTCATTTGCCATCAGAGTAGTTTTTCTAAAATGCAAACTCCCTAGAAGTCGTGGGTGGCTCCCACCGTCCTTAGGACAACGGTCAGTCCGCCACGGCTTCCGAGCCTTCATCGCATTGCTTCCGCCTCACCTGTGTCCGCCCACCCAGCCACCCTGAGCTTCCAGCCACCAGGAGAAGACAGAGCAGTGAAGCACAGAGCGTGTTTATTTGAGGTCTTGGGGACTGCAACGGGGGAACACAGATTCAGGAGGAAACCCAAATGCATGCTCCCAAGAGAGGAAAGGATGTAAGGTTTCCAAGCCAAAAAAGGGAACTCCCGGGGGGCTCCCAGGAGTTGTTTTGAAAGATTTAGATGGACTACAGCTATTAGAGATAAATATAACCTGCACCTACCCACACATCACTGCTAAGGCTACGCACTGGGCACAAGATCCACTTTGTGTGGCCAGCACATGGCTAGCCAGGCCGTCTGCGGTTCGGCAGAGTGCCATGTTCAGTGTTCTCCTGGGAAGAGCTTCAGAGGGGACAGAGCACCCAGGCCCCATTTCCCTGGTGGCCTTGCGGCTCAGTCTAGCTTTCTCCCAGGGCCAAGGCTGACTCCATCATCTGACTCACACTTTCGGGTCCCTCTCTCCACTGGAACCCCCTTCCCTGGCTCTTCACCTAATTGCTTTTCAGCTTTCAAACCTCAGCTCAGATTTCAGCTCCTTTGGGAAGGTTCATTTGACCACTCGCCTCTGCCCAGGACCAGAGGCTCCTGCAATGACCTCAGGTTCTCTGCCTGACGCACACCTCCCTGCACTGTTCTCTTGCACTCAGCAGCCTCCCCCACGAGCTGCCCTCTGGGAAGGGAGGCTCCCTCCCAGCCACCAACTCCCCACACCATGCTCTGTGCACAGCATGCCCTGGCAGGGGGGCACTCGATGTGCGCTGCACACCACGCACACGGACACCTAACCTATGGAGTGGAACTACGCCCTAGTCGTCTTTCTCTAGAGGTCCTGGGGTTTTCAGGATGTGGAAGCCCCATCCAGGCTGTGTCTGCAGAAGCCCTTGGAGGCATGTCCGTGTTAGGTCTGGCCAGGGTCTCCACCACTCTAACTCCCCTCACCCAAAAGCACTGGCCACCTTGGGGAGCACGTCCTTCCTCATCCTCTGGGGGCTCTCCCTGCACAGGACTCAGCCCGCGACCCTGCCCAGTTCTGAAGGGTCTCCCGGCAGGTGTGCAACCCAAGCTGGCACCAGACTCCTTATCGCTGAGATTACATGCGCGCTTGAAGGAAACCACTCTTCTCTCCTCTGGGACTGCTGAGCAGGGACGACAGAAGCCTGGCGCCCCGTACCCCACCCCACAGGGAAGACCTCCCGTGAGGCTGAGAAGGAAGCCGACCGAGAGCAGGGGAGAGAGAGGCGGAGGCCCATAGAGAGGGCGGCACCTGCGGCCACCACTGGAGTTCCCCGAGCCTCGGGCATGTATTCCACCCCTGCTTGGGTTCTGGGAGTCAGTAAGTCCGTTTCTTCTCTGAACTAGTTTGATCTGGGTTTGTGGTACTTGGACGGGACGGGTGTTGATAAGCACCGCGGTCACCCCTCACGGAATGTTAGTGTTGGCTGAGAGGGAGGTCGGACCCTAGGTTTCCGCATGAACTGATTCACGGCACAGCCCCCTGTCCTCAGCCGCGCGGCCCAAGGGCTGGACGTCTCGGAGTGAAGGTGTCAGGAGTGGAGCCCTGCCGGCAGGTGGCACAGTTTTTGAGCCTGGGAAGAGAATTTGCAGGACAGAGTCGCTGTCTGGGCCTCTGGCCGCCCCGCCCTCCCCGCCAGAGCTAGGGGAAGACCACAGCAAGATCTGGACCTGGCTCCACTTCATGCTCCTCCCCGTCTTCTTCAAAGTAAAATGCAGAGTGTGCACAACACAGATTTATTTCTCAATTCAGCCCCTCACAGATACCACCTCCCAGGCTGTTGTGTACACGGCTCTCGGTCCATCGTGCTGCCTGCTTGGTTCCCGGAGGCCCTGCAGGAGAGATTCCACCCAAACGCAAGGAAGGATGAGGGGGCACGGCTAGTTTAGAAGAGGGCAGGTGCTCTGATGCGCGTTAGGGATGGGGGAGGGCCCAGGTGGCTGGGGAGCAGGACCCTGCTGAGAGGCACTACTGGGGAAAAGGCGTGCTGGCGCCCGGACAGGCTTCAGCAGCTTCGGGAGGTGCCTGCAGCCGCCCCGGCCAGCTTAGGCTCGCTCACAGGTGCTCTCCCACTCCTGTCTCCTGCCTAGTTTTGAATGATGACAGGATTGTTGGTATGATGCATCGACAACATTTAGCCACAATTGGCACCAATTAGTCATTTCGCAAAGCTCAGCATGTACTGTTCTGATTCCTTATCTCTGCTCTCGGCCGGGCAGCCCAGGTGTGGAATGCATGCCTCTTGCCTGGAGAAAAGTTGTCAACAAATCCTCTCTCCCTTCAATCCAAGGTGACAAGTAGGGGTGATATATACTAACTAAAGCTTCTTGACTCCATATACTCTGAAAAGTAATAAACCTTGCTCATATTCCTATGTTCATCAGTGTCTCCACTCCTTGACTCAGCAGATTTTCAAAAGCAAAAAATCTCCCTCTTCTCCACCCCCCTTCCCTAGTGGATGAAAATATCAAGTGTTATAATAAATCAATCTCCTTACAGCTTTATCTGTCCATCTGATCCTATGGCAAATAATGTTCACATAATTTTAGAGAACTCTAAGGAAGGTGATAGAACTAAATTACGGACAGAGCTGACAGGAGACTCAAAGCCTAATCACAGAAGGTTTCTAACAATATCTGTCAACAACAGTGAAGAGGCTGAGACTCGGCCTACATTCAAACTAACCAGTCAGGTGCCAGTTTCCTGAAGGCTCTGGGTCAGAGACAACAATTTAATACTCACAATAACAGCAAGGGCCAAAGTATCAGCATTTGCACCAGTCCTCCAAGCCACCTCCTCCCGGGTGGTGCGGCAAGGGCCACATGTCTCCCGAATGCGCAGCGGACTGGGCCACGGAGAGATACCTGAGCCCAGGGAAACTACATCTTTCATAAGAGTCAGTTGTCCTAACTGCCCTTTGCTCCGAAGGGAGACCCTGTTACTATATTCCAAGGCTGTTCCTCGAAAAGATAACCCAGAACCAAAGGGCCTCAGTGCCTGGCTTGTAAGACATACAGAAAAACGAGATGCCCATGGAAAAATTCCTCCTGAAAGCCAACCCTCATTTCAATACCAATTACTTTAGTTTCCTGAGAATGTCCTACCAAGTCACCGCAGACTGGTGGCTTAGACCAACGTGCATTCGTTCTCACGCAGACGGGGCTCTGGAATCCGGCTGCAGGCGTGGCCACACCCCCTCCAAAGTCTCAGTCCTCCCCTGCTCTCCCGGCTCTGGTGGCTCCAGGACCCCTCTGGAAAGTGCAAGTGGCTTCCTCTTTCCACTTGGCTCAAGGCATTATTCCAAGTAACTGCGTAGAGAGGAAGCCTTGGGCAATTCCATCTTCCAGAACAATCCTGGCCAGGTAGTTGGAAGTTATCTGAATACTGTCCAGGGCTTTAGTTTTGCATATGTAAACACTTGCAGATCTTTGATGACTGCTGCTAATGAGCATGCCACTATATCCCCAGGCGGGAGGCAATTTCATACCTGGCTTCCATGTAAGAATCACAGTCCGCAGAATGCTCATTATGTCCCAGAAAGAAAGTGGTGTTTCCAGGTGTTGGTGTCACTCAAATGGGATCCACATCAGTTGGGGACCATGGTTGACAGTGCCTTGGACATGACCTCATGGCTGGCCGGCAGGTCTTGGGATTTCTAGTGCAGAAGAGTAATTGAATCTAATCTAATTTTAGAGGGACTCCCTGAAAGCAGTCAGTCCAGTCTTTCCTTCTGTCCACGCCACCACTGGGTGGCGTGTGTTTCCTCCCTACAACGAGTGAGTGACGCCTGTGAGAACGAGCCTGTGAAGGCACAGCCGTGCTGGCCAGTGTGTTGCGGGACCTGAAGCTATCCCTGCTGCCTCCATTAGGCTTTCCGCTAAGGTTGAGGGGAATGGATATTAAATCCCAGTCAGAGTGGCCCAGCAGGGGGTGGCAGACCCAGAAGCAGGTGAAAAGCAAGACATTTAAGGCGCCAGACACTGTCTTCACAGGGAAGGCTTCAGGTGATTCCAAAAGATGAAGATCGCCAATGTCCCTCCACCTCAGATGGTCACTTCCCAAGGTACAAGGCACCCCGGCCCAGGTTCTGCCACAGAATCAGCGCGCCCATTCCAGGGGGTCTGACTCTGATCATATGGGCTCTCAGACCTTTTCACTGGATGGATCAGGTGCATTTTTATGAACCTTACAAAGACCCACTGTGTCCTCCACTTTGGCCCCGTGGGTCAGCACAGGGAGACCTGAGCCGTATACTCAGCTGAGTGGCGGTCCTTCTGACGACCCAGGACACATCCATCCAAAGAGTGAACCCAGGTATCTGAACCAGAATGAAGTTTTAATTCCAAAGGCTCCATTTGGGATGGGCTGCCCCTGGCGTACCAACCAGGTCAGCCTAGGGCTGTTGTTAGAGAAAAGAAAGACACACCATACCAGGAACTGTCAGGGCAGAACCCTGCAGCCCAAAACTGACCTCCCTGCCACTTTTGTCATGTTATTCCCTAGAAAGCGGCCAGAAGAGATGCTTACTTCCCAGGGACAGCCCCTCGGTGGCCACACTGTCTCGGGCACAGGCCTGGGCAGGGGGAAGCCTGACTCAGAAGCATTTTGAGTTGGCTGTTGAGGAGGGACTTCCGATGGTCAACAGTGTCAGATGCCTGTGGGCTGAAAGGAGCACAAAAGGTCCACTAAATACCTTGTCATGAGCATTTTGTTGTAGATTTTGTGATAAAAGGCTCACTATCATGAGACTGAAATTATTCAGAAAGGCCAAACCTTGCCACACAGAAGTCTTAGGGGCCACAGTAGTGTGGGGAAACTCAGCTCTTCAGGCCAGACAGCAAGAGCGTTACCTAAAAAAGTGACAGCAATGGTGAGGCGTCCCAGAAAGCCCCTAGAAGGGTCAAAGCTTAGATTTACTCGCTCTGCCAGCAGTTTGCAGAGGTAAGTCCTGCCTCGTGGCATTCCTCTCCACAAGGCAGATGATGAATTCCTGGTGGAAATCCCAAGCCTGGTGTGCAGACGGGGCCTCTGTGTCAGAAGCACAGAACCCTCTCCTGGTGGGAGTGCTGCCGTGCCCACTGGGGTGATGGAGCCGGGCAGGGACGGTGGCAGCCACGGAGGGGCAGGCCCAGCCAGCAGCCCAATTCCAGCTGTTGTCAGCAGAGAAAGGGCCCTCGGTGAGGGTTTCTAGCGGAATGACCAGGTGGTTCCGTCAGCAGCCAGTGTGTCTCCACAGTTCCCAGAACCAAAGATAGGGCCTTTCATCTGCTGGTGTGTGGCTCTCAGTAAAAACATGCCTGGCTTTGATTCTAGGAAGATGAAGGAATAGGAGGATCTTGCAGTCAGGCGTCCTCTGACACACACACCGCGGCAGCTACAACCCGTTCCGAAAACAACGCGACAACTGACCAAACAGGTCCTCCACAGTGAAAGACAAAAAGGCCACACCACGAAGGGGAAAAGGGCAGAGCCGTGGCTGGGGTCCAAACCCTTACCCCCAACCTCAGCCCACAAGTTGTGGGGAGGGAGACACACGGGGGTGAGGGGATGAAGCCCCTCAGCTGGCACAGCTGGCCCTGGGGACCTGCGCCAGGAACATGAGCCCCCATAACATCTGGCTTTGGAAGTCAGTGGGACTTAACTATGGCAGACACAGAGGGCTGTGGGAAGCCATTCTCCACTCTCGGAGGGCCCGCGTGCTGTGTAGATCGGTCTGAGACCTGGTACAGAAGCAGCAGTTTGAACAGGGCCCGGGTTATGTGTGAAGGAAATTTATTGACTAACCTTGGGACGTGCTCGGGAGCAGTGGAGATCTGTAGGAACTTTCTCGAGGGGAGGAGGGACTGGCAGGGATGATTTTTATTACCCTCCATCAACCTAGCAGGCTGGGCGTTTTGGGAGCCAGTGCCGACAGCCTCCGTGTAACCCGCCAGCCCCAGTATTCCTGAGCTTTCCACAGCAGGCACCCCTCCAAGGCAACTCCGCCCCACGAGAGCAGTGGAAAGCCTGAGTCAGGACCAGCACCTCCCCAGAGTGGCTGTCATCCCACCACACCCGGCGGCCAGCCCCGACTGAGAGGAAGCTACTCTACCCCCAGCATGTAGTAAGTACTACTGGGAACAGGCCCACCTCACCGGCGCGCTCACAGTATTCTGGCCAGCCGCTGCTGACAGGCGGGCTGGGGGCTGGACTCTCTCGCCAGCCTGCTGACACGTCGTGGCTCAGCCGTGACAGGGCGCACGGCCCACACCACGGACGGCCTTGGAGTGCCTGGTTCTGGTTCCTGGAGGAACTGCACTTCCAGGCACCCAGGATGCCTCCTGCCTAGGCCACTTTTTTCAATGCCAGGAGACACAGTGACCTACCTAATACACAGGAACAAATACAAAGAATCAGACAAAATGAGGAGGCAGAGGCCTATGTTCCAAATGAAACAAGAAAAAACACCAGAAAAATCCCTAAATGAAATGGAGATAAGCAATCTACCTGAGAAAGATTTCAAAGTAATGGTCATAAAGATACTCCCTGGACTAGACAGAAGAGTAGATGAACTCAGATCTTCAACAAAGTGATAGAAAATATAAAAAGAACCAGTCAGAGCTGAGGAATACAATAACTGAAATGAAAAATACACTACAGGAAATCAGCATGAGATCAGAGGATGCAGAGCAGATCAGTAAACTGGAAGACAGAATGGGTAGAAAGCAATCAAGATGAACAGCAAAAATAAAAAATAATTAAAAAAAATGAGAAAATGTTAAGAGATTTCTACAACTTCAAGCAAAACAACATTTGCATTATAAGGGTACCTGAAGAAGAGAGAAAGGGGCTGAAAAGCTTTTTGAGGAAATAATAGCTAAAAAATTCCCTAATCTGAGGAAGGAAACAGATATCCTGGTCTAGGAATCACAGAGAGCCCCAAATAAGATCAACCCACAGGGGTCCACACCAACACATATAAACATAATAATCAAAATGGCAAAAATTAAATGTAAAGAGAGTATATTAAAAGCAGCAAAATAAAAGCAACCAGTATGTACAAGGGAAACCCCATATGACTATCAGCTGGATTTTTAGTGGAAACCCTTCAGGCCAGGAGGGATTGACATGATCTATTCAATGTGCTGAAAGGAAAACAGCCTCCAACCAAGAGCGTCCTACCCAGCAAAGTTATCGTTCAGAATGGAAGGGGAGATAAAGAGTTTCTCACACAAACATAAGGTAAAGGAGTTCATCACCTCTAAACCAGCCTTATGAGAAATGTTAAAGGGACTTCTTTAAGCAGAAAAGAAAAGATCGTTATTAGAAATAAGAAAATTAGGAAAGGAACAAAATTTCACTGATAAAAACAAGCATACAGTAAAGGAAGAAGTTCAGTCACTTTCGGGGGAAGCTGAAGTGCTCTGGGGCCAGGCCAGCTGTACTCCCGACCAGACCTTTTCCACTTGGCAAGCAGGCTTGCTGGGCCCGACACACGGCAGTTATTCAAAGTTGATCCAGCAGAAAATGGGAACGGGGTGGGGGGGGATCCCAAATCCTTCTGGGGTCAGGCATTCAGCTCCAACAAGAGCCCGGCTGCAGCCTCAGGACCGCTGTTTCCTGGCCAGCACACTGCGTAAGGGGTAACAAGCCCGAAGCCACCAGGGCTGGTGCTGGGTGGAGGCCACTCCCTCTGTCAGAGGCTCCCGCCAGCAAAATGCTCAGTCACAGGCTGTAGCTCAAAAGGTTTGTTCAGGTCGTGGAGCCCCCAGGGCAGACGAGTGTCCCGGTTGGCTGGATGGCTCCTGCCCAGGGTGTCTGCTGGGGCCGCCAAGCATCCTGACACACAGGAGCACGTCAGATACCCTGGGAGGCTCGTGCTGCCTCTTGTACCCGAGGAGTCTGCGAGGGCTCCGGGCACCCGATTCGGCAGTGCTGGTGGTAGGGCTAAAGAGGGCGGTTTCTCCCTGATGCCAGGGTGATGAGCATGTAAATCTGCCCATGTGGTCAAGCAGCTTTAAGTAGTGAGCTTGAATTCCGTCAGGGTTTACCGGCCTCCCCTGGCAGGGGCGCACAACGACAGCCAGGGCCGACGAGACTGGCCCTCTCACCTCTTCACTAACAGGACGCCACCCACGTGCTGAAGCATCGGGCACCAGACGGGCCTCTGCACCAAATGCTGACCCACCGCGGGTTGTGGCCGGGAAACCCCTGAGGGACCCTGCCGGTGTGAGCTGGAGCCTGGCACGGCGAGGGGGGCCCTTGGTGGTAGATGGAAAGGGTGGCCAAGAAAGCCTGTGCAATGGATTTGGTCACCGTGCCTGGGGTAGCAGGGCTGGGGGACAACAGCCAAATGTGGTTGGCAGCAACCTGCTGTGCACCTCCAGCTTGGTGAGCTGCCCCTGGCTGCACAGGACTGTCACACCAGGTGCCCAGACAGGTCCAGCTGACGCCAGCATATGCAGTGGGCTGTTACAGGAGGAACTCGGAGCTTGGAGAACCCATACATTTTTTAATGGGCAATAAGCATGCCTGTCCTTTGCTCTGAAGGAGACGTTCTATTTGCAAGGCTGTTTGCTAAACAGACCTTCATAAAGAGGTCATCCAGAACAAAGGGTGGCCAGTGCCTCCTTCACAAGACATGCCGAGTGACAGGAACCCCTGGAGAATGGGCCCCTAAAAATGCAAGTTCTCATTTGATGGGATACTCTTCTAATTGTTCAGTTATTTTGAAATACATTTCTGTGACCTAGAGTATTAAAAGATAATACAATAAAAAATGCATCATCAATATTATGAGGAGAGAATATTACATATTTACCTCCAGAATGACTCTGAGGTGGATAATAATGATGAAGCCTTTCTGTCTTTAACGTACCTAAGAAATAGAGCAATATCTTTTAGGGGCTTTTTAAAAATAAAACTTTTCATTTTGAGATAATTATAGATTCACATGCAGTTGTAAGAAATAACACAGAGAGATTATACCCTTTACTCATTTTTTCCCAATGATCACATCTTGCAAAACCACAGGACAATATCACAAGCAGGTTACTGTCCCTCATAGTTAAGACACAGAACATTGTAGTCAGCACCAGGATCCCTCACTTTGCCTCTTTAAAGCCAGCAAAATCTTCTCAGCCTTCTCAGTTCTCTCTAAATAGGCTTTCTTACCTAACTCAACCCTTCATTTTATCTGTGAAGAAATAGGGTCTAAGTAACCCATCTTATTGGTTTTAAGGTAAATCAGTGATTTACCTAATTAAACTGTTTGCCACAGACCAAAAGGATAAGATGGCTTACTCTTCACTGTTCAGAGAAAACTATTTACCAGTTTGGTGTATTTCTCTCCATTCTTCTCTTTGCTGAGAGAGAAAGACACACACACACAAACACACGCACATTGGGAGGGGGGAGAAAGGACATTTATCCATCTACATACTTATATACTGTGCATAAACACATACTGTTACATTTTGGAAATCACTCATACCAGTGAAAGAGCCAGACCATCCTTAGACCCTCTTCCTCCCACTTTTCCTATAGAAAGATGACAAAGGATGCAGATAGCAGGCTTCACGGGGCCGTTGTCAAGTCTCCAGGACTATGAGCAGGTGCAGTTGCCTGCCCATCAGCAGGCAGACAGCTAGGGCTTCTGCAGCCGGCTAGTCTGTGGGTCTGACCAGCGAACGGAACGAGGCTAGAGAGCTATGACGTGGTTGCCCGCCCAGAGCAGCACATTTTCAGTAATCATTAGGCTGATGGGGGAAAAATGATGCTGAAGCAACCGTGTGAACTATGTGACTGTCTCCTCGGAGATCAGGGCATGAATCACGGTGAATTACCAGTCGTGGGGTGCTTCTCATGCACTCAGCCCACATCGTCAACCAAAGGCTGATGTTGTTCATCAAAGGGGGGTTGTTCCTACCCCACCCCCAGCCACTGCCTCAGCACCAGGCCCCAGCCCCAGACCAAGTGGTGACAGAGGGACTTCTGTCCACAGTATTCCAAATGCCAACAGGCTGACAGGTCGATGCTCCCTCAAACAAGCCTCCCCAGTGAAGCTACAACTACTTCCCACTCTCAGAATAGGATTCACAAATGCAGTTATTTATATATGATCCTTTTACACATGATCTCATGCATTTTACTCATGCTCATTCAGTATTTCCTGTTAAAATTTGTTTCTTAAGAGATCTTACTAGAAGAAAAATCCTCTTACATGGATGCCATTACAAATAAATTACTGGCATAAAAAAACCCTGTAAACCATACATATCACGAGGGTAGAAGTGTTTATCCCCTCATACAATAATACACTTCTATTTCTATTTGAAGAATAGTTCTTTGCACTTAATTTATGAGTGAGGCTGGAAAGCAATTAAGTTTTAAGTGCTTAGTGAGACAAGGAATATGATTTCTAATAGTAAAAATAATTTGGATGTCCTTTAGAGGTAACTATAACAGGATCTTATTCAAAAGCTTCCATAGAACCTAATGTTACTATGTGACCTTGGGGAAATCTATCTGCATGCCCATTTCATCATCTATAAAATGAGGGTAATTCATGCCAGACTCACAGAGATGTCTTATCTAGTAACAGAGGCTGGTTCTGTGTGGCCCTTCTGAGATCCCGGAGGGCAGACACCTCCTGCCGTCCTGACAGCCTAACATGAGTTGTGGGTGGAGAATCTCAAGGTCACTCACCAGCCCCCTTCATAGTCAGGAAAACGGCTAAATTGCAGTGGTAAACTAACTCTCACTAGGCAGCTGGAAATTATGAGCAAGACCCCAGCTCTCCAAGTCTTACACATTATTTTGCTGTCCAGGATCTGCACCTACACTACAGAACGAACGTGGACGAGAGCTGAGGGGCAGCTAGACTAGGTCCGAGGTTCTGAACCTGGCACATTGGGATCATCTGGAGATACTTTTAAATCCTAATGCCCAGACCACACCTGAGACCAATTAACTCAGCCCACGGGGTTAAGTCAGCACCGATGATTTTCCAAGCTCTCAGCTGATTCCAGCTATGTATCTAAGGCTGACTCCACTGGCTGGACAGTGAAGTCAGCATTCAACACAAAGTCCAGTGATGCTAAGCACAACATTTGGTCATATTCTGGAGACTAAGATGCTATACTACCCAAGATTTTCATCTGTGGGCCACAGTATTCACCACAGGCTGAGGGTGCTGGAGATGGAGGTGACGGTCGATGGGAGGTTCAGGGTCCCCAGACCTTCAGCCACAGCCATCTCTGATGCAGGATTCTGGAGGAATCTATCGCCAGGTCTGTGAATGACAATGTGGCCGCCAGCAGTGGGGCCACAGACACCAGCCTCAGCCTACTGGCCCTGGCTCTCACCTCCAACACGAAGGGGGTGGAATTATGTATCTCCATGGGCCCTCTAGCTCTAACCTTTAAGGATTTCAGTGCCTATTTTACTTATTATTGTAGGGAATTAAATATCTGTGACTATAATTCTTTCCTAGAGGAAGACAATGAAATGTGTCTGGTAACTCCAGTATTTTAAAAGGAAGTCAGAACCCTATGCTATACTTCTGGAGAGAGTTTTTAGGAAGAAATTTTACTTTGCACATTTAGAGAGAAATGTTGGCTATTTTATTCCAAGTGGGCAGGCACCCTGGAGATATATATATGGCTCTTTTTTCTTTTTTTTTAATTAATTTTTTTTTAGTTTGGTACCATTAATCTACAATTACATGTACAACCTTATGGTTACTAGACTCCCCCCATCATCAGGTCCCCCCCACATACCCCATTACAGTCACTGTACATCAGCATAGTGAGATGCTATAGAATCACTACTAGATATATGGCTCTTATACTTCAAAAAGTATAAGATTATTGAAATTTTGTATGCAAAACATTGGCAAGACTACATAATTAAACCATCTATAAGAATGAGTTCATAAATCCAGGAAAACACAGCATTCCATCAAGAGCGAACTGCAGCTCAGAATTATGCTTCTGTTGACAAATTACAGCCATACTTGAGGTATTACTTGAATTTTAACAAGGAAATGAACATTTTCAAGTTTGTTTTCGTGTGTGCACGTTTTAATAAAACACAAAGGTTTGATATTGATCAAGTTTTTCTGTAGAATATGTACAATGAGTAGTGTTTGCCTGCTTTCCTTTTAACTAAATGAATATGTGTTCATATATTTCAACTAAGTTGAAAGTTTCTCTCCCCCTTTTCTACATTTTATATACAGTGTTTTATTAATAGTGAATCTTAAATAGGTTGTAGACTACTGAACAGTTGTGCCCAAACCAGAGGGGGGATGAAGCTGTTTGTAGTGACGGATCGGGCTTCGAGTTATATCACATCAGGAAGAGAATGTGTTGGAAGTGTGGTTTTGCGGGAGCGTTTTATTTGGATAAATATCCTTTTTAATGATATGAATGATCATGTGCGTGACCGTCAAAGGACTAAATAGAGTTGACAGCTGACATTATTTTGCTGTCCAGGATCTGCACCTTCTGACCTCTGGGAAATTCTCCACCGGGTGACCGAGGAAAGACATGGATCCCTCCTTCCACTGTAAAGATGAAAAGGATCAGAGCAGAAAAATGATGTAAAAAAAATCAGCACACGTTTTCCCAGTCTCCCATGCAACTAGAGAGTGAACATGTGACCGAGGCGCAGCCAAGGAGAGGCTCCCACACTGGGTCCCGGGAAGAGGCGGCTGAGGTTCCCGCCTGCGGAGGGGGCGGGCGGGCCAGGTGTCCGCGTCCTCGGGTCCCGGGCGGGGCGGGCCAGGTGTGCGCGTCCTCGGGCGGGGAGGGGCCAGGTGTCCGCGTCCTCGGGCGGGCGGGGCCAGGTGTCCGTGTCTTCGGGACCCGGGCAGGGCGGGCCAGGTGTGCGCGTCCTCGGGTCCCGGGCGGGGTGGGGCCAGGTGTCCTTGTCCTCTGGTCCTGGGCTGGGCGGGGCAGGCCAGGTGTGCGCGTCTTCGGGCCCCGGGCCCGGTGTCCGCGGCCTCGGGTCTCGGGCGGGGCGGGGGCAGGTGTCGCGGGCGGAGGGGAGCTGTGGGGCGTATAAACTCCTTTCCCACGCCAATAAGAAACCGAGAATAGTAAGGCTGAACAAATAGCTTTGATGAGCGTGCATTGGGGTGGAAAATAGCACAGAGAACAGGGAAATCCTCCATTATTAGGTTTGGTGACAGGAAATGGACAAGTGCTTTGGTCTTTAACTCACCTTTCCCAACTGATGACGGATGAATATATGTAATATATAAACTACATTATATATTCATATAAATATATTTGCATATAATACATACATGTAATTCGTGTTTTATAAACTAGTATATATTTACTAAAACATATATTACATATATAAATTCCATACATATTTCAGTGTCTCCTATTCATTAGGATTTAAGACAGTTTATAAAGAAATGCAAAATATACCGTGATCACATTAATTAAATGTAGGTAAAAATATGTTGCCAAAGGGGAAAAAATATTTATGTAAAACAGAACTAGGAGTGAAATAACTAGAAACACCTATATTATGAATTTTTATGTACTTGGTAAACTTAAGCAACAAATTTGTTCTAAGCTTTCTATCCAACAGACAGAAATGTGATCAATTACACAATTCATGGTTCAAGAAAAATACAACCTTGTCACATGTGCATTGGGATTATTCAAGATAAAACATGAAAGAAGGATAAAAGGAAACTTACACACAGTGGACACTCACTGTGGGCCAGGTCCATTTAATATTCTAACTCACTGAACCTCAACAAGCATTTACATGTCATTTCTTCCAGCCTCAACAGCACTTGGAGGCGTGCAGGCTGAGCAGTAATTTGAGCTGAGTTACCAGGACAGAAATCACTTTCTGGGGCAAATTTCATCAGTGTAAGTAACTTCCTCAGAGTATATTAAGATTTTGTGTAAAAGTTTGTGACTTAAAGGGCCTCTTTTTTGTATTAATAAGAATATTAATAAAACTTCAACACATTTCGGAAGCTCCATGCTGGACACCCAACGGAAATCCAGGGAGCTACATTTAGTCCCTCTTCCAGCTATGGAACTCACACGTAGTTATTCCTGGTGACCTTTTGGTTAGCTGAGCACATGTTGCAAATAAAGGTGCGAATTCCATTACAAAGTTCTGTGCCCACAATTCAAGTCTTTAATCTGATTCCTTACTTTGAAGAATATATTTTATAACGACCTTTGGCTAAAATCATGAGTTAGTTGGCTCTTTTAAAATGTTAGATCTTCAAAGCTAACTGCTCAACATTGGAAATTCATTCCCAGAATGAGGAATGAAGAAGGAAGTGTGACCTAAAATACTTATGCTATAATTGAGGGTCACCTTCAAATTAATCTTCCCTCTCCTACGATCCTTTCCCTTCTAGTTTGCCATAGGAGATAGAATCCGGAGTTGTTCCTCTGAGCAATTTTAATCTAATAAGATCAAAAGATGGACGACTAAGAGATTTATATAGATGTAGATGACAGATTCCAGACTGACTGAGCATTGCCTTGAGAACAAAAGCATGGTCTTCACAAATAGGAAAGAGGACCCCCGAGACCTCCTGAAGGTAGGGGTGGGAACTCCAGCAGGCAAGGGGCAGAGTGCATGTGCTGCCTCTCCAGAGAAAATCACTGGAGATGCGAGCAGCATTGAAGAGAAACCCACATGTGTGAGAAGCAGCAGCAAGAATGGCTGATACACTGGTGGGAGACGGAGGGAGAAATTAAAAATCTGAGACACTGACATTTTTTCCCCATCTGATTTGGAACAAAAGCCAAAAGCATTCACCTACTAAAGTAAACTTTTTCTGCTCGCTTGAATATCTATAGGTCACCTTTAATCAGGCACATTCCATTATAATTGTCCTAAACATCAATGTTCTAAGAAGCATTTTTGTGCTGTTAAGAAAAATAACAAAACACCTCGTTTTCGTCATTGTGACTGCATCAGACTGCACCCTTGGAGCTGGGTGTGCTCACAGCCGATGACCCCTTCCAGAGTGACGTCACGGCCGGGCACGCCAGCCAGGAATGCGGTGTTTGGCAGAGAGAGAGGAGCCGTGACTGGCAGAAGGGGCTACTTCTTGAAGTGTGGAACCAAACAAGGGCCGGATAAAGTCGCTGAGTCCTTATGAAAATAGTATTGCTATTTTTTTTTCTGTAATGAGCTCTTATTCATCAGGTGCTCTTCATCAAGAATGCTTTTCTCAACTAAAGGTTTATGTTTCCATTTTCAGATAAGAACCTTTCTGTGCCAAGTGTACAAGCTGTCTGGTGGAGGCTCAGTAACTTTTACTGGGCACTGGAGGTAGTTTATAATCTTAAATTGCTTTTGTCTAACAAGATAGGACCTTTACGCTGAAAATATAATTTATTTTCTAGAATTTCCAAAGGCTGTAAAAGAATTCCTTATTCATCCACTCAACAAATACTTACTGAATACCTACTATAAGCCAGGCATGGAGCCAGACAAAAACATGCAAAGATGAGGAAGACACAGTCCATGCCATGCTCTAAGAACCTCACAACGCCTTTAAGGAAGGAATATTAAATCGATAATCTTTATGCAGTGTAGGAAATGCAGAAATTTGCAAAGCATAGTGTTCAGGTGTTCACAGAATAAGGGGTTACTAATGCTGTCTGGGGATAGTGAGAGGGTGTGGGGAATGTCAGAGAAGATGGATGTGGCCACCAGCAAATAACAACTCAACTCCTGAATGTAGCATATAAATGAAACAAATACGCAAACCAACATGTGCCAAACTGCAGTCACCTTTTTGCCAACTTAATAATTCTTATGTGACATATCTTGAATTTACTTGACATTACTCTTTTCAATGGCTCACTTTAAAAAATTAAATTGTCTTTGATGTGCTACATTTTCTCAACAATATTTGTAGTGGACAATGTTCCTCTTGGATCACTCTTGGACATTTTGGGGAGCTCCCTCCTAACAGTGTGCTTTTGCTTCCAACAGTCAACACCTGTGACATTGCTTTGACTTAACTGCTCTGAGGCTATCAGAGACACTCTGTCCCCACACACAGAGCCCATCCCAGGGGTGGCACTTACCCACTGCCAGAGAGGATGGGGAGTCTGAAAGGCCTGCTCCTACATTACTCTGCATCTGGACAAGTTGTCAGAGTTCCCCTGAGATCAGGCTAAAGCTACCCCTTCCAGAACTTTCCTTATATGGCCCCCTTCCCCATCCTACCTCCACCTTCCCAGGTACTAGCTTTCTCCAGGGGCACTTCCTTAATAAACCTCCTGACCCAAATCCTTGGGATGGGATCTGATTCTGAAGAACTTGATTTAAGACTATATGAACCTCCCTTTCTACAAACAGAAAAATGTTCACCCTTGTGTGCACAAAATATCTTGTCTATTTTGAGCTAATATGAGCCATCAAGCAACCACTCCATATTCTTTTAACAACTTCATTCATACATATGTTAGAGCGCTTGGTACAGTCCCACAGTTCACTGATCCTCTATTTTTTTTTCATTCTTTTCTCTCCATGGCTCATCTGGATAGTTCTCTTTGCAGTGTCTAATTTCCTGCTAATGCCATCCTCTGTATTATTTGTCTCAGATATTACTTTTCATCTCTAACAGTTTATCTTTTTAGTATCTTCCATGGCTCTTAACATGCCCGCATTTTTATTTTCCACATTTTCCTGAGCATGTGGAGTATATTTATAATTGCTTTGATGTCTCATCCTATGATTTGTGTGACTTCTGAGTATTTTCCATTGATTGTTTTTCTTTGAGTGCTTGGAACTTTCCGGGTAGACATTGTGGTTTGTTTATCGGCTGCCAATATTTTGTATACCTCAAATAATCATGAGCTGTGTATGGAATATTGTTAGGTCACCTGTAAATGGTTTGAGCTTTCTGAGCCTTAATTTCGAGCTGGTCCTGTTAGGCAAGGTCGGAGCAGCCTCTGGTTCCTTAGGAGAATTTTTGACTACTGTTGAGAATGTCCTTCTGGGTCATCTCCCCAGTGCCCCACGTATTCTTGGGTCTCAACTCCAGCTAGTGGGAACTAAGCTGGATTCTTCCTGACTATCTTTTTGCTCTTAGTTCTACCTGCTTCTTTGCCATAGTTCTTTTCCTATAATTTGCTCCCACATATGCAGTAAGCAGAACTGCAGCGAAGACCCGAGAGAAACCTGCATTTTCAGCTGCTCTCTCCCACCCAGGACTTTATTCTGTGTGTTTTAGCCACCTCAGTCTCCCCAGATTCCCGACTCTGTCTCCTCACCCAAGGGAGATCAGCATGGTCTGTCTGAGTGCCTGTCCTTGTGCTGCAGCCTCACAACTTTTCCAGGCAGAAAGCTGGACAGTGACAAGGTCCACTTTGCTTCTTTCACTCAGAGATTACTGTTCTGCTCTCCTGTGTGTTCAGAGCCTGAAAACTACGTTTTGTCTGGCTTTTTAGTTGTTCAAGGTAGGAAGGTGTGATGGCTAATTTTATGTGTTTACTTGAAGGGTGTTTTTGGATGGCATTAACACCTAAATTGGTGAACTTTGAGTAAAGCCGACCAGCCATAACTGTGGTGGGCCCTGCCAAATCAGCCAATGGCTTCCCAGAGCATGAGAAAATTCTCCAGAAGACTGTCTTCAGACTTCATTTCCATAAATGGCTTTCCTGGGTCTTTACTCGCCAGCCTTTGCACCACTGGCTCTCCATGGTCTCCGGGATTACTGGCCTTAGGACAGTTACCACCTTATTAGTTCTCCTGCGTCTTGAGCCTGCTGACCCACACTGCAGATTTCTGGACTCTCCTGCCTCCGTAACGATGTGAGCCAATTCCTTAAAATCACTATATATCCTATTAGTTCTGTTTCTTTAGGGAACACTGACAAGTACAGAGAGAAAATCTGTTCCATGTTATTCAAGCATGATTGAAACAAAAGTTCATGATGCATTTTAAAGCTGTAGTGATTAAGACAGCTTGCCATTTATGCATTTCAAAGTAATGGACTAAAATAGAGCGCTGAAATGATTCACAAGTGTACGGATACTTGATGTATACCGGGATTGCAAATTCCTGAGGAAGGGATTGCCACACAATTGTTTTTCCTGGGACATTTGTTTATCTATATGAAAAATGGGAAAAGAGTGATTTCATTATAACCATTTTAGAAGAATTAAAGACTCTAATGAAGGTTTTTGGAAATTAGTAATGTTAAAATATATTGATAGAGATAGCCTACATCTTGGGAAGAGAAGACCTCATGGGAAAGGGTAAAGTAGCAAAGCTGCGATCTGGTGGGACCCAAGCCTTCCTCCCACCCCAGCTCACAGGCGGGAGGAAGAGAAATGGAGTAGGGAGGGAGTAGACACCTTGGACTGCTGGACACCCAGCCCTGGAGTTCTGCTCTGGGAGCACGAACCCACATTGCATGGTGCTCTGGAGATTAGTGGGATTGGAATGCAAAGACAGTAGAATACTCAGAGAGATGGAGATTCCAGCTGCTTGTGGAGAACAGGTGCCCACACCCAGCTGCTGTGGGACAAAAGAAAGGCGGATACTTTGAAAGACTTCCCAACAGCGAGAGGGCTGCTAAAGGGGCAAGGGTTTCACAGAGCTTGCAGCTCAGGAGAAAGAACAGGTGAACAAAATTGTCCTGGCACACTCAGCCTAGCAGGTTGGGGACTTTAAGGAGCTTCAGGTGTTCCATCCCCCTGGCTGGCAACGCACACTGAGGCCCCCACCATGATATGCAGCCTGCTGCTCCTTCCTCCCCGCCATCACTGGCTCACAAACCTGCTGTCCCTGCCATTGGGCCAGGCCAGCCAGAGGGCAGCACTGCCTATGGCAGATACAAGGGCATAGCATAAAGGCTCCTCTTTTTATGTTCGGCCTACTGGCCCTGGCAGTGGAGGCAGGCACTGTAGCTGGGAAGCAGGAAAGAGCTCTTTCCTCCTGGCAGGCACCAGCACCGCTCACCTGCGACCCCCGCCATTGCGCTAGGGGCTGAGCAGCTCCAGAGAGTAGAGATTCTGGGCACTAGAGGGCGCCATCTACATAAACTTATTATTCCATAGGAAACATTGGAAATATGAAATAGCAAAAGAACTGGTACAAACCCAAATCCCTCAAACACTGGAAAGAAGGCCAAGTGAAACTGAAATCACCAATATTCCTGATAAATATTTCAAGATAAAAATCACAAACATGCTCACAGAGCTACAGAAAAATATTCAAGACCTCTGGGAGCACTTCAAGAAAGAGAGAGAAACTTTGAAAAATATAATATCTGAAAGGAAACATACAATGGGGGATTTAAAAGCAGATGAGATGAGGTACAGGAGATGGTAAATGAAATAGAAATTAGAGAACAGAAATACAAAGAAGCTGAGACACAGAAAAAAAAAGGATCTCTAGGAATGAAAGAATAATAAGAGAACTATGTGCCCAATCCAAACAGAGTAACATTCACATATAGGGGTATCAGAAGAAGAGGACAGAGAAAAAGGGACAGAAAGTCTCTTTGAGGAAATAATTGCTGAAAACTTCCCCAATCTGGGGAAGGAAATAGTCTCTCAGGCTATGTAAGTGCACAGACCTCCCAATACAAGGGACCCAAGGAAGACAACACCAAGACATGTAATAATTAAAATGGCAAAGATCAAGGATAAGGACAGAGCATTAAAAGCAACCAGAGAGAGAGAAAAGATCACATACATAGGAAAACCCATCAGGCTACCATCAGATTTCTCAACGGACACCTTACAGGCCAGAAGGGAGTGGCATGATATATTTAATTGACTTGGCAAGATTATCATTTAAATTTGAAGCAAGGATTAAACAATTTCCAGATAAGCAATTTACCTCCCACAAACTGTCTCTACAGTGTATTTTGGAGGGACTGCTGTCGATGGAAGTGCTCCTAAGGGTACACAGCTGTCACCAGAGAAAATAAAACCACATTAAAAGAAGTAGACTACTCCAAAACTACTAGATCTAATATCTGAATTCAGCAAAGTTGCAGGATACAAAATTAATACACAGAAATCTGCTGCATTCCTATGCACTAATGATGAACTAGCAGAGAGAGAAATCAGGAAAACAATTCCATTCACAACTGCATCAAAAAGAATAAAATTCCTAGGAATAAACGTAATGAAGGAAGTGAAAGACCTATACTCTGAAAACTACAAGACACTCACGAGAGAAAATAAAGAAAATACCAATAAATAGAAACACATCCTGTGGTCATGGATAGGAAGAATTAATACTGTCAAAATGGCCATCCTGCCTACAGTGATCTACAGATTCACTGCACTCCCTTTCAAAATACCAACAGCATTCTTCAACAAACTAGGGAAAATAGTTCTAAAATTCACATGGAACCAAAAAAGACCCCGAATAGCAAAAGGATTCCTGAGAAGGAAGAATAAAGCTGGGGGGATTATGCTCCCCAACTTCAAGCTCTACTACAAAGCCACAATAATCAAGACAATTTGGTACTGGCACAAGAACAGACCCATAGACCAATGGAACAGACTAGAGAGCCCTGATATAAACCCAACCATATATGGTCAATTAATATATAATAAAGGAGCCATGGACAGACAATGGGGAAATGACAGCCTCCTCAACAGCTGGTGTTGGCAAAACTGGACAACTACATGCAAGAGAATGAAACTGGATTACTGTTTAATCCCATATACAAAAGCAAACTCAAAATGGATCAAAGACCTGAATGTAAGTCATGAAACCATAAAACTCTTAGAAGACAACATAGGCAAAAATCTCCTGAATATAAACATGATCAACTTTTTCCTGAATGCATCTCCTCAGGCAAGGGAAGCAAAAGCAAAAATGAACACATGGGACTACCTCAAATCAAAAAACTTCTGTACAGCAAAGGACACCATCAACAGAACAAAAAGGCATCCTACAGTATGGGAGAATATATTTGTAAATGACATATCTGACAAGGGGTTAACATCCAAAATATATAAAGAACTCACACACCTCAACAACCAAAAAGCAAATAGCCCAATTAAAAAGTGGGTGGAGGATATGAACAGACACTTCTCCAAAGAAGAAATTCAGATGGCCAACAGGCATATGAAAAGATGCTCCACATCACTAATTATCAAGGAAATGCAAATTAAAACCACAATGAGATATCACCTCACACCAGTTAGGATGGCCAGTATCAAAAAGATTAAGAAGAGCAAATGCTGGCAAGGATGTGGAGAAAGGGGAACCCTCCTACACTGCTGGTGGGAATGTAAGCTAGTTCAACCATTGTGGAAAGCAGTATGGAGGTTCCTCAAAAAACTCAAAATAGAAATACCATTTGACCTGAGAATTCCACTCCTAGGAATTTACTGAAAGAATATAATTTCTCAGATTCAAAAAGACATATGCACCCCTATGTTTATCGCAGCACTATTTACAATAGCCAAGAAATGGAAGCAACCTAAGTGTCCATCAGTAGATGAATGGATAAAGAAGAGGTGGTACATATACACAATGCAATATTATTCAGCCATAACAAGAAAACAAATCCTACCATTTGCAACAACATGGATGGAGCTAGAGGGTATTATGCTCAGTGAAATAAGCCAGGGGGAGAAAGACAAGTACCAAATCATTTCCCTCATTTGTGGAGTATAACAACAAAGCAAAACTGAAGGAACAAAACAGCAGCAGTCACAGAATCCAAGAAGGGACTAGTGGTTACCAAAGGGAAGGGGTTGGGGAGGTTGGGTTGGAAGGGAGGGAGAAAGGGATTGAGGGGCATTATAATTAGCACACATAATTTAGGCGGGTCACAGGGAAGGCAGTACAACACAGAGAAGACAAGTAATGACTCTACCGCATCTTACTACGCTGATGGACAGTGACCACAATGGGGTGTGTGTGGGGTTGATAATATGGTTGAATGTAACAACTATAATGTTGCTCATGTGAAACCTCTGTAAGATTGTATATCTAAGATACCTTAATGAAAAATAAAAAATAAAAAACTATATATATTGATAACCTCAGTATCAAAATGTGTTTCAACAAAGTGCAAAAAGGACAAAATATAAAAGGACTACATTTTTAAAAAGTGAAAACCAACGCCAAATTTGGAGTAGATATACATAGTACATATAACAAAGATCAGTATTCAGAAGATGTTTACTCCTTAAAATCAACAAGAAACTTAACAGGCATTTGCCAGAAAATAAAACCTAGCGGCCTGTGGAAAAATAAAAAGGTACTCAGCCTCATTAGTAATCAGAGAAATTCAAACAGAAACCACTGTGGAAATCAGTTTAACACCCACTAGACTATAGTAATATGTACTGGTGATGTAGCACAGTGGGAAGTCATACTGCTGGTAAATGTATGAATTGGCACAAACACTTTGGAATATAATTTGGTATTACCATGTAAATCCAAACTATTCATATAAGAAATAATCCTATTCCTCTAGAGTAGGAATTCTTGATACATCCACATATCATAAGAGCATCATTGTTTACACAGGGGGAAAAAACTAGAAATATTCCAAATATCCATTGATAGGGCAGTGGAACACTAACGTATTCATACATTTGTATTTTTTAGCAGGTAAAATGAATGAAATCAACTACTTGCATCAACATGGATGAATCTCATAAATATAAACTTAAAATTTTTAAAGCTTT
This sequence comes from Smutsia gigantea, assembly GCA_032199065.1. NCBI lineage: Eukaryota > Metazoa > Chordata > Mammalia > Pholidota > Manidae > Smutsia > Smutsia gigantea. The sequence continues at coordinate 155,670 of JAVSCE010003648.1, read as the reverse complement.
GTAGGAGAATAATACAATATGACATTATTTATGCAACATTCAAACAGGCAAAATTATACAACATATGTTTTAGGTACAAACATATAAGCAAAAAATCCAAAACATGATAAAACTCAGGAGGATGGTTATTTCTGGATGGGAGACAAGGCACATGATCAGGGAGAGGCCAGGTGGGTTTAATGAAAAACGACAATAGTTTGTTTCTCAAGCTGGCTATGTAGGTGCTTATTATTATACTTTATAAGTTATGCAAGTTACATATATTCAATAGTTATGGGACATTTCATACATGTTGAAGTTGAAGAAAGAAGGAGAAAAAGTACTTCAAGAAAGGAGAAAAAAGTACTTCAAGAGGAAGGACAAGGAAGAAGGCAATTGTGAGAAAAGAGACAAGAGGGTCAGGATCAAAGTGGGAAATCAGGTTGAGCTGATCGCAGAACTGCATGTGCCCTAGAAATCCCAGAAAGTGCATGCTGGATTTCCCACAGACCTTGGAATGAGGTCTCAAGCCATTTTATTTAAATATGAAAAGAAGGGATTTATTGAGTGCCTGTTATATCTAGGCCCTGTACCCAGTGCTGATAATAAGCCTTATTTCTCAATGTTGGCCTTTTTAATACTTGTTGTATTTCAAAAATTATGTCGCTGATCCCTTTTAATTTGGACATCCCTACTTACCTGGTTCTGATTTCACTTTGGAAAGATGCTAACAATGGGAAGAATAGAAAATTATCTTCTTGGAATTCTATGCCACCCCCCAAAAATAGATAAAAATAATGTTTTGTGCAAAACCACATGGACAGTACAGACTGGTAAAATACCAAATAAGAGAATTAACATCGTTGAGAGGGTTCACTTGTAACCTTAGGAAACGGTGTCCATCTCAGAACTTTCTTGCTTGAGGTGAGTTAAGAACAGTGGGTGGTTTTATCCTCACAGGTCACACCTCTGGAGTGTGCAGTTCTGCAAGTGTTAATTCCTTCAGAATTGGTTATAACTGTTCTCAGGCCTGGAGCCACAGATGCCAGATACGTCCATATTCGCAAGAAAGTTCAATGGCTTACGGTAAAGTAACATTGGCAATGGCTGTGCAATATAAATCTTTCAAGCCATTTGGGAAATGGAAGATGGTGATCTCACTCCCAAATAAAGTAAACTGTACATGTGAGAGCCCTGCATTCTTCTCAAATGGGAAAAAGTATTCCAACTCTAATAGTGAGGCTCTGATAAATGAAAGCCTGCATTGCCCACTCTACCCCTGGACACATTCAAGTTTTAGAATTTCCACAATTCACCTTGAAAGCTAAGACATGCCTATAATCCTGTCAGCACAAAACCAAAATTTTCACGTTAATTCTCTAAAATTATTTCTTTGAATAATTTTAAAAATTACTATAATTTTCATAAAAAGTGTTATGCATGACTTTCCTTCTAATCATTGAGGACTCTGGTTTAAGCAAAATTAAATAATTACAACTGTTTTTAACCCATTAAACATACATTTCAACATCTTAATACATAATATCAGATACAATTTTAAGGAACTGTGTCTTGCATTAAATTAGTTTTCACCATGTAATAGGATCTTTAATTTTTCCCTGGAGGCAGAATTCATAATTTTTAAAACTCAGTAAGAAGTTATATAGGTACAGTTACTGCTCCCAGGAGTCTGCTTTAACATGTGACAACTCCTAATAGTACATTTTTAGAAAGATAGACAGAAAATTCCTCACGGTTCCAGGCTGGCAGTAATTCTTGTTTCTAGACCTTCATAATCTCACTTTTATACCTAGAAAACAAAAGTCTTTAGTGCCTTAAAAATTTTTTTTAATGCTAACATTTTCAGTGAGCTGCAGTTTATGAAACATTCCCACAGATATTTTCTTTGATAAAATTACCCTGGGACTCATTTTATATTCATGACTCCTTTGTCATATGTTAATTGAACATATATGCATGGGTTATATCTGGGCTCTTCATTCTTTTCCAATGATCCATGGGTCTTCTTCTGCCAGTACCATACTGTTTTGATTACTGTAGCTTTGTAGTATAGCTTGAAGTCAGGGAACATAATCCCCCCAGCTTTGTTCTTCTTTCTCAGGTTTGCTTTGGCTATTTGGTCTTTTGTGGTTTTACATGAATTTTAGGATTTTCCCTAGTTCATTGAAAAATGCCACTGGTTATTTTGATAGGGATTTTGCACTGATTCAGTAAATTGCTTTGGGCAGAAGGGCCATTTTGATAATATTACTTCTTCCTATCCATGAGCATGGGATAGGTTTCCATTTATTGGTGTCTTCTTTAATTTCTCTGGAGTGTCTTTTAGTTTTCAGAGTACAGGTCTTTCACCTCCTTGGTTAGGCTTATTCCTAGGTATTTTCTCTTTTTTTGATGCAATTGTAAATGGAGTTGTTTTCCTGATTTCTCCTTCCACTATTTCTTTTTTAATATATAGGAACACAACAGATTTCTGTGTGTTAATTTTATATCCTGTAACTTTGCTGAGTCCAGTTGTTAGTTCTAATAATTTTTTGGTGGCATTTTTAGGGTTTTCTATATATAGTATCATGTCATCTGCAGATAGTGACAGTTTTATTTCATCCTTTCCAATATGGATGTCTTTTATCTCTTTATCTTATCTGGTTGCCATGGCTAGGACAATGTGAATAAAAGTGGTGATAGTGGGCAGCATTGTCTTGTGCCTGATCTTAGAGAAGAAGCTTTTAGCTTTCACCACTGAGTATGATGTTACCTGTGGGTTTGTCATATATGGCCTTATTATGTTGAGGTAATTCCCTCCATACCCATTTTGTTGAGAGCTTTTATCATGAATGGATGTTGAATTCTGTCAAATGCTTTTTCAGCATCTACTGAGGTGATCATATGGTTTTATTCTTTCTTTTGTTAATGTGGTGTAGCACCTTGATTGATTTATGTATATTGTATCATCCTTGAATCCCTATCCCTGGAATAAATACCACTTGGTTGTGACAGATGATCCTTTAGATGGACTTTTTAATTTGGTTTGCTAGTATTTTGTTGAAGATTTTTGCATTTATGTTCATCAAGTATATTGGTCTACAATTTTCTTTTTTTGTAGTGTCTTTGTCTGGTTTTGGTATTAGAGTGATGCTGGTTTCATAGAATGAGTTTGGAAGTATTCCCCCCTCTTCTACTCTTTGGAATACTGTAAGAAGGATGGGTATTAGCTCTTCTTTAAATGTTTGGTAGAATTCAACTGTGAAGCCATCTAATCCTGCAGTTTTTTTTATTTATTACGAGTTCAATTTCATTGCTGGTGATTGGTCTGTTCAGATTTTCTGTTTCTTCCTGGGTCAATCTTGGAAGATTGCATTTTTCTAGGAATTTGTCCATTTTCCTAGACTGTCTAATTCTGGTTCCTTTTTAAATTGTTTGTTTTTTACAGCAATAAATTTGATATACAGTTATTGGTTTCAGATATACAACATAATCACTGGATAATTGTATATATTACTAGATGCTTGCCACAATAGATGTAGATATTCCATTATCATACCAAGATATTACAATATTATTGGTTCTGTGTTGTACTTCCATTCCTATGTCTAACTTAATTTACAATTTGCAGTTGTACTGTATCCTCTTTACCTATATCACACATTGCCTCCCCTCTTCCCAATGGTAACCAAGTCTGTTGTCTATATTTGTGGATCTATTTCTTTTTTGTTTGTTTTTTAGATTCTACATATAAGTCAAATCATGTATTCTTTCTCTGCCTGGCTTATTTCCCGTAGCATGATAAATACCCTCTAAGTCCATCCATGTTGTCACAAATGGCAAGATTTTGTTTTATGGATGAGTAACATACCATTGTGTGTATGTACCATATCTTCTTTATGCATTCATCTGCTGATGGGCACTTGGGTTGCTTCCACATCTTTGCTCTTGTAAATAATGCTTTCTCTGGTTGCTTTTAAGATTTTCTCTTTGTCACTGGGTTTTGTGCATTTTGATTGGGATGTTCCTTGGTGTAGCATTTCCATTTTCTTGTGCATGAGTTTTGTTGAGTTTTTTTAATCTTTATATTTATGGATTTTATTTTGAAACATTTCAGCCATTATTTCCTCAAATATTTTTATGTCTCTTCCATTTCTCTTTGTCAGAGAGTCCAATTAGACATATATTAGGTCACTTGAATTCATTCCAAAGCTCACTAGAGTTTCAAAGATCACTAGTGCTGTGTTTTATATTATTTTCTCTGTTTTATTACTACAAAGAGTAGTTAATACTGTTATGTTTCCAAATTTAATAATCTTTTATTTTTAATGTCTATTCTGCCACTAATTCCATTCATAGTTATTTCATCTCATACATTGTGGATTTCATCTCCAGAAATTCCACTGAGTCTTTTATTTCTTCTATGTCTAAACTTATTTTGCTGAACATATATAATACAGCTATAATAAATATTTTAATTGAAAAATTTTAGATAATTATAGATTCACATGCCATTGAAATAGAGATCCTGTGTACATTTATCCAGTTTCACCAAATGCCAACATTTTGCAAAACTATGGTACTATATTGTTACCAGGATATTGGCATTGATACATGTACCTTACTCAAATTTCCCCAGTTTTGCTTATACTTATTTATGTGTATTTAATTTCATGTTTTTCACATGTATATGTATTTTGTTTTATACAAGTTTATCACATGTAAGTTCATGAATCTATCATCAGTCAGATAAAGTACAGTTCCATTACCACAAGAATCCCTCATAATGCCTTTTTGTAAACACACATTTCCTACTTCTGGCCCATCCCTAACTCTTGGCAACTATTGATCTGTTCTTTAATTTAAAAATTGTGTCATTTTAAAAAATGTTATGTAAATGCAGTTACTACAGTATATGAACTTTTGGAATTGTTCTTAAAATTAAAATTCTCTGTGGATTTTATCCAAGTTGTTATGTGTATCAATAGTGTGTTCCTTTTTATTGCTAAGTAGTATTCCACATATTGATGTGCCATTGCTTTTAACCATTTACCTGCTAAGAACATCTGAGCTGTTTACAGCTTTGGACTATTACAAATAAAGCTGCTATGACCATTTCTGTAGAGATTTTTGTGAAAATAGAAGTTTTAATGGCCCCTTTGATAAGTACCTGAGATATTTGCATCACATGGTAGCTGCATGTTAGTTTTATAGGAACTGCCAAATTGTTTTCCAAAGTGGCTGTAACATTTTACATTTCCATCAAAAGTGTATGAGAAAATCAACTTTCTCTACACCCTCCAGTGCTTGGTATTGCCTTTATTTTTTATTTTAGCTATTCTGATGGGTGCTTACTGAATTCTCATTGTGGTTTTAATTTGCATTTCCCTCGTGGCAAAGGATTTTAAATAGCTTCTCATGTGCATATTTGCCATTTATATCTTCTCTCTGGTGAAATATGTTTGTGTCTTTCACCCATTTCTAATTAGATCGATTTTAATGTTGAGTTTTGAGTGTTCTTTACATATCATAGGTAACAGTCCTTTGTTGGACATGTGGTTTGTAAATATTTTCCCAGTGTGTGTCTTTTCATCTCTTTCACATGATCTTTTGCAGAGCATAAGTTTTAAATTTTAATCAGGTTCAATTAGTCAATTTTTCCTTTTATGGATCATTCTTTTGGTGTCAAGTCTAAGAGTTATTTGTCTACACTTAAATCCCAAAGATCTTATTCTCTATTTTTTTTCTAAAAATTCTATAGTTTTATGTTTTACATTTAAGCCCAAGGTCCATTTTGAGTTAACTTTTTTATAAGTTGTAAAGTTTAGGTTGAGTTGAGTTTCATTTTTCCTTAGATGTCTATTTTCTCCTACAAAATTTACTGAAAAGGCTATTCTTCCTCCGTTGAGTTGCAATTGTACCTTTGCCAAAGATCAGTTGGACATGTATGTATCGGTCTATTTCTGGCTTCTCTATTCTGTTCTGCACTGATCTATGTCTCTCTCTCCACCAATACTACACTCTTAATTATGGTAGCTAGATAGTAGGCCTTAACTTGGGTAAGGTTAGTCTTTCCACTTTATTGTTGTCAAGATTGTTTTAGGTATTCCAAGGCTGTGACTTTGCACATAAATTTTATAGTACACTTGTCTTTCTCCAAAAATCCTTACTGGGATTTTGATAAAAAATCTCATAGATCAATTTGGGGAAAATTGACATAACTACTATGTTAGATCTGTGTATTCAGTTATGTCTCCATTTAATCATCTTCTCTGATCTCTATTTCTACATTTTGTAATTATATAGATCATATTGGTCCTATGCATGGTTTGGGAAGTCTTTTATTCACCTTGGAGTGACTATGAATGGTATTGTTCTTTAAACTTCAGTTTCTGCACATTGGGTTTCTTGGTTTTTGTGTACTAATCTTATATCCTGTATGTTTGCAGGACTCACTTATTAGTCCCAGAAGTTTTGTTCCTTTCTTCCTTTCAAATTCTCACACATCTTATTTTTCTTGCTGTTTTGTAGTGGCTAGAATTTTCAGTACTATGTTAAATACAATTAGTGAGTGTGGATATTAGTCCACCCTGACTGTATTTGTCCAGTTTTGGTATCAGGGTAATATGGAGTAATAAAACAAGTTGGAATTTTTTCTCTATAAAAATTCTGTCTATCCATTAATCTCAATTGTATTTCCTTTAAATCCTTGAACATATTTACAATAACTATCTTAAGAGTCCTTGTTTCCTAATTGCATTACCTCTTGTGGCCTTTTCTCTTGAGCATGAGTTGCACTTTACTGTTTCTTTGTGTATCTAATATATTTCCAAAAACCAACTTGAGGTCTAATTTACATACAAAGGAACGAACCCATCTAAATGCATAGTATAATAAATTTTGGCAAATGTTAACACTTGTGTAACTAAACTCACAATAAAAATATAGACTTCCACCACCCAAAAAACTTCTGTTTTGCCCCTTCTCAGTTATTCAACGCATTCCCCTATGTAGCCCCAGACAACCATTGGTCTATCATTGTGAGTAGCATTTTCTAGTTTTGAATAAATGGAATTGTATAGTCATGCTCTTTTGTTTCTATTCTTCTCACACAGCACATTTTTGTGACCCAAATGTGCTGTATCAAAGTTCATTCATATTTATTGCTGAATATTTTATTTTGTAGATATGCCACAATTTGTCCATTTATGTGTTGTTGATGGGCCTTTGGGTTGTTTCTGGTTATGGACCATTATGAATTAATTTGGTATGAACATTCACTTACTATGCTTTTCCATAATGATGACATCATTTTACATACCCACTGTCAGGGTATGAGTTTTGCTGCATCACATTCTCAACAGTCTTTACTCATTTTAGAGTGTGTACAGTAGTATCTATCTCATTGTGGTTTTCACTTGTATTTCCCTAATAATAATATCTTTTCATGAGCTTACTTGACATTTATTCATCTTTGTGTATTCAAATGTTTTGCTCATTGTCAAACTAGATTGTCTTACTGAGTTATATGTGCTCTTCATACACTGTAAATAACATTTTTGTCAGACATGTTTTGCAAATATCTTCTAATTTGTAGCTGGCATTTTCATTTTCTTAATGCCCTTTGAAAAGTAAAAGTTTCTAATGTTGATGAAGTCAAATTTGTTTTATATTTTATAGTCTGTATTTTTAAAGTCTGTTTAAGAAACTTCTGTCAAATCCAAAGTACCTAATATTTCTCCTGTTTTCTTCTACTTAACAATATTGCATCTTTTGATCCATGAACACGGTATATAGGCCCGCTTAGGTCATCTTTCTCAGCAATGTTTTATAGTTTTCAGTGCACAGAACTAGCACATCTTTCATCAAATTTATACTTATTTCTTAATTTTTGATGCTACTATATATGGTATCTTAAAAATTTCTGTTTCTGATTGTTTCCTGCTAGTATATAGAAATGGTTTAAAATTTTTTACCTTGTATCCTGCAATCTTGCTTAACTCTCCTTTGTGTTCTCATAGTATTTGTATAGCTTAGGATTTTCTACATAGACAATTACATCATTGTGAATAAAGACAGTTTTTACTTCTTTCTTTTCAATCTGTAGGCATTTATTTACTTTTTCCATAGTACTGCAGTGGCTACAACCTCCAGTAAAAAGTAAACTATAAGTTATGAGGGCAGAAATCCTTTTTTTTTTTCCATTTAGGAAGAATACTTTGTTTTCACAAAAAGTTATGTTAGCCTTGGCTTTCTTTTTTCTTTTAAGTTGATCCTTATTAGATCGAGAGATTTCCTTCTACTTCTAGTTTGCCAAGAACTGGATTTTTTATTTTCTTAAATGTTTTTTCTGCACTTATTGAGATGATCATATGGTTGGTTTTTTTGTTTTGTTTTGAGTCTGTTAATGAAATGAGAAACACTGAGTTTGAATGTAAGACCTGTCTGGCATTCTTGGCATATAATCCACTTGGTTATGATGCATTGTCCTTTTTATATGTTAGTGTGTTTGACTTGCTAAAATTTAAAGAATTTTTTCATCTATGTTCATAAGATTTATCAATCTATAAACCTTCTAATTTTTTTTTTAAGAACAAGGTAATGCTGTGCTCTTAGAATAAGTGTGAAAATGTTCCCTCCACTCCTATGTTTTGGAACAGCTTGTGTAGAATTGGTATTATTTCTCCCAGAAATGTTTGATAGAATTCATCACTGAAGCCATCTGGGTCCAAAGTTTCTTTTACGGAAATGTTTCAAACTAAAATTTAAATTTCATAATTAGATATAAGACTATTCAGACATTTATGTGATCTTGGAAGAGCTCTGGTAATGTTATGGACTGAAGGTTTGTGTCCCCACAAGTCAGTATGTTGAAGCCCTAGCCTTTAGTGTGCCTAGGAGATGGGGTCTCTAAGGAAGTAATTAATGTTAAATAAGGTCATAAAGATGGGTCCCTGATCCCACAGACCTAGAAAAGGCCATGTGAAGACACAGAGAAAATGTGGTTCTCTGCAAACCAGGAAGAGAGCTTTCACCACAAATCAAATCATCAGGAAACTTTATGTTGGACTTCTAGCCCCAGAATTGTGAGAAAATAAATGTCTGATATTTAAGGCACTCAGTCTATGGTATTTTACTATGGCAGCCCAAGCTAGCTTTTGTCTTTTAAGAAACGTGGCCATTTTTACTAAGTTGTTAAATATATTGGCATATTCTTATTACTTCCCTATTGTCTAATGTCTCTTAGATCTGCAGTGATATGTCTTTTTGCACTCCTGATATTTCTAGAGATTTATCAATTTTATTGATGTTCCCAAAGAACTAGCTTTGGGTTCTCTGATTTTCTGTTTACATTTCATTGATTTCCATGCCTTTAAAAATTACTTCCCTGTTTTGCTTACTTTGGGTTTAATTTGCTGCTGTTTTTTTCCTCTGGATTTGTCAGGTAGAAGTTTAAGTCATTGAATTGCTTCTTTATAATGTATGTGTTTAGTGCTATAAATTTCACTGTAAGCTCTGCTAAATTTAGCCCTGTGCAAATTTAGATATGCATCATTTAAAATTTTCATTTAGTTAAAAATATTTTCTAATTTTGGCTGTGATTTCTCATTTGATCTATGAGTCAGAAATGTGTTTAGTTCCCAAGTATCTGGGGATTTTCTGGCAGCTTTGTGCAGGTCTCTCTGGTACTCCACTCTGCAAATTATGGCTGTTTTCTCTTAAATTCTGTCTCCTCAACATAGGGAAACCTGTGTTTTGTATGGGTCCCCTGGCTCCTGTGTTATTTCTATGCAGCAAACTTGGGCAATCATAAGGCTTCATTCATGTCACTTCTGTAATGGATCATTGCCCTTTGTTGCCTGTTGCCCACTGTCTGAAAAGCATTGGTTCATGTATGTCATCTAGTGTTTGACTTGGTAAAGGTGGAAAGGTAAATCCCCTCCCTTTTACTTCTTCATGGCCAATAATTGGAGGCAGAATTCATTTTTTTTCATTCATCGAACACATTTTTGCTATGACAATTATATTCTTTTGGCACACTGAAGATACCATTCCACTGTTTCATTACTACTGTTGAAAAACTGTCAGACTTTAAATTCCTTTGAAGTTAGTATGCCTTTTTATCTTTGACTTTGATTTTGTCTTTGGTTTTCCACTTTTATTGTGAAGACATTATGCATGCCTTTCCTTTATCCTGCTTGAAATTCAAGGGCTTCTTCAAACTGTGGATTGGTGTCTTCCGATAGTTTGGAAAAATTCTCAGCCTTTTTATCTCCAAGTAATTTTACCCCATTCTTTCTTTTCCTCTAGGACTCCAATCAAACATACATTAGACATTGTTAATAAATCTCTCTTAGCTTCTGTTCTTCACTTTCCATCATTTTCTCTCTCTACGCTATATTATGGTTAATTCTTTCAGTTCTTTCTCTTTTCTGCCATGTATAGTTTGCTGCCAAGCATGTCCACTGAGTTTTAAAATCAACTGTATTTTTCATGTAGATAAATTCCATTTGGTTCTTCAAATCCACATCACTTTTTAGTTTTTCTTTCCCTGAAGATATTTTCAATTCTTTGACCATTAAATTTATTTATTGTAGTCTTTAAAACAGAAAATAAATGTGCCTTCCTTCAGAGAGGCACTGGAATGACTTCTGCTAGGCTCATGGGGACATCACCAATTAGGAACTCCCTCAAATTATGTTGGAGTTTGAAGTTCCCCAGCCCGTGCAGATTTTGATGTTGAAGGTATAAAACCACCTGAAGGCTGGTCTGTGGCCACAACTTCTCAGGAATTCTTCTGTCCTTATCTTTTCTCTTCCTTCAGTCACTGAGTTTGGGTTGGGTTTACTTTCTTCTCCCTTATTGTGAGGATGCAACCTTTCAGAGTCCCACCTTATTGCAGGGTGTCTTATAGGATTCTCCAACTTGTATGGGCACTTGTTTCTGCCCTGTACCCCCTTTCCTGCATGGGCCCACTACACCAAAGTGTGAGGTATTGCACATAATCTCAGGTCAGAAGTGCCCCTTTCCTCTCCAATACCCCACTGATTTCTAGGTTGAGGCTTTCTCCAAAGCTCTGGTCTTGCAATTCCTCTTCTCACATCTTCTGTGTTTTTAGGTGTATATTTTATACAGACACACAGACAAATTCTCAAAGATCCACCATTAATAAAGTGATAAAGGGCAAAGTATGTGTCATTTTATGGGGGAAAACCACTTTACTTAACATTTAAAAACTGTTTTCATCAGGGAGGCTAATTAGAATAGTGTGTTATTCCCCAAAACAGGAAACCTCAATAGAATTCTTAATGCATTAATGCTAACTATACTTTTTCCTATGGAATCTATTCTTTTTCACTTTCTAAAGAAAATAAAATTTAAAAGAGTTGTGCAACAGATAGCACAATGTAAGACTTGGAACTGGTCTGACCTTAGCCATTTATGCAAAGGACTTCAGTCATGTTACAACTCAGTGCCCTTCCCTGTTAAGTGGAGACTTAACTAAACTATCCTGATAACCCTAAACTATCCTGATAACCCTTTCTAGATCTAATGTTCCACAAATCTACAGATGCTTCTACACTTAACCTCCAATAACTATAACAGACCTTACTTAACAATAATAGCCCTTTTCTCCATTGGCACAGACAACCTTTCCACAGTAACACTCCAGAGCCACTCACTACCCACTGACTGGAGGTGGCACAAAGCCTGCTTGTCGTCCCTATTCTTGTATATATGACATCTTTTGAAATATGGCTGAACAACTTTTTCTACAATTATATCCTTACTTGTTTTTCTAATGGCTGTAGTAGGTTAAGAATTAGCAAATAATCTACTCTGCCCACCACCCCCTCCCCCTGTCAAATCATTCTCATCTTTCAGGATTATAGAGAATTAAAGTACAGAATTCAAATATTTTTCCATTAAAAAAAAAAGAAGTCATCAGGTAAAACAAATGAAAGTATTCTCAGCTCTGTGTAAATGCATTCTACTGAGAAAAGTGCTAATAAAAGACAACCAAAAGTGTACACTTCAGGTAGTTAATAAAAATTTAATAGTAATACCATAAAATAAACAAACATATAAAAATCAAGCATTTAGTTGTGGATGTTAGAAATAATATAGATAACAAATTCAGCATTGTACTGATAGCACTGCAAGATAAGATTTTATTGTTCAAATTGTAAATTATGCCGATCAGGCTGCTTTGTATTCAGAATTTCAAAAATTCTGCTTTTATTACTAAAGGCATCTGGGATTCAGATATATCTAATGAAACATTTCTCCCCTTTGGAATACTAGTTACCAGAACTGTCACAGGGTCAAAATAAAAACAATTCCTTTTTCCTTTTTAATTTCATACTGGCCTCGAAGCACAGCATGAGGGAAAGTGAGAGACAAAAAGGGCAATTTTAGGTTATACCCTAGGTCAGTGTTAGAATTCACAGGCTAATTTTTATATAGGATATTCCTGGTTCTGGTCCTTAAAGAGAAACAGAAGCAATTAACCAACTTTTTAAGTATCAGGAAATATAATTCTGCCATTCTTTTGTAATCAAAAATTTCAATGATTTCTAAGACTGTTTCTACAGCCTGTTTCCACTGAGCTAGTTCAGGTGACACACTGGTTGAAAAAGGACAGAATACAAACTTTAAGGCTAAAATTTCCATCTTCATAATGTAAAGACTTGAACAGAGCCCTTGACAAGGCGACACCAAGTCGCTGGCCCTGAAAGCAACCAGACAGAAGAAAGGTCGCACTTCAATCCTCGACTGAAAAGCCCTGAGCAGATCTTCCATAACATAAGTAGTTCTTTCGGCCTAAAGATCTTCGCTGAAAGTGAAAGTTACCTTACTCTCGGTAAATCTTCAAACCAGTAGGTCCAGTTCTCAGTCAGCCTCTTATGTCTGCGGTAAACCTTCTTCAAAACGAGTAAATCCAGTTCTGTCAGCCTCTTAAGCCTTCCTTGTATGATTTATAAAGCATATATTCTGTAGGTGGTAACTAAAGAACTCAACAAACAAAATAAAATAGACAAAATGCTAGAAACTTAGTTGAAAATGGCATATTTCTCCATCTTTTTCATGGACTCAGCATGCCCATCTTAAATCTGATATTTCGTTTATAAAATAATGCTACATTTCCCACTGAAGCTTGTTATTCTTATGAGCCAAATGTAAATGCTTCCATACAGGTGAGGATTAAAGAACACTCTGAGGATTATTCATCATTATCTGTAGACAAAAGAAAGAAATTTAAGTCACTCCACTGCATATCAAGCTGTATGTATCTATGTGGTAAAAAATACATTTTTTTTTCACACTAAAGGAAAAGAGCTTTAATGTAGTTTTTGTTGCAATACCACATGCTCAGTATAAAATATGCAGACAATACAATAAAGCATATAGTGGGGAACAAAATCATCTATAAGCCAAAGATAACCGATGTTAATGATTTTATATAAATCTTCAGGTGCTTTCTTATGCATATATACAACAAAATACAGTTTGAGACTTGTTTTTCCCCTTAAGACACAGAAGATTTAAAGATGGTTAAGTAAGTGATAAGGCAAGATTATAAAATGTTAATGACAGAATCTCAGTGGTAGATATACGGCTGTTAACTGCAAATTTCTTTCAACTTTTTGCATATGATGAAAATTTTACTTAAATGTTGAAAAAGACTATTTAATGGATATAGAATAATTAAATCAGCCATTTTACTCACAGAAAAAAATATCTTAAATGAAATAACAAAAGGGTTATTTCCAATTTTTTTTTATTTTAAAAAAGCACTGTTGAATGAGTTAAACAGGCTTATTTAATCTTACATAGTAATTACTGTCTTCCACATTCCAGCAGAAGTGATCTTTCATTAAAATGCAAGTGTCATCTCAAACCCCGCACTGCTTAAAATCCTTCGCGAGCTCCCCACGGCCTCAGGATAGAGTCTTAGATGGATTGCAAAGCCCTTCATGACCTGGCCTTTTTAATATTTCCAGTCTAATCTACTTGCATTGCTGATATTCCCCAGATGTTCCTGTATTTTATGCTTTAGTGACACTGAATTGGTTATAGTTCCGTAATACAGTATTTTGCTTCCCTCTCACATACTGATTTGGGGTAAATTCCAATTCATCTTTCAAAATCCAAATCTGGTTTCCTCCCTCCTAGGAAGAACTACCGTGGCATCTTCATTTCTTCCGAACTAGCTGGATCCTCACTGGATGTGGCATACATCTTACTGCTCCTAATGGAATGGTCTGCTGGTCACTCTGTACTATAATTCACTTATTTTTTACAATTACAAAATGTTTCAAATGGGAAAGTACAGAGAATAAATTAATGAACCACACATGTACCTAATACCCAGACTTAATAAGAGTTAACTTTTGGCTGAATTAGTTTGGACTACTTACAAGGAAAGACAAATTGCGGAGAGAGAGGACCCTTCCTGACCTTGCCGCGCTCTCTTCTTCCCCAGGGGTGTCATCATTATCCTGAAATTGATGTGTAGCCTTTCTGCCCACGGATTTTTACTTTTATTACACATAGGCACACCTAAATAAAGCTGTTTTTAAACATTATATAAATGGTGCCATGTAATACTTATTCAACTCACCATATTTGGGGGCTTATCCATATTTAATGATGGAATCTACTGTTTTAACTACTACACAGAATTTCTTTACATAAACAGCACAAAAGTTTATCTAAAAGGAATGTTGGAGGAGGTATGTGCTTCCTTAATTCACAGGCTGGGCTGCCAAAGCCAATGCTCTCCCTGACGTGGTGGTCTCAGCCACTCCGCCACTGGCCACAGGTATACGCCTTCTCTCCTTATGGGTATTTTAGGGATAATAAAAACACACATTTTACTAGCTCTACTTCTGACTGGACAGTGCCTGGCTATGGACTGTGCGGCACGATTCTACCTTCAGCTGTGGCCATGGATGCTCTCACAGCGCCGCCCACGGACTCCTTCCTCCGACACAGAAGATAAAAGCATGTCAATGCCACACACAGATGACATGACTTTATTATTATCTCCTAGATGTGGCCTAGAAGACGATGGCTGTAGACGCTTGACCTGGTTTAAGTATTTCCAGTAAGAAGGTCTCTAAAACACTTAAATCCAATCATTGTCTGACATTTAGCTGTCTTATGATTAATAATACAAAACAGCAAATTAACTTATTCAGATAATGTAATGTACATTTTACAAACAGTTTAGATAGTTGATATATAGTAAGTTGTAATGTTTTTTTAAACAGGTTTCCAAGGTAGGCATTTGGCTTTAATACTTGTCCATTTTTTTCAAGGTTAAAGAACCATACTGCTACCAGACTTCGATGCAGGCACTTCGGGGCCCCCACCCCCTTTTCATTAGTGTGGGAGAGAAAATCTGGTATGGCTCCTTGAGGAATGTGTTGGCCTGGCCTGACTCTTAGGGGTCTGGAGGGGAAATGGCCTTCTGTTACTGAAAATGCTTTTGAAGCCATTTAGCTGCCAAAAGAGGGTGTCTGTTCTACCCCGTGGCTCAGCTGACCGCCACAGCTCTCCATGTGCGGGGCAGCACAGACGTCCCTCAGCACAGACGTCCCTCAGACCCTCGCGAGGCAACAAGGAATGGCAAGCACACCACTGCGGTCATCAGAGAAGCTGTACCGTAACGAGACTTACGGCGACGGCTGGGTGGGCGGTCACCATGCGAACAGAACTAGGTCAAGACTCTTCATAGAGCTGCTTAGAAGGAATCATTCTCCAGACACATGCCACTCAGTAACGCCACATCATGTGATGAGGAGGAGCCCCATGAGACCCAAGTGTAAACCCACCGACAGTGTTTTTCAGTCCATCACGGTGTTTCATACAGTGGGGTTTAAGCTCTCAATCAAATCAGAAATCCACAAGTTCCAGATAATGTTTAAGTTTACAGATTTACTTTGATGATAATAAAAACAATCTTTTAATATTTAGGGTAAAACCATCTGTTTTATAATAATTCATGACACATTTCCAAAGACTAAGGCTTGAGTTTTTCACTGAGGTGAACTTAAGATTCTTAGAATCTGAAAAAAATCTTCCCCTTTAAAAGAAGCCATATGTTATTCAAGTTCAAGCTGCCTGCATGATTATGCCCTCTTTTTGACAATTGTGGAAAATTTTTCCTTTGTTTCATGGCCAAAAACAGCTGTCTTCTATGTAACTGACATGTTTTGTCTCACGAACATTGACTCGTAATCAATTAGGTTTCCTGCTTTGCTAGAAAGATCAGCAAATTCGTGACTTATTTTCACAAAATGTAGAGACCTTTTGAACATGTATTCACACTTCATTGTTGGCTTTATATTTTACTAGCTTGCCATGCTCATTTGCCCAGTATGTTGACTTTCCCAAACACTTGCTTTGAGCTTAATTTTACCTTGTACGTATACATTTTTAAATGCAATCTTAAACTTCTTTGAACAAGATGGAACATAAATACATCTTATAAAAGTTTATATTGCTAAAATTAAGCGCCAACATTATAAAGCCTCACTTTTAGCCTGGAAATCTTACTTTTAAAGCAACAGGTTTAATTTTTTGACAAATATTCTAGAAATGAATTCTTGTTCAGAATATTTAGAATCAGTTTACAAATTTATTTAAAAATTAGACTCATTACTTCATTATGAGATACTTAAAAACAAAAACACTACATATTATTTATCTTGCTTACCACTTCATTTACTAAACTTGGTGTTAAGTAACGTTAAGCTTTTTCCAAAAAAATTAAATGCTCCAGAATAAAGGCTTATATCAAGGACAACCAAAAGAACCTGGTATAAAAAACAAACAAACAAAGAACCTGGTATATAAACTATCAGGGAAATTTCAAAAGTTTCAAGGTATTTTGTGTACCGGAACATCTTCATTACAATAAGCCTATATCCCACTTTGAAGAAACTATTATTTTTGGGGATATGTAAGTTCTCATATTTGTTCCCCAAAGTAGTGTTATTTCACAGTCCTTAAACAACAGTCTTTTAGAGAAGAGCCCCCTTGAATGTCGTGATAGCTAACAGCGGTGGCTGTGGGCTCCTGAGACATCCTGCGTGTGCTGGTCGCTTAGGGTCACTTGAGGGCGGCGCACGGAGGGAGTGAGCAATGTTGCACCACCCCTCCAGCTCGCATCCCAGCCCTTACCGGCTGCTAGCTCACCCTAACTTTTTATCAACAGCTATTATTCTGGCAAGGTGAGAACAGTATGAAAATGCACCGGGTTTTGAGGCTGTAAGATAACGTACTGTACTCAATATTTCCTAGTTTTGATTTAACAACAACAGTTTTGTAAGACTCTTACTTCTATTAAACAATTCAAACAAACACTTTTTGCTGAGTTTAACAGACAATATTAAGTCTACAATGTAAATAACGTTGCTCCCCAAATAAAGTACATTCTTGAATTTGATTTTTAGTGAAATTGTTTTTTCATGAGTCAAGTATTAAATATTTTTATAAAAACCTGGCTCTGAAATACCTGAACTGACTATTCACACTCCATTCCCATGAAGTCTAAATGCAGGAATTCTT
Source organism: Smutsia gigantea (assembly GCA_032199065.1). NCBI lineage: Eukaryota > Metazoa > Chordata > Mammalia > Pholidota > Manidae > Smutsia > Smutsia gigantea. The sequence continues at coordinate 138,111 of JAVSCE010003648.1, read as the reverse complement.
CGTCTCACTCCCAAAGGCGTCATACAGGCGCACCTCACTCCACTGTGCTTCATTCACTGGACCGGAAGATGTGACATTTTTTACACATTGAAGGTTTATGGCGACCCTTCATTGACCAAGTCTATGGGAGTAATTTTTCCAACAGCATTAGCTCACTTCACGTCTCTGTGTCAAATTTTGGTAATTCTCACTATATTTTATACCTCTTCATTATTAAATTTGTTATGGTGTCTGTGATCAGTGATCTTTTTATTTATTTATTTATTTTTTGGTATCATTAATCTACAACTACATGAGCAACATTATGGTTACTAGACTCCCCCTATTATCAAGTCCCCACCACATACCACATTACAGTCACTGTCTATCAGCGTAGTAAGATGCTATAGAATCACTACTTATCTTCTCTGTGTTGTACAGCCCTCCCCGGACCCCCCCCCCCGAACATTATCTGCTAATCTTTTTTCTTTTTTTATGTCTGCTATAATTTTAATGACCCTTTTTCCCCCTTGACCCTCCCTTCCCACCCATCCTCCTCAGTCCCTTTCCCTTTGGTAACTGTTAGTCCATTCTTGGGTTCTGTGAGTTTGCTGCTGTTTCGTTCCTTCAGTTTTTTCTTTGTTCTTATACTCCACAGATGAGTGAAATAATTTTGGACTTGTCTTTTTCCGCCTAGCTCCATCCATGTTGTTGCAAATGGTAGGATTTGTTTTCTTCTTATGGATGAATAATATTTCACTGTGTATATGTACCACCTCTTCTTTATCCATTCATCTACTGATGGACACTTAGGTTGCTTCCATTTCTTGGCTATTGTAAATAGTGCTGCGATAAACATAGGGGTGCATCTGTCTTTTTGAAATTAGGCTGCTGCATTCTTAGGGGTAAATTCCTAGGAATGGAATTCCTGGGTCAAATGGTACTTCTATTTTTAGTTTTTTGAGGAACCTCCACACTGCTTTCCACAACAGTTGAACTAATTTACATTCCCACCAGCAGTGTAGAAGGATTTCCCCTTTCCCCACATCCTAGCCAACATTTGTTGTTGTTTGTCTTTTGGATGGTGGCCATCCTTACTGGTGTGAGGTGATATCTCATTGTGGTTTTAATTTGCATTTCTCTAGAGATTACCAATGTGGAGCATCTTTTCATGTGCCTGTTGGCCATCTGAAATTCTTCTTTGGAGAAGTGTCTGTTCAGATCCTCTGCCCATTTTTTAATTGGATTATTTGCTTTTTGTTTGTTGAGGTGCTTGAGCTCTTTATATACTTTGGATGTCAACCCTTTATCAGATATGTCATTTATGAATATATTCTCCCATACTGTAGGATGTCTTTTTGTTCTATTGATGGTGTCCTTAGCTGTACAGAAGGTTTTCAGCTTGATATAGTCCCACTTGTTCATTTTTGCTTTTGTTTCCCTTGCCCAGGGAGATATGTTCATGAAGAAGTTGCTCATGTTTATGTCCAAGAGACTTTTGCCTATGTTTTTTCCTAAGAGTTTTATGGTTTCATGACTTACATTCAGGTCTTTGATCCATTTTGAGTTTACTTCTGTGTATGGGGTTAGACAGAAATCCAGTTTCATTCTCTTACATGTAGCTGTCCAGTTTTGCCAACACCAGCTGTTGAAGAGGCTGTCATTTCCCTATTGTATATCCATGGCTCCTTTATCATATATCAATTGACCACATATATTTGGGTTAATATCTGGGCTCTTTATTCTGTTCCATTGGTCTGTGGGTCTGTTCTTATGCCAGGACCAAATTGTCTTGATTATTGTGGCTTTGTAGTAGAGCTTGAAGTTGGGAAGCAGGATCCCCGTACTTTATTGTTCCTTCCCAGGATTGCTTTGGCTATTTGGGGTCTTTTGTGGTTCTGTATGAATTTTAGAACTATTTGTTCCAGTTTGTTGAAAAATGCTGTCAGTATTTTGATAGGGATTTCACTGAATCTGTAGATTGCTTTGGGCAGGATGTCCATTTTGACAATATTAATTCTTCCTAGCCAAGAGCATGGGATGAGTTTCCATTTATTAGTGTCCTCTTTAATTTCTCTTAAGAGTGTCCTATAGTTTTCAGGGTATTGGTCTTTCACCCCCCTGGGTTAGGTTTATTCCTAGGTATTTTATTCTTTTTGATGCAATTGTGAATGGAATTGTTTTCCTGATTTCTCTTTCTGGTAGTTCATCATTAGTGTATAGGAAAGCAACAGATTTCTGTGTATTACTTTTGTATCCTGCAACTTTGCTGAATTCAGATATTAGTTCTAGTAGTTTTGGAGTGGAGTCTTTAGGATTTTTTATGTACAGTATCATGTCATCTGCAAATAGTGACAATTTGACTTCTTCTTTACCAATCTGGATGCCTTGTATGTCTTTGTTTTGTCTGATTGCCGTGGCTAGGACCTCCAGTACTATGTTGAATAACAGTGGAGAGAGTGGGCATCCCTGTCTTGTTCCCGATCTTAGATGAAAAGCTTTCAGCTTCTCGCTGTTAAGTATGATGTTAGCTGTGGGTTTGTCATATATGGCCTTTATGATGTTGAGGTACTTGCCTCTATACCCATTTTGTTGAGAGTTTTAATCATGAATGGATGCTGAATTTTGTCAAATGCTTTTTCAGCATCTATGGAGATGACCATGTGGTTTTTGTCCTTCTTTTTGTTGATGTGGTGGATGATGTTGATGGATTTTCGAATGTTGTACCATCCTTGCATCCCTGGGATGAATCCCACTTGATCATGATGGATGATCTTTTTGATGTATTTTTGAATTCGGTTTGCTAGTATTTTGTTGAGTATTTTTGCATCTATGTTCATCAGGGATATTGGTCTGTAATTTTCTTTTTTTGTGGTGTCTTTGGCTGGTTTTGGTATTAGAGTGATACTGGCTTCATAGAATGAGTTAGGAAGTATTCCCTCCTCTTCTATTTTTTGGAAATCTTTAAGGAGAATGGGTATTATGTCTTCTCTATATGTCTGATAAAATTCAGCAGTGAATCCATCTGGCCCAGTAGTTTTGTTCTTGGGTAGTTTTTTGATTACCAATTGTGATCAGTGATCTTTGGTGTTACTGTTTTAGCTTGGGGGTGTCATGAACTGTGCCCACGTAAGACGGCAAACTTAATTGATGAATGTGTGCTCCACTGACCAGCGATTCCCCCCATCTCTCCCAGAGACACAATGATATTAAAATTAAGTGAATCAATAACCCTATAATGGCCTCTAAGTGTTCAAGTGGAATGAAGTATCATATGTCTTTCACCTTAAATCAGAAGTCAGGAATGATTAAGCTCAGGGAAGGGGGTCGTGTTGACAGCTGAGACAGGCCGAAAGCCGGGCCTCCCACAGCCAGTGAGCCGTGCTGTGAGCACACAGGAGAAGCTCTTGAAGGAGACGGAAAGCGCTCCTCCAGTCAACACAGGAATGGTGAGACGGAGAAGCAGCCTTACTGCTGACATGGAGAAAGTGTGAGTGGTGCGGGCAGAAGATCAAACCAGCCACAACATTCCCTTACGTCTCATTCAGAGCAAGGCCCTAACTCTTCAATTCCATGAAGGCTGAGAGAGGGGAGGAGGCTGCACAAGAGAAGCTGGAAGCTAAGAGAGGCTGGCTCATGAGGTCTCCATAAAAGTGCAGGTGAGGCAGCAGGTGCGGAGGGAGAAGCTGCAGCAAGTCCCCCAGAGGCTCCAGCCGAGATCATTAGTGAAGGTGCTGCACTAAACAACACATTTTCAGTGTAGAAGAAACAGCCTCTATTGGGAGAAGATGCCACCTGGGACTTTCATAGCCAGAGAGGAGAAGTCAACGCCTGGCCTCAGAGCTTCAAAGGACAAGCTGACTCTTTTTTTAGGGGCTAATGCAGGTGGTGACTTTCAGCTGAAGCCAATGTTCCACTTTAAATTCCCCAAATCCTAGGCCCTTTAAGATTATGCTAAATCTACTTTGCCTGTGTTCTACAAATGGAGCAAAGCCTGGATGACAGTACATGTGTTTACAACAAAGTTTACTGAATATTTTAAGCCCACTGTTGAGATCTGCTCAAAAAACAAAGATTTCTTTCAGAATATGACTGCTCACTGACAATGCCCCTGGTCACCCAAGGACTCTGGTGGAGATGTGCAATGAGATGAATGCTGTTTTCATGCCTGCTAAACTACGTCCATTCTGCAGCCCATGGATCAGGAAGTTGTTTTGACTTTCAAGTCTTATTGTCTTAAAAATACATTTCATGAAGCTACACCTGCCACAGATAGTGATTCCCCTGATGGATCTGGGCAAAGTCAACTGAAAAACCCTCTGAAAAGGAGTTATTATTCTAGATGCCATTAGGAACATTTGTGATTCATGGGAGAAGGTCAAAATATAAGCATTCACAGGAGTTTGGAAGAAATCGATTCCAAGCCTCATGGATGACTGAGGGGTTCAGGACTTCAGTGGAGGACGTCACTGCTGACGTGGTGGGCACAGCACAAGAACTGGGATTAGAAGTGGAGGCTGAGGACGACACTTAGTTGCTGCATCTCAGGATCACACTGGAACAGATGAGAAGTTGCTTCTTGTGTACAAAGAAGGTGGTTTCTTGAGATGGAATCTACTTCTGGAGAAGATGTGTGAAGATTGTTGAAATGATGACAAAGGATTCAGAATATTACATAAACTTAGTTGATAAAGCAGTGACAGGATTTGAGAGGATTGACTCCAATTTTGAAAGTTCTAATGTGGGTAAAATGCTATCAAACAGCATCACATGCTTCAGAGAAGACGTTTGTGAAAGGAAGAGTGAACTGATGAGACGAAGTTCACCAGTGTCTTCACTTTAAGAAATGGCCACAGCCACCCGAGCTGTCAGTGACCGCCACCCCTTGATCGGTCAGTAGCCATCAACACTGCGGCAAGACCCTGTACCAGCAGAAGATTACAACTCACCGAAAAATCAGGTGATGGTTAGCATTTTTTTCAGCAAGAAAAGGATTTTTTTCTCTTTTTTTTAAATTAAGGTATCATTGATATATACTCTTATGAAGGTTTCACAAGAAAAACAATGTGGTTATTACATTCACCCTTATTATGGAGTTCCCCCCATACCCCATTGCAGTCACTGTCCATCCGTGTAGTAAGATGATAGAGTCACAAATTGCCTTCTCTGAGCTACACTGTCTTCCCCATGACCCCACACACACATGTGCACCAATCATGATACCCCATAATCCCGTTCTCCCTCCCTCCCCACTGCCCTTCCCCACCCCTCCCCTTTGGTAACCGCTAGTCCCTTCTTGGGAGTCTGTGAGTCTGTGAGTCTGCTGCTATTCTGTTCCTTCAGTTTTGCTTCGTGGTTACACTCTACAAGAAAAGGATTTTTTAAATTTAGGCATGTATGGTTTTTTTTGGACATAGCGCCATTGCACACCAATGAGACCACAGTATAGTGTGCATGTGACTTACACAGGCACTGGGGGATCAGGCAATTCATGTAACTTGCTTCGTTGCGGTGGCATGGAACCCAACCCACAACAGCTCTGACATTTGCTTGTAGTTTCAAAACAGGTATTATTTCCAATCCTGGTACTCTCCCGAGTTTAGCAGAATACCTCTGCCAGATTAAACTTTATAAACCACCTCTTTCACTGTCAGTTCTTCCGTTCAAAAGCCTTCACTGATATCCTTCCAAGTAGTTTAAACATTTCACAGTATCTTATCACGAAGAATAATTCTCAACAAGAAGTTTCCAGTATGGCCCACTTAATCCTAATGCACGTTAATTACTGGTTCACTGTTTTCCCCACAAGTTAAGCACTTCAAACTTCTTTCCATTTTTCACAGCCCAACATTCCCTTCTCTAATTCCAGCTGCACTGAAAAGTATTTTAGAATGAAATTTTAATACAGTTTTATACTTTCATATATTTATGTCTCATCTCCCAGGAAACTGTACACAACATAAGCATAGACGATGTCCACAGAAACAACTACCAGGCACACCAGACCCGCAGTACGTGAGATTGGAGATCATCTCTTTATTTTATAGCAAAAGAAACTTAAACTTAGAAGGAATAAATCAGCTGGTGTGACAGAGGCAGGACTATATACTGTTCTCTTGGCTCCATGTTTAGGGCTCTTGACGACATTTAAGTGGAAAAACCATTTCCAACTTCAATTACTTTAAAAAAGCCCTAACATATTTTGAGTAATCTTATAAGTAAATATTTTCCAAATATAAAAATAGTTTATGTTCAAATCACTATAGATGAACTCTATTTACTCTGAATTGAAGAGATTATATTTGGTATTATTTAGGAGAAATTTTAAATATTGCTGAAGTATATGTGTCTAAAAGTTTAACATTACAACCTTGATAAGAAAGTACTATCATTTTTTAGAGCAGTCCAATAAGGAGGCTTTAAAAAAATCTCATTCAAATGCACTTATAAATTAAATAAAAAGTTGACTTAAAGTATTTATGTCAACAAAAGTGTATGACAGTCAGTAAAAGCATATGACATGATTAATTTTATAATTGTTTAAAAGTACTAGATATGATTCTGGTGGTTCATCAAAATGCACATATACAAGCTGTTAATTTACATTCGTCATCTTGGTTTTTGCGCATTTATTTAGAATATGAAGAGCTGAGGAAATCTGACCTTCTTGATAGGCTCCATCTGCCATGACTAAATGAAGAATCTTCGCATAAAGGTGCTGGTGTTCATTTCCCAAAATACTCTGAACTATTGTTGAACAGATCTCAATATTTTCATCTTCATCCTCATGAATAGCCTATGCCAGATTACCCAATATAAATTAACATCTGAATATTAACTTTGTTTATTATTTACAATAAATCTTTCAACCTACAAAAACCACTGACATTTCATTAGTAATTCAAACAGAGTGTAACAGGGGAAAGCTTAAGTCTCCGGGTTTAAAATTTAACAGTAACATTAACTTGAAAATGAACTTGGGGAGCCCCCAACCTTGTAAACCCCTAACAGGGGGCAGTTTCCCTTGGTCCTCCATCTCTGAGTCTCAGGCTCAGAGACTATGCAGAAAGCTGATTTTGCAGAACCCAAGCCATCCTGTCCCAGGGACTGAGGAGGAACCGATTTGATAAGAGAAACAAAAAGCAGTTGAATCAGTGCAAGAATGTCTGCTGAGATCCTTGCAAGTGGATACTTTATGTGTCTGTGGCCATGCACACCACGACCTCCGTCCCACAAGTTCCCCTTTAAAAGCCCTGTTTGTGTTTTGCGGGGGACAGTGGCTCTTTAAGGCATGAGCCTGCCACTCCCTCATTTGCTGGCAAATTAATAAATATTTTTTTCTTTCCTCAAAACCTTGTCATTGTGTTTTGTGATTTGACTTTGATGACAAGGACTGGTTTTTGGTAACAAGGGCACATTTCAAATGAAATGTTTTAACTGACATTTACTTACCTTTATTTTCTCATAAACCTCAAAGAACTTTTCAAAGCCCATTTCTTGCTCTAGGTGAAGTCTCAGTTCCTCTAAGTGGTTAAAGACACTATCGCATTCACATTCACTAGTAATCTCACCATCACTGTCATCTGAAGAACACAAGTAAAAAGGATATTTTGTGACTAAAAAGTATGACTGAATAAAATGATTCTTACCTTACCAGACTAAAATTCTATGACAAGTGAACAATGCCATTGTAGTAGACGCCTTGTACTTTCAATATGAAGTTTCTGTTGTGACAATATGTGCCACTTACATAGGTAATCAATGTATATATAAATCTGCCTGTCTTAATAAGAAAGTTACTTTGGGAATCTCTTATAGACACAAACAGCAAATTAGGTCAGAATAAGAAAATTCATAGACCTGTCATCTAGTTTAGTATAAATGGAAGAAGTGTACCTATATGTTTTGCATTGGGGCAAGGAACCCTAATTGCTGTTTTTAAAAAGTTGATATTGAACATGGGCCAAAACATGAAAAAGCATGCAGAAGGCAGGTGAACTAACATGCCTGTCAGAGAACTTGAGGAAAGTGCCTAGAAAGTATTATAAATGCTCTATTATGTCACTTAGATGTCCAGGATTCTTGGAAAATTCTACTAAAAGACAGAATTACTGAAATATTTCCTTTATACATTAGCTCTTCTTCCCAAATACACATAACATAGTTCCTGAAAAACACAAATTTTCTATGCATCTTATGGGTGATGCTATGGATAAAGAATAGTTTCCACACCAAACAGAAGTTAAAACCTGCTTTTAGTGTTACATTAACCTTGCTGGTTATTCACACTGATGTGGAAGCTCTTTGTAAAACAAAGTGCTAAGGCGCTAAATTATTATCTTTATGAGCAGGAAGATAAATCAAGAAATGGAGGATAACAAAAATATATACTTCAAAAAAGCATTTCCATTATTTAATGAGAAAGAAATGGAGTAACATGTTTGCACATTTATGTGAAAGAAAAATAATAATGTCTGAGACACAGAAGCGTGCTTCTGTCTTTAATCTAGAGTTGGAAATGGTTCATATCAGGTATTAGAAGAATATACTCGAAATATCTGCACACACTGAAACAGAAAAGGCCCCGCCCCGGGCACACCTGAGTGCCACTCTTCATTCAGGGCGCTCTCACTGCTGGGATTGTCGTCCTCCGCCTGCTCGGGCCCGTGGGCAGGTGGCTCTCTGGCCCTGTTCTTCAGCCCTGGCTCCTCCTCCTCACTGCATGCATCTCCAGGCTGCTCCCTGAGCAGCTGCTCCATAGAGGCCTGCAGCGCCTGCAGGTCTGTGTCAGTTTCCTCAAACACACTGAAATGTATGAATTACACATTAACCAAACTTTACTTATTCTGAAATTTTACTTCAACTCAATATGCCATGCACTCCTTTCTACTGAAAAGTAGTAAGAGTGGATTAAAAGAAATCTGAAAAACCCTACCTAGTATTTAACAAAGGAAATGGAGATTAGTACAATTAATAAACATAGCACAGGACACATATTCTGGAATACATGAGCCAGAAGACAACTTGTGTAAAATGGTCCTGATGTGCCAAAGGAAATCACACACCATCAACTGTATTTGCTGCTTAAATTTTGTAAGAATGTTTCAATATCTGAAGAGGCCAGGCTAAAGAGGTTTTTCACTGCCTGAAAACAAATACTAATTTGCAAATGTTTTTCTTTAACGTAATTTTGAAAGCTGAGTGAAATCTTGGTGTGGATGTATGACAGCACAGTATATAAGCACTCACTGGGCATCGGAACTTCTAGAAATGAAAATTCTGAGGGAGCTATATGTTTAGGTTAACAGAATAATCTAGAGAACAAAAGAGCCACTTATCTTTAGATGCTTATCCTTGAAGATGTTTCTAAAATGCTGTGGGTAAAACTATAGCATTTCCAGAATCTCTCGCCCGGCCTTAGTGCCTCTCCATATCAATAGATGTTTCCAAGAGGTGGAGAGAAGCAGTCCATCTCTACACCAATAGGTAATTACAAGGGGGAGCAAGGGCATATCTGGACGAGAGGTTGGGTGGGGCCCCTTTCTGCAGCTGGGTCGTGAAAGACATGGGCGAGCAGAAGCGGATGACTGTTTGTAAGCAATAAATGGGTTTCTTCCACTTTATTTCTCTCTTTGACTGATTTTGGTTTCAAAGGTATTTTGTCCCACACTGGGAAGGTGTATTCCCCCCTGAGTTACAAATACATAATAAATAGCCTTTACTGTGTAATATACTAATCACAATAATATTCATGGAGAATCATGTTTCCAAGGTATGGATCAGGATATTTATTTTATTTTCATGGTATTACAGATGCTGGAATGAACTAATTTATGGAAATAATACTTTATATTTATACAGTACCTTAATTTATTAAGCAATTTTACCCTATTATTTAAATTTTACCTATACAAACTTCACTTCAGAGATCTGAAAACTGAAAGTGTTTAAATGACTTGCTCAAGGCCAGTCAATAAACAGCAAACAGAGGATTCAAATCTAGGTGTTTTCACCTCTTCTGTGATACTCAAGAAAAGGACTCATCAACTTTATTTCTCTTGCGATTTGCTTCTTTCTCCTAAAGTGGCAAATGAAAAAGTTTGTGGACTGAGTAAATTGAAGTTTTGGATGTATGAAGTCTTCTGAATGGGATTATGTACCCACGTTGACGATTCTGTCTACCAGAAAAGAATGATAAACAGGACACAGGGCTGATTAAGATCGTCCTCAAAATTTAGACTCTAATCAAATAAACAAATATTTACTGAAGAGCTAAAACACAAATGGTATTATGTAAGGCTTTGAATAAAATTTCCATTAACAGAAAAAGAAAATTATCTTTTAATGTAGAAATATCCTTATTTTGTTATTTATGTGCACAAACACCTACACTTTCACTCTGCAGGAGCAACAGGAAAGCAAAGCATCTAATCAGAATGAGGGGCATCAGATCCATGGACCATCCGACTGGAAGCACTTACACTTAACGAGACTAACGTGCCACACACACCTGCCGCATACATCACTATGCCAACCACTCATCTGTTGGTAAAACCCGGTGGTGGGCCTGCAGAAGTAATGCTTTCCACAGACGCTATTAAAGTAAATGTTAGGGGTGCTGGCCTGCCATTGTAAGAAAAGTATGGGAAGATTAAGATCTTCTCGGAAATAAGCACTAAAAGGTCTTAGGAAATTTAAAATCTGGTCCTGAACCCGCTTTTTAATAGGCTTTTGTATTATTATGACCTTGAGTAAACTTTGAATCAAAAAAAAACAAGGAAAACATCAAGTGAAGTTTCCCTATGTGGATACAGAGTAACTTTAAAAAACAACTTAGCTTTTAAATTACTATAAAAAGCTCCTAACTTAAATTTAAAATAAAATTTAGTCATCAATTAGTAATTAAAAGGACACACACCAGACATAGGGATAGTTCGCTCAGATAAAAATGGACAGTTTTATAAAAACTTGGAGGAAAAACTCAGCTAGCACTTAGTCAATCAAAAAGGTGCTGAAATGTCATGTTCTCCAACAGCCTTAATGAAAACAAAAAGTGCTTAATGACCACAGCCAAGCAGAAGAAAACAAGGATAGAAAGGTAACGTTTCCTCCAAATCTGAGGGCACCAAACCAACTCTACAGAACTTTATGAAAAATGAAAAAAAGGAGGCAGTAAAGATAAAATTTGGTGAGAAATTTAAGCAGCAAGAAGAAAGGCTTAACAAAAGCAAAAAAGAAAAGTAAATGGACCAGATATGCAGTATCCCTGGTTCAAGTACTATAGAGAGAAAAATCATGAGACTGATACAATGCTTTCAATCAGATACAAACAAGCTTTCTATTGAAAAGCAGAGGTAAAAAGCAGAAACCTACATTAAAAAAAAATCACAACATGAATCATACAAATTCTAGTATTTTATAGCTTATTTTCCTGGTGATGTGAATACACTGTACATTCTCAAACACTCATTTATTCCAGAGTACTCTGGGTTTATTGACCCAATAAGCCGGCAATGTTAGTTTGAGGGGCTGAGAGGGGAGACTGACATCAGAGACGGTGAAGGAGGGTCCTGTCTGAGGGATTCACTGCCCACTGCTCCCAGCAGGGGTTAAATTTCACTTCTGGATTCTAGACTCCCTATGAACCATGAAGAAAGGAATTTTGTGAAAGTGATTAAGTTCCATGAGTGCACACACATGTACACGTGCACATCACATGCAAACAACAGCAAGACTCCCTGCTGCCCCACCTCCACCACAGTTTGCAATCACACATGGCAGAAGATGCAGCGCTTCTTGGTCACAACCCTGGGGAACGCAGAGTGTAAGGACTCGAAAGTTCCCACTTCATCCCCATCACCTGTGCTGTCATACTATGAAACAGTCCTTAGCCTACCAACTGCATTGGCTTCCCCATTACTTATCAAGTACCTGCTACGTGCAGGCCAGCATGCTGGATGCTCAGAGGTGAATGAGAGAGAAAGAGCCAAATACAAATGGTTTTCTTATATTCCTCAAGTGAGACTAAGTCATCATATTAGAGGCATACATACATACCAAAATGGGCCTGACTGAACTTTAAATGTGCTGTAAAAAGGTACAGGAGTGGTGAAAAGTCAGCCATAGATAATTTTTAAGAAGGTCTGGGTAAGGTACATCTGTAAAATTTACATATAAGTTTTGAAATTCTGTTAGTGCCATCATTTATGAATGACATCATGCTCACATGTCTTCAGAGTCAGAAGGTTCCTCTTTAATGCGCTCATCTTCCAGTTCATCTATTTCAAGATTGTCCTGGCGTACATCCCCTACAGTGGGAACATCCATCAGTGTTCTGAAGAGCTTTGAGAGATCTGGAAGTGAACATGTCCTCAACATCTAAAAAAATTCAACAGATTTCTTATTAGGAGCAAGATAATTAGAGAATAAAAAAGAGTGAGGAGGAAATAGCTGGCGGAGTGGGAAGGCAAGGAGGAAACCTCCCACTCACACACCAAGGAAGACTACAGCAAATACACTGACCCTGAGGGCGGCCTGAAGCCTGCAGGACAGACCACCTGCTCCTGGGGAAGGGGAGGACAACCCAGAGGAGGGCAGCACGGCAGGGTGCCAGCCCTTCCCCAATCCCAGCTCACAAGTGGGAGGAAGTGGGATGGAGCGGGGAGGGGAAGGTGCTCAGTACTCTGTGCGCCTGGCTCTGGAGATCTGCTCTGGGAAGATGAGTCCGCTTTGCACTGGGTTCTGGTGATCAGTGGGGCTGGAAAGCAGGGAGAGTTGGGGCTCTCGGGGAGAATGAGACTCCAGACACTTGTGGAGGACAGACATGCTCCACTGGTCCCACCGAGACCCTGCACATGGGCATCCGTTTGAAAGATTTTCCAGCAGTGGGAGGAGGGCCAGTGGGGCGAGGGTCAGATGGAGTTCTCTCTACGAGAGAAAGGGCAGGTGCACAACACTTCCCCAGACCTCCCTTGGCCCAACAGGCTGTGTGTCTGCAGGGGCCCCAAACGCTCCATCCCCGTCACTGACGGCACAGCCCTGAGACACTTCCCTGTGCGCCTGCCTAGCCCAGCAGTGTCAGATTTTGCTGCCTGGCAGGCAGGGGGAGGCTTTCCCAGCTTTCTTGGCCCTGTCTCAGTGCAGCTGGGGAGGCACCTGTGGAAGCCTCCCTCCTCCTCACAGGCAGCCCAGCCTGTGCGGCACTTCCGCCTGCACACCCCTGCGCCCAGCTGGCAACCTTGTGTCCTGCTGACCCCATGTGACCTGCCAACGCATGACCACCCCAGACCACCTTGCCCACCCTGTTAGCCCAGCAGCCACCATCTCCACCCCAGGCAGAGGGTAGCCCAGCCCACAGAGAGCACAGCTGTTCTGCTCACAATGGGCTGGCTGAGGTGAACTGCCACCAAGGCAGACTGAGCTTTACCACTGCCAGCCGACACAGAAAGGCGGCCCCGCCCACAGCCCGCCAACAGCAACTGCGGCTCCACCACAAAGTAGAAGCGGGCACTGGAGAGGAAAGAGTCCTGAGCTTCTGGACACCACAGGACACCTTCTTTATAAAACCATTACACTCTAGGCCAGAAGGCATAGCAGATCCATATAATACAAAGGAGGAAACACAGAAAGCCTGACAAAATGAGGAGGCAGAGGAATACATTCCAAACAAAACTACAGGATAACACACCAGACAGAGGGCTAAAGGAAATGGAGGTCACCAATCTTGATGAAGATTTCAAAGTAACAGTTATAAATATGTTCACTGATCTGTGGAAAAGTATTGAAGAGCTCAGGGGGGACTTCAACAAAGAGACACAAGAGCTGAAGAATACAGTAACTGAAATGAAACATACAATGGAGGGAATGAATAGCAGACTGCTGCAAGTAGAGATAGAAATTAGAGAACAGGAAAAAAAACTAGGATGAGGAACAGAGTAAAAAAAGAATTGCAAATTGAGAGGATGCTGAGAGCTGTGTGACAACTCCAACTGAAACAATACTCATGCAACAGGGGAACCAGAAGAAGAAGAGACAAAGGGATAGAAAGTCTGAGGAAATAATTATTGATGACTTCCTCAATTTAGGGAAGGAAATAGACATTCAGGTCATGGAAGTGCTGAAAGCCCATAAAAAAAGAACCCAGGAAGACAACACCAAGATGCATAATAATTAAAATGGCAAAGATCGAGGATAAGGAGAGAGTGTTGAAAGCAGAGAGAGAAAAAAAGATCATTTATAAGGGAAGCCCCATCAAGCTATCAGCAGACTTCTCAGCAGAACCTTTACAGGCCAGACAGGAATGGCGTGAAATATTCAATGTACTGAAACAGAAGGACCTTCAACCAAGAATCCTCTATCCAGCAAGATTATCATTCAAATTTGAAGGAGAGATTCGACATTTCCCAGATAAACAAAGGATGAAGGAATTTAGAACCATTAAACCATCATTACAGGATCTGTTAAAGGGACTTCTATAGAATGAAATTTCTTCAGCCTAAGTAGTTTTCAGCAGTGAAAATAAACCCACAGTAAAGGTAGTAGACCAATTAATTATCAAGCAAGTCTGAACCTAAATCAAAACAAAAGTAGTAAAACCAACTATACATAAAATCAGTCAAGGGATACACAAAAAATGCAGATTATGACATCTAATACATAAAGTATTGAGGAAGAAGGAGAAAAAAGTAAATTAAATTGTGCTTGAAATAGAGCAATCATCAACTTAATATAGACTGTTATATAGTCAGGAAGCTATACATGAACCTTATGGTAACCAAAAACCCAAAGCCTATAATGGATACACAAAAAATTAAAAAAGAGAAATCCAATCATAACACTAAAGAAAACCATCAAATAACAAGAGAAGAACATAAGAGAGGAAGAAAAGAACAGAGAGGAGCTATAAAAACAGCCAGAAAACAATTAATAAAATGGCAATAAGCATACATATCTATCAATAATTCACCATAAATGTAAATGGACTGAATGCACTAATCAAAAGACACAAAGTGGCAGAATGGATAAAGAAACAAAACCCATCTATATGCTGCCTATAAGAGACTCACTTCAGACCCAAAGACATACACAGATGGAAAGTGAAGGGATGGAAGAGGATATTTCATGCAAATAATAGGAAGAAAAAGCAGAAGTAGCAGTACTTGTATCAGACAAAGTAGACCTCAAAACAAAGAAAGTAACAAGAGACAAAGAAGGACATTACATAATGATAAACTGCTCAGTCCAACAAGAGGATATAACCATTATAAATATATCTGCACTCAATATAGCAGCACCTAAATATGTAAAACAAATACTAACAGAATTAAAGATGGAAAAAGATGGAAACATATTCATTTTAGGAGACTTTAACACACCACTTATATCAATAATCAGTTCAACCAGATAGAAAAGGAAACAAGGCATTGAACAACACATTAGATCAGATGGACCTAACAGATATCTACAGAACATTCCACCCAAAAGCAGCAGGATACACATTTTTCTTAGTGTACATGGGATGTTGTCCAGAACAGATCACATACAAGGCTACAAAAAGAGCCTTGATAAATTAAAAAAGAATGAAATTGTATTCAGCAACTTCTCAGACCACAATGGTATGAAACTAGAAATAAATTACACAAAGAAAACAAGAAATCCTACAAACCTTAGAAGGCTAAACAACATGTTTCTAAGTAATAAATGGATTGATGAACAAATCAAAACAGAAATCAAGAAATACTTGGAGACAAATGAAAACAAAACTCAACAGTTCAAAATTTGTGGGATGCCACAAAAGCAGTTCTAAGAGGCCACATAGCAATACAGGCCTATTTCTAGAAACAAGAATAATCTCAAATAAACAATAAACACCCAATTAAGGAAACAGAAAAAGAACAAACAAAACTCAAAGTTAGTAGAAAGAGGGACATACTAAAGATCAGAGCAGAAATAAATAAAACAATAAAATAGAAAAAAAATCAATGAAGAGCTAGTTCTTTAAGAAGATAAGCAAAATAGACAAATGCCTAGCCAGACTTAGCAAGAAAAAAAGAGAGTACACACATATACAAAATCAGAAATGAAGATGGAATAATCACAACAGATACCACAGAAATACAAAGAATTATTAGAGAATACTATGAAAAATTGTATGCCAATAAATTTGCCAACCTACATGGGCAAATTTCTAGAAAATAAAACCTTCCAAAACTGACCCAGGAAGAAACAGAAAATCTGAACAGACTAACTCCTTGTAACAAAATTAAACTGGCAACCAGAAAACTCCCAACAAACAAAAGTCCATACCAGATGGCTTCACAGATGAATTCTACCAAACATTTAAAGAGCTAACATCATCCTTCCTAAAGTATTCTAATAAGTAGAAGAGGTGAGAATACTTCCAAACTCATTCTATGAGGTCAGCATCACTCTAATACCAAAAACAGACAGACACCACAAAAAACGAAAATTATAGAAGAGCATCCCTGATGAACATAAATGCAAAAATCCTCAACAAAATATTAGCAAACCAAATTCAAAAATACATCAAGGAATTATTCAACATGACCAAGTGGGATTTATTCCAGGGATGTGAGGATGGTATAATATTCATAAATCAATCAATATCATACACCACATTAACAAAAAAAGGGATAGAAAATACATGATCATCTCAGTAGATGCTGAAAAAACATCTGACAAAATTCAACATCCATTCATGATAAAAACTCTCACCAAAATGGGAATACACCAAACTAAAAAGCTTATGTATTTCAACATAATGAAGGCAATATATGACAAACCCACAGCTAACCTCATATTTAGTGGCAAAAAGCTGAAAGTCTTTCCTCTAAGATCAGGAATAAGACAAGGATGTTCACTCTCACCACTTTGATTCAACATAGCACTGCAGGTCCTAGCCACAGCAATCAGACAACAAAGGAGAAAAAAGTCATTCAAATTGGTAAGGAAGAAGTAAAACTAGCACTATCTGCAGATGACATGATACTATATATAAAAAACCCTAAAGACTCCACCAAAAATCTTTTATAAGTAGTAACTGGATTCAGCAAAGCTGCTGGATATGAAATTCATATACAGAAATCTGTTGCATTCTTACATACTAACAATGAACTAGCAGAGAAATAAGGAAAACAATTCCATTCACAATTGCATCAAAAAGAATAAAATACCTAGGAATAAACCAAATTAAGGAGGTGAAAGACCTGTATTCTGGAAACTGTAAGACACTCATGAGAGAAATTAAAGAAGACACAAATAAAAATCTATCCCATGCTTATGGATAGGAAGAATTAATATTGTCAAAATGGCCATCCTGCCCAAAACAATTTACAGATAAAGTGCAATTCCTATTAAAATAACAACAGCATTTTCCATAAAGTACAGCAAATAATCCTCAAATTCATATGAAACCACGAAAGACCCCGAATAGCCAAAGCAATACTGAGAAAGAACAAAGCTGGGGGGATTACACTCCCTTATTTCAAGCTATACTATAATGCTACAGTAATCAAAACAGTATGGTACTGGCACAACAACAGACCCATAGATCAATGGAACAGAATAAAGAGCCCAGGTACAAATCCATGCATACATGGTCAATTAATATATGATAAAGTTGTCATGAATATACAATGGGGAAAAGAGTCTCTTTAATGACTGGTGTTGGGAAAACTGGACAGCTACATGCAAAGAATGAAACTGTCTAACTCCATATACAAAAGTAAACTTGAAATGGATCAAAGACCTAAATGTAAGACATGAAATAATAAGCTCTTAGAAGACAACACAGGCAAAAATCTCTTGAACACAGGCATGAGTAATTTTTTTCCTGGACACATCTCCTTGGGCAAGAGAAACAAAATAAATGAACAAGTAGGATTCCATCAAACTAAAAAGCTGGTGTACAGCAAAGGACACCATCAGCAGAACAAAAAGGCAACCTAAAGAATGGGTAGTATATTTGTAAACGATTTATCTGATAAGGGGTTAACATCGAAAATACATAAAGAACTCATACACCTGAACACCAAAAAAATCAACCTGATTAAAAAATGGGTGGATGACCTGAACAGACATTTTTCCAAAGAAGAAATACAGATGGCCAGCAGGCATATGAGAAGATGCTCCACATCACTAGTCACTAGGGAAATGCAAATCAAAACCACAATGAGATATCACCTCACATCAGTTCAAATGGCCACTATCCAAAAGGTGAGAAAAAACAGTGTTGTCAAGGATGTGGAGAAAAGGGAAACTTCCTACACTGTTGGTGGGAATGTCAATTGGTGAAGGTGGAGAGAGAGAAATATCATGATTTCACTTACTTGTAGAGTACAAAAACAAAATGAACAAAATAGCAGTAGACTCATAATAGACACTGAGAAGTGACTGGTGGTTACCATGGGGGAGGGTTTAGGGTGAGAGTGAGGGGAATAAAAACACAAAAAAAATCACAATCAGTTGGTCATGGGAATGGTAGTACAGCATGGAGAATATAGACAATGATTCTGTAATATCTTTCTATGTTGACAGATAGTAACCACACTAGTGGGGGTGAGGATTTAATAACATGGGTAAGTGTTTGAACCACTGTTTGTATACGTGAAACCAATACAAGATTGTATATCAACAATACATCAATTAAAAAAAAGAAAAATGGAAATAGAAAAAAATCAGAAAATTAGAGCTAACAAATATTTGCTATTACATAAAAATGTATGTATATATGTCATGTACTTATTGGTAGAAACTTCAGAGGTGACTTGTCCAAGGTTAAAACCTAGGTATTTTTAATTTCAGCTCAATACTTTGCAGTGACGAAACTAAATGAGTTATGCTTGGTTTCAACATACAGGGATTCATTTATGTCACTGTTACAGGTAGGGAGAGGGGTTCATTTGGGGCATGCACATATAATGAACTGGAAATCTGTACGGAATCAGGCAGCAACAGTCAATTTGTTGCTTCTCACTCATGGTCCATATTTCCCCTCTTCCTCTCACTGTCCTATGGCCAAAACTCCTCATATATTTTTGCCCAAATTCTGGAGTCAGTTACCTGAAGCTTGGGTAAGCACCATCACACACAAGTGGCGGCCCTCTTATCATTTTATTGTAGGAGCTGCTGGCAGCCAACCCGGGTGACATCAAGGACCTCCAATCAGCACAAGGAAAAGCCTACGTCACTTCCCTGAGCAATGAATGGTGAGCAGAGCCCCCTTCCCAATAGAAGGGAAGCCTGGAAAGACAGGTATTCTGAAGTTCACACAGAGAATCACTCACAGCAGCAGAGAAGAAACTCAGCAAACCGAGTTGAGAAAAAAACACAGTTGAAGTGCTTAAATTTGATTTGTGTTGGTAAGACCAGGGATGGCAGGAGTCGCCTCCATCCACCAACCTTCCAAAATCAGAATGTGATGCACAGACAGAGCTATGAAACAAATATCTGTACACTTAAATCTCAGGGGTGGGTCAACCCTAAGGGAATCTGTGATATTGGAAACACGATTTCTAAGGCCCTTATAAGAACGCTACACCAGATGGCAGGCTGTGAAGAAAACACAATGTTTAGCATATTAATGAAAATTTATATCCTTGGCCAATTTTATTGGTACAGTCTGTTTTTCTAAGAATAAAAAAGGACAGATTTCCATTATTTGAACAGAAGTTACACATTATAGCACTCAAGAGGAAAAAATGGTTATGAACCACAAGATGGTAAGACAGACTGCTGTTAAAGCACTTCATAATGGTACTGGAAGTATTTGTTTTGCTGAATTTCCCCGTCAGGAGAATTTATGCTTATTATTTTAATGTTTTGAACCATGTATATTATAAACTAGCATGATGCAGGATATGCATCTAGTAATAATTTTTCCAGATACATGCTAATGAATAAAAATAAACACATATGCACAATACACCTAAATTCAGGGGACTATACAAAAGGATGCAATATTTTTTAGACTGAAATAAGTTTTAGGCTTGGTAAAATAATCTCTATTCTAGTTTATGCCTTTCATTAATTAAAATAAATTTCATAACCTAACAAAATAATACAGTTAGAAATTTCAACGGGTATGTAATTTGAAAACCTTTCTCTCAGAATGGGTATAAATACCTGTCAATTCAACAGCTATCTGTTCTATATTAAAAAACCCTTATGTTGTCCATGGAAGCCCACA
The DNA here is from genome assembly GCA_032199065.1 of Smutsia gigantea. NCBI lineage: Eukaryota > Metazoa > Chordata > Mammalia > Pholidota > Manidae > Smutsia > Smutsia gigantea. The sequence goes on along the minus strand of JAVSCE010003648.1, from coordinate 117,926 downwards.
GATCTCCTAACACAAGGGACCCCAGGAAGACAAAACCAAGACATATAATAATTAAAATGGCACAGATCAAAGATAAGGACAGAGTATTAAAGGCAGCTAGAGAGAGAAAAAAGATCACCTACAAAGGAAAACCCATCAGACTATCATCAGACTTCTCAACAGAAACCTTACAGGCTAGAAGAGAACGGCATGATATATTTAACACAATGAAACAGAAGGGCCTCGAACCAAGAATACTGTATCCAGCACGATTATCATTTAAATATGACGGAGGGATTACACAATTTCCAAAGAAGCAAAAGCTGAGAGAATTTGTCTCCCATAAACCACCGCTGCAGGACATCTTAAAGGAACTGCTCTAGAGAGAAGCACTCCTAATGCTAAAAAGATGTCACCAGAGAAAATAAAATCATAGCAAAGAAAGCAGACCATCCAAATACTAACTAAAGGCAAAGAACAAAACACCTAGTATATAAAGAATGGAGGAGGAAGAATAAGAGGGGAGAGAAATAAAGAAACAGACTGTATTTACAATAACTTAACAAGAAAGTTAAGTTACATTGTTAGATAGTTAAGAAGCAACCCCTGAACCTTTGGTAACAACGAATCTAAAGCCAGCAATGGCAATAAGTACGTATCTATCAATAATCACCCTAATTGTAAATGGACTAAATGCACCAACCAAAAGACACAGAGAAATAGAATGGATAAAAAAGCAAGACCCATCTATATGCTGCTTACAAGAGACTCACCTCAAACCCAAAGATATACACAGACTAAAAGTGAAGGGATGGAAAGATATTTCATGCAAACAAAAAGGATAAAAAAGCAGGTGTTGCAGTACTTGTATCAGACAAAATAGACTTCAAAACGAAGAAAGTAACAAGAGATAAAGAAGGACATTATATAATGATAAAGGGGTCAATCCAACAAGAAGATATAACCATTATAAATACATATGCACCCAACACAGGAGCGCCAGCATATCTGAAACAAATACTAACAGAATTAAAGGAGGAAATAGACAGCAATGCATTCATTTTAGGAGACTTCAACACACCACTCACTCCAAAGGACAGATCAACCAACAGAAAATAAGTAAAGACACAGAGGCACTGAACAACACACTAGAACAGATGGACCTAACAGACATCTACAGAACTCTGCACCCAAAAGCAACAGGATACACATTCTTCTCAAGTGCACATGGAACATTTTCCAGAATAGACCACATACTAGGCCACAAAAAGAACCTCAGTAAAGTCAAAAATACTGAAATCCTACCAACCAACTTCCCAGATCACAAAGGTATAGAAGTAGAAATAAATTTTAGAAAGAAAACAAAAAGGCTCACAAATACATGAAGACTTAACAACATTCTCCTAATTAATCAATGGGTTAACGACCAAATCAAAACAGAAATCAAAGAGTATCTGGAGACAAATGACAAAAACAACACAAAGCTACAACTTCTGTGGGACGCAGCAAAGGCAGTTCTAAGAGGAAAGTATATTGCAAACCCGGCCTATCTAAAGGAAGAAAATTCCCAAATGAATAGTCTAAAGACACAATTACTGAAATTGGAAAAAGAAGAACAAATGAGGCCCAAAGTCACCAGAAGGAGGGACATAATAAAGATCAGAGAAGAAATATATAAAATTGAGAAGACTAAAACAATAGAAAAAAATCAATGAAACCAAGAGCTGGTTCTTTGAAAAAATAAACAAAATAGATAAACCCCTAGCCAGACTCATTAAGAGAAAAAGAGAATTTACACACAAAAACACAATCAGAAATGAGAAAGGAAAAATCACGACGGACTCCACAGAAATATAAAGAATTATAAGAGAATATTATAAGAATCTATATGCTAACAAGCTGGAAACCCTAGAAGAAATGGACAACTTCTTAGAAAAATACAACCTTCCAAAACTGACCAAACAAGAAACAGAAAAACTAAACAGAAAAACTAAACAGACCAATCACCAGCAATGAAATTGAAGCGGTAATCAAAAAACTACTCAAGAACAAAACACCTGGACCTGATGGATTCACCTCTGAATTCTACCAGACATGTAGAGAAGAAATAACACCCATTCTCCTTAAAGTTTTCCAAAAAATAGAAGAGGAGGGAATACTTCCAAACTCATTCTATGAAGCCAGCATCACTCTAATACCAAAACCTGGCAAAGACCTCACCAAAAAAGAAAATTACAGACCAATATCCCTGATGAACGCAGATGCAAAAATACTCAACAAAATATTAGCACACCGAATACAAAAATACATCAAGAGGATCATACACCATGATCAAGTGGGATTCATCCCAGGGATGCAAGGATGGTACAAAATTCGAAAATCCATCAACATCATCCACCACATCAATAAAAAGAAGAACAAAAACCACATGATCATCTCCAAAGATGCTGAAAAAGCATTTGACAAAATTCAGCACCCATTCATGATTAAAACTCTCAACAAAATGGGTATAGAGGGCAAGTACCTTAACATCATAAAGGCCATATATGACAAACCCACAGCTAAAATCATACTTAACAGCGAGAAGCCAAAAGCTTTTCATCTAAGATCGGGAACAAGACAAGGATGCCCACTCTCTCCACTGTTATTCAACATAGTACTGGAGGTCCTAGCCACGGCAGTTAGACAAAACCAAGAAATACAAGGCATCCAGATTGGTAAAGAAGAAGTCAAATTGTCACTATCTGCAGATGACATGATATTGTACATAAAAAACCCTAAAGACTCCACTCCAAAACTACTAAAACTAATATCTGAATTCAGGAGAGTTGCAGGATACAAAATTAACACACAGAAGTCTGTTGCTTTCCTATACACTAACGATGAACTAACAGAAAGAGAAATCAGAAAAACAATTCCATTCACAATTGCATCAAAAAGAATAAAATACCTAGGAATAAACCTAACGAAGGAAGTGAAAGACCTGTACTCTGAAAACTACAAGACACTCCTAAGAGAAATTAAAGAGGACACTAACAAATGGAAATTCATCCCATGCTCTTGGCTAGGAAGAATAAATATTGTCAAAATGGCTATACTACCTAAAGCAATATACACATTCAATGCAATCCCTACCAAAATACCAACAGCATTCTTCAATGAACTGGAACAAATAAGTCTAAAATTCATATGGAACCACAAAAGACCCCAAACAGCCAAAGCAATCCTGAGAAGGAGGAATAAAACAGGGGGAATTACACTCCCTGACTTCAAGCTCAACTACAAAGCCACAGTAATTAAGACAATTTGGTATTGGCACAAAAACAGACTCACAGACCAGTGGAATAGAATAGAAAATCCAAACATCAACCCATACATATACAGTCAATTAATATTTGATAAAGGAGCCTTGGAGATACAATGGGGAGATGACAGCCTCTTCAGCAGCTGGTGTTGGAGAAACTGGACAGCTACATGTAAGAGAATGAAACTGGACTACTGTCTAGCCCCATACACAAAGGTAAACTCAAGGTGGATCAAAGACCTGAATGTAAGTCATGAAACCATAAAACTCTTAGAAAAAAATACAGGCAAAAATCTCTTGGACATAAACATGCGACTTCTTCATGAACATATCTCCCTGGGCAAGGGAAACAAAAGCAAAAATGAACAAGTGGGACTATATCAAGCTGAAAAGCTTCCGTACAGCAAAGGACACCATCAGTAGAACAAAAAGACATCCTACAGTATGGGAGAATATATTCATAAAAAACGTATCTGATAAAGGGTTGACATCCAAAATATATAAAGAACTCATGCACCTTAACAAACAGAAAGCAAATAATCCAATTAAGAAATGGGCAATGGACATGAATAGACACTTCTCCAAAGAAGAAATTCAGATGGCCAACAGGCACATGAAAAGATGCTCCACATCGCTAATCATCAGAGAAATGCAGATTAAAACCACAATGAGATATCACCTCACACCAGTGAGGATGGCCAACATCAAAACACAAACAACAACAAATGTTGGCGAGGATGTGGAGAAAAGGGAACCCTCCTACACTGCTGGTGGGACTGCAAATTAGTTCAACCATTGTGGAAAGCAGTATGGAGGTTCCTCAAAAAACTCAAAATAGAAATACCATTTGACCCAGGAATTCCACTCCTAGGAATTTACCCTAAGAATGCAGCAGCCCAATTTGAAAAAGACAGATGCACCCCTATGTTTATGCAGCACTATTTACAATAGCCAAGAAATGGAAGCAACCTAAGTGTCCATCAGTAGATGAATGGATAAAGAAGATGTGGTACATATACACAATGGAATATTATTCAGCCATAAGAAGAAAACTAATCCTACCATTTGCAACAACATGGATGGAGCTAGAGGGTATTATGCTCAGTGAAATAAGCCAAGCCGAAAAAGACAAGTATCAAATGATTTCACTCATATGTGGAGTATAAGAACAAAGAAAAAATACTGAAGGAACAAAACAGCAGCAGACTCACAGAACCCAAGAACGGACTAATAGTTACCAAAGGGAAAGGGACTGGGGAAAATGGGCGGGAAGGGAGGGATAAGAGGGAAAAAGGGGCATTACGATTAGCAGATGTAATGTTGGGGGGGCACGGGGAGGGCTGTACCACTCAGAGAAGACAAGTAGTGATTCTGTAACATCTCACTACGCTGATGGACAGTGACTGTAATGGGGTTGGTGGGGGGGACCTGATGAAGGGGTAGTTTAATAATCGTAATATTGCACATGTAATTGTAAATTAATGATAATAAAATAAATTATATTAAAAAAAAAAAGAAATGGGCAGAGGACATGAATAGACACTCCTCCAAAGAAGAAATTCAGATGGCCAACAGGCACATGAAAAGATGCTCCACATCACTAATCAACAGAGAAATGCAGATTAAAACCACAATGAGATACCACCTCACACCAGTGAGGATAGCCAACATCCAAAACACAAACAACAACAAATGTTGGTGAGGATGTGGAGAAAAGGGAACCCTCCTACACTGCTGGTGGGATGCAAATTAGTTCAACCATTGTGGAAAGCAGTATGGAGGTTCCTCAAAAAACTCAAAATAGAAATACCATTTGACCCAGGAATTCCACTCCTAGGAATTTACCCTAAGAATGCAGCAGCCCAGTTTGAAAAAGACATATGCACCCCTATGTTTATCGCAGCACTATTTACAATAGCCAAGAAATGGAAGCAACCTAAGTGTCCATCAGTAGATGAATGCATAAAGAAGATGTGGTACATATACACAATGGAATATTATACAGCCATAAGAAGAAAACAAATCCTACCATTTGCAACAACATGGATGGGGCTAGAGGGTATTATGCTCAGTGATATAAGCCAAGCCGAAAAAGACAAGTATCAAATGATTTCATTCATATGTGGAGTATAAGAACAAAGAAAAAAACTGAAGGAACAAAACAGCAGCAGACTCACAGAACCCAAGAATGGGCTAATAGTTACCAAAGTGAAAGGGACTGGGGAGGATGGGTGGGAAGGGAGGGACAAGGGGAAAAAGGGGCATTACGATTAGCAGATGTAATGTTAGGGGGGCACGGGGAGGGCTGTACCACTCAGAGAAGACAAGTAGTGATTCTATAACATATCACTATGCTGATGGACAGTGACTGTAATGGGGTTGGTGGGGGGGACCTGATGAAGGGGTAGTTTAGTCACCATAATATTGCACATGTAATTGTAGATTAATGATACCAAAATAAACTTAAAAAAAACCCTTATGTCCATAGTCTTCTTTGATAAACTATTAAACTTTTAAAAAAGATACTCATCTTCAGTCAGAAAAGTATTACGTAAGAACTCTTTTAGTAGTTGATTCAACATTTTTCATGTTGCTTAAATAATATTCTGTTGTTTGTTTTAATATTCATAGAAACTCCCCTGAAATCAGCTGCTCACCTATAACATGTTACCCAAGATCTTACTTCATTCGTAATTAGTCTAATTTTTCCCTAGATTCTTAGCAGTATAATTTACACATCTAGCACTTGGTGCCATTACAAAATCAAACAGGAAGGCAATGTTTTAGGAAATCTTAAAACATTTTTTAAGAATATATGCTTCCTTTAGATTTTGTTGTTTTGTTAAGGTCTATTTTTCCTCAGAACTGAGAAGGACCACGTTAAGACAGTGAATGAATTAAATACAAACTGCACTAACAGAACTTCACATGAAATTGTGAGAAGAATTCTGTCAACTCACCTTTTCATCTGTAGCATTTTTCATATAAAATGTAAAAACTATGAACATATACCAAAGACAAAAATTATGGACATTTTCTAAGAATTGATATTTTTGCAAAATCAAAAGACACTTAAGCCACATGTGCTATTTGTGAACTGAACATAATCTTCCCCTCACTCTACATCTGCTGTAAGAATAAAAGAAATTCTCAAGTGTTCATAAAGATCAGTTTTCCACTCTACTCCCCATATGAAAAAAGGATCAGTGGAACACATGTGGTTTCTTTCCTCCCTTATTCACTATCCTCTAAAGTGAAGAAGGTCTAATGGGAAGGACATTTCATGAACTGGCTCTATTTTTATGTAAGTTCCTCATCAGAAGATCACATCTGTAAACTATTTTACTCTGACCTATTATGAATGTACCTTCAGTGATCTGCATTAAGTGCTATACTCTCAACCTTATCAAGCTGAGCTACTTTATGAAAGCTGCTACTGTATTTAGTGTTTCTTGTCAGAAACAGTGCACCCTAGAAGACAGTATAATTCTAGATCTATGGAAATGCCCTTTCAAAATGAAAGTGAAATAAAATATTTTAAATAAACAAAAGCCAAAAAAAATCAGCACCAATAGGTTAGTCATGGGACGTTCTTAAAAGTGGAAGAAAAAATAATACCACATAGAAACTTGAATTCTACAGAAAGGAATGAAGAAATGGTAAGTTGGCAAATATAAAGATTTTCTCAATTTTTACTTTCTGTAAAAGATGGTTGAGTGTTTAAGACAAAAACAGTAAGATTTATTGTGGAGTCTGTCCCACATGTGGAGGTAAAACAATGACAGCAATGCCACAAAGGGCGGGCTAGAGGGTGGCAGGGTAAGTTCACCGTTGTAAGGTTCTTATGTTTCTTGTGAGATGGTGTAACATTATTTCAAGGAAGATTGTAGAAATTTAAAGATTACCATGGATATTGAGAATGACAACAAGAAAACATTTTTAAGGCCTACTTTATAAGTAAATAGTACAGAAAAAAGAAAATGCTAAAAACAATCCAAAAGAAAGGAGAATAAAAGTAAAAATGTACAAAAAAGTGATGAGACAAATCGAAAACAAATCACACAATGGTAGGTTTACACTCAATCATACCAACAATGTATTGAAAAATACATGAAACATAAACGGTCTAATCATTTTAAAAGATTGTCACATTGGTTAAAAAGCAAACGAGTGTATGATACCTGCAAAAAATTTCTTTACATGTAAAATCAGTTTAAGTAAAAGTAAAGGGTGTAAAATACACATACCATATCAACACTAATAACCATAAGAAAGCTGGAATGGCCATATTAAAACCAGACAACACAAATTTCAGAACAAGGTGATATAACCAGGGATTAAAAGAGTCATTTCATAATAATAAAGGGGTCAACTCATCAGGAAGACATAAAATATTATTAATTCACATTCAACCAACTGGCAATTTTAATACTTTTTCAGTAACTGATAAACAAGTAGAAAGAAAACCAGGATATAGAGGAGGGACAGACAACACTATGAAACAGGGCCATTTCATCACAATAAATAACAATTCTAAATTATTATTCATTCAGTAACAGAGCTTCAAAACACATGGAACAAAAATGGACATGACAGAAAGGACAAGTAGGTAAATACAAGTGTAGTTTTAAAGATTCCAATCTTTTCTCAGCAACAGCTAGTTAGAGTAGACAGAGTCCGTGAAGATAAAGAAGACTGACTTGAACAACCCCACCAACCAATGTGACTTAATTCTTGACATTTACAGAACATTGCACGCACGCTTTCCGGAAGATCTGTGAGAGCAGCAGCCGCCAGCGCAGGAGACTAGAGTGACTACTGAGTGTGGAGGAGAATGGCAAGCATGACACAAAGGAGGCCAACAGAGAAAACGACGGCAAAAGTCAGGTGGACATCGGCTCTGTTAAAGAAGAAAAGTCAAGAAAGGTGAGGGAGAAAAAGGTACGGGAGATTTGGCAATGCACTGCTAATTGATGACTTTAACAAGAGCAGCTTTCACAGAGCAAGCGAAGGGACGTGAAGACGGCAGCGATCCACGCTCACGCGTCTGGAAGGGGGGCTGAGACGTGGAAGGCAGCCAGAAAGGACGTGCTCAGGAGACGCTCGCGACCCACAAGGGACCTACGGGGACATGTGTGCCGAGGAAGTAGTCACAGGCCAAGTGACAACAGTGAAGGCACGGATCCTTGCGAGGGAGACAGGCTGGAGTCCAGAACACAGGAAGGATGCCACTTAACAGAAGAAAGGACACAAGCAACATACCTGAGTATTTTTATGAGCTTCTGACAAAAATCTTTGTAAGAGGTTCAATGATCTTATTTTAGTGAACAGATTATATAAGTGCCTATAAATAATGTTTACCTCTTCTTCATGACTCAAGGCTACCGTTACAAGCACTGATTATTTACTCTTTTGGCCCAGTGGTGAATTCTAATCATCTCAGAGGCTTACAGGATAGGCAGGTGTGGTTTTCTGTCCTGCCCTAAACGGCTGCACATGGCTCTCATTTTCTAGTGTTTCTCCTGCCCTCTCACAGTCCTCTTTGTGAGCCTGCTTTGCTGTGCTTACTTCCAGAGTAACTCTAGAGAACTACTAAGGCTGAATTAAGGTCGTGAAAGAAAACCAAGCAATCAAATGTATTGTGCAAGAAATGTTAACTTTATAGCAATACGTTATTAAAAAGTTCTGGGATAGACACAACCATACACCTTTACTACACAAGAAAGTACATGAATTGTATGATAATCTTTGTCTGCCCCATCAATAAGCCTTATTCTCTAAATCTGAAGATCATAAATTTCTTCTGGTACTTTATATTTTTGAAATTCTGACTACTATTAGACAAATGAGAGAATTTAGCAATCTACATTTAAGATAAGCATAAGAAAATACTCTACAAGATAGTAACATATCTAATTGGAAAATTAAATTGAAAATCAAAATGACATATTTAAAAAAGAGTCAGAAGAATTCAGGCAATTCAACACATAGGCTTAAATATATGAAAAATGTTCAACCTCACTAACAGAGAAATACAAATTTAAAAAAACACCATTTCTCATTCATTAAACAATTTTAAAGTAAATGATAATAGTTGGTGCTATTTAGGGTTTGGGATCTCACATACTATTATTGATGGCACTATAAAACGTTTCTTGAAAGGAAATCAGGAAATATACAATAAAGCTTTTTGAATTCTACTTACAGAGACTTATTTTATGGAAATAATTGTGGATATGTACAAAGATAGAGGTATACATAGTTATAATAACAAAAATTGAAACCTAAAGACCCAACAATAGAAATGTTAGATAAAAAAATTATGATACAGCAAAGTGGAATTTCTTGTCAATATAGATACGAGAGAACATTTGACAACATGATAAAATGCTGTTTTTGTAATATCTGCAGTAATTTTACTATACATATTAAATAGAAAAGTAGGTTACACAATATGCATGATATCCTATTTTGATTAAAAAGTTATATAAAAACTTCATATATGAAAAATAATATAACAAAATGATATGATGTCTTTATTTGTATTTTTAATTTTCTATAGATAGTTATTTCTTAATAAGAAAAAAGTTACATATTTTTAAAAATAGCAAGTGAGAAAAGGTAAGAGCTTTGAAAAACTTTTGCCAGAGGGTGCATATGAACATCTATCAATATTTCTACATACAAATTAGGCAATATGCCCTTTATGTCCATTTAAATGCATTTCTTATGCTTAGTCTCATACTAAAATTGAAAGCTGGATCAGGTAGTGGGAAAGGGAAATAATGGAAGAGGGATCTTTTGCTCAAATAAAAGTAGACCCTATAAAAAGAATCCTGCACAACCCCTATGTTTATCGCAGCACTATTTACAATAGCCAAGAAATGGAAGCCACCTAAGTGTTCATCAGTAGATGAATGGATAAAGAAGATGTGGTACACATACACAATGGAATACTATTCAGCCATAAGAAAGAAACAAATCCTACCATCTGCAACAACATGGATGGATCTAGAGGGTATTATGCTCAGTGAAATAAGTCAGGCAGAGAAAGACAAATACCAAATGATTTCCCTCATTTGTGGAGTATAACAACGAAGCAAAACTGAAGGAACAAAACAGCAGCAGACTCAGAGACTCCAAGAAGGGACTAGCAGTTACCAAAAGGGAGGGTGGGTGTGGAGGGAGGGAAGTAGAAGGGGATTGTGGGGTATTATGATTGGTGCACATGGTGTGTGTGGGGTCACGGGGAAGACAGTGTAGCTCAGAGAAGGCAATTTGTGACTCTGTGTCATCTTATTACACAGATGGACAGTGACTGCAATGGGGTGTGAGGGGGGACTCGATAATATGGGTAAACATAGTAACCACATTGTTTTTCACGTGAAACCTTCAGAAAAGTGTATATCAATAATACCTTAATAAAAAAAAATGAAAAAGAATCCTGCAAGGGGAGCCGATGAAGTAGTCTTTTTCCTAGTTGTACTTTTCAAGGGCAATTTCTTTCCAGTATCTCAGAAGAGAAAAGGTAAATTATTCTGTTATTTTTGTTGCTTCGATGTGTGTGTGTGTGTGTGTGTGTGTGTGTGTGTGTGTGTGTGTGTGTGTGTGTGTGTGTGTGTGTATTTAACCGAATAAAACTCAATGTCACATTTTATCAAAGAAAAACAGTACCGAATTTTATAAAAGCTGTTTTCCATTTGAGAAGCACACTCACCTTTGGGTTGTTTGCATCGAACAGCCCAGTTGAAAGTCCAATTAGCAAGGAATTCTTGTTTTTGTGGTTTGGTGGTGAATCAGAGTGAGATCGAGGTGGAAAGGATTCTTCTGGTGAGCACAGAGTTGACTGAATCTGAGAGACTACATTCAAGTGTTCAGAATGAAACACTTTGTGGAAGAATGGTTCTGGCTGCATAGACTTCTCTACATCACATTTAGAGGGCTGAGAATCATCTATTTCAGGTTCTGTGGTATAAAGGAAAGATTATGTAATAAGCCTATGCAGTAGTTAAATGAAGTCCTAAGTAATATTGAAAAAGCACAGTATTTAACATGAATTCCAACAAAAAACTACTTATCAGGAAAACAAAAATCAAAGTATATATGTGCATATATTGCCTTATAAATAATCTTTATTTTTCAGAAAGCAAATTTAATTTGCTATATACTTCCATTATACAGAAGTTCTAAATGTAGACCCAAATGCAAAGAAATGTGAAAAAATACACTTTCAGACACATATATTTATTTCCAGTTTATCTTTGTTCCTATAGGATAGAAAAATTATATTTATTATACTTAATTAGTACTATTAAAATCAAGAGAACAACATATTTAATGTCCTTAACACACTGGCTTATTTTTGGCAAGCAATTCTTTTTGTTCTGAACTTTTGATAAAAATGATGACAAAAAAGTTTTATTACCCATGTTGCCTACAATCTAGGCTTATGAATGCAGCATCGAATGCTCTATGCCTATTACATATTTTAAATGATTGAGGTGATAGATAAGGAATGCTCTCTATTAATATATGTCATCCAAATAAAACAAGTTAAAAAAACCCTCCGGAAAGTAATTAGACCAATGATGCCTTTAGACAGTGATTAGACACTGATGCTTACCTATTTGAACTTCACTACTGTGGCCCACAGTCCTTGAGATGCCATCTTCAGAAACTTCATTTTGCTGAATGGTGATCCTATCTTCCAACCTGCCACAGATGGATATTATCAGTAAACAGTCCACTAGAAATAAAAGCACTCTCAAATAGAAAAAAAATGGAACACAAATTCATTAGCATCCTGTGATTCCTCTTCTAAATATTTTTTTCTCACTTGTATATATACTTTCTCTCATAAGCACACTATTTTTGACCCTGTTCAAACCCTCACAGATCATAACCATTCACAACAACCAGCCTCGCCACTTCTTGTACTGGTGGTTCCCAAAGTGCACCCTGAGAACAACAGCAACACACAGAAACTTGTTGGGGTGCAATTATGAGGCCCCCCTGCCAGACCAACTTTGGGGAATAAGGCCCAGCAACATATTTTAATAAATCCCCAAGTAATTCTGATGCTTACTAATGTTTTACAACTACTTTAAGCAATCAAATGCCCATTAATAGCAGAGAATATAAATGACTATGATATACTAATACTATGAAATGCCATGCCGCTGCTAGAATGAAGCAAAAATCTATATGCACTGATATGAACAACAGTCAAGATATATTTTTTAAAGAAGCAAAGTAATTTGCAGACCAATTTGTATTAAATGGTGTTAGGTTTCAAAAAAATGGTGTGTAGCACAGTAAAAGGAATAGAATGATACGCACAAAAATGTAATCAAAGGAATGAATTCACTGAGGACAAAAGAAAATACACTCACAATTTTTAAACTCAATACAACTGGGAATTAAACTCATGTATTATACTTTTTAAACAAAATTTAAACACTGGAAGAATAAACACTGTTACCAAAATGTATTTCTGGGGGTTTGGCTTATAAGCAGTTTTTGTTTTCCTCATTCTTTTTAATCCATCTCAAATTTAAATAATTTTTTACTTTTCCCATTTTAAATTTTGAATAATTTTCTATTTTTATTTTTCAAAGTGTTACTTTATGTTTAATCATACTAGTAGTACTTTTCTTCATCCCCAATGAAATGCTTCTTGGTCTCTCAAGCAGGTAAACACGGAATCACAGCGCCCCAGCCATCCCACTCCCAGGTGTGACTCCAAGACCCGGGTACAGGCGTTCAGGTGAAATGTGAACATGGATGCTCACAGATGCACTGCTCATAACAGCCAGAGACACACACAGTGCTGGGAACAGCCCACCGTCACCTGCTGAGTGGGTAAAAATACATGGTGCAGTCGTACATATTCATACAGTGGAATTTACTGAGACATTTCGAAGAACAAAGAATTTTTTTTAATTAAGGTATTATTGATATACACTCTTATGAAGGTTTCACATGAAAAAACAACATGGTTACTACATTTACCCATATTATCAAGTCCCCACTCATACCGCAATTCAGTCACTGTCCATCAGTGTAGTAAGATGACACAGATTCACTGTTTGTGTTCTTTGTGCTTCACTGTTTTCCCCATGATCCCCCACATGTGTACTAAACATAATACCCCTCAATCCCCTTCTCCAACCCTCCTCACCCGCCCTCCCACACCCCTCCCCTTCGGTAACCATTAGTTCCTTCTTGGAGTCTCTGAGTCTGCTACTACTTTGTTCCTTCAGTTTTGCTTCGTTGTTATACTCCGCAAATGAGGGAAATCATTTGGCACTTGTCTTTCTCCACCTGGCTTATTTCACTGAGCATAATATCCTCCAGCTCCATCCATGTTGTTGCAAATGGCAGGATTTGTTTCCTTCTTATGGCTGAATAGTATTCCATGTGTATATGTACCACATTTCGAAGAATGAAGAATTGAAACATCATCCTACAACATGGATAGACTTTGAGAATATCTGCTAACTGGAAGAAGCCAGGTACAAAGAGCCACATACTGTGTGATTCCACATGGAATACCCAGAATAGGCAAACCCACAGAGCCAGAGAGCGGGTCAGGAGTTACCAGGAGCTGGGGGAGGTGAAAACGGAGTGGCTGCTTAAGGAGTTAACAGGTTTCCTCGTGGGGTGATGAGAGCATCTGAAACCACACGGTGGTCATGGTTGCACGGCACTGTATGTGGGCTCTACGCTACCGAACTGTACACTCTAAAATGGCAAAAATGGTAAATGCTATGAATTTTATCTTAATTTTTAAAAAAGTAATGCTCCTTTTAAGATTCCCTTAACCATGCAAATCCCAGTTGTCTTTACTGATTATCAGTTTGGTATCTTACTATACTTTTCCTTTAAAAATATCAATATATATGCACTTTATATAAATAATAATTTTTACACAGAATTATCATAGTGTTATTTTAATGTATGCAAAAGCTTTTTATGCACTATCATTTTATTTCATTAATCATTTGGTGTTTGGGCTGTGTTTCCCTATCAATACATGGAGCTCCACCTCGCCCCTGTAAGTGGCACACACCATCCACGGCACGGCACAGACTTCCTTATTTTCAGCTGCTTCCTTATTAATTATTTACATCATTTCAGATTATTTGCTGACTCTCCTGCAGTAAACATTCTTGTATATGTATCTTTGTGCCCATGTGTGAATGACCTTGAGAGGAGATAACAAAAAGTAAAAGGTCTATCATAGGATGTGCACATTTTAAACTATTACAATTGGCAAGGGGATCTCCAAGTCATCTCTCCTGATTCATATGTGCACTTGCAGGATGTCCAAGTACCCAGCTCCCAGACCCTCACCGATACTACTACTGTCACTTCCCCCAGCTCCATGTTACTTTGTGGAGAAACTCACTGAAAACACATTTGGACGCCTGCCCTGCCTCTTCTTCACTGCTCTCCTTAGAGAGGAATCTGACTAGCAGTGACATTCACTTGTACATAGTTCTCCCCTGAGTAAAGTTAGTCAAAGAACTTAAACATCTGATATCTTTTTTCTCACGTTATTGGCTTCCTAGAATCCACAGAGTATCATACAGTTGTATATGGGTTTCTTCCTTTGTGAGCAGCCTATTCATCCTCTTTCCCAATTTTTCTCCTAGGCTTTGTCTTTTTATTATTAATTTGCATATTTTCATTATGAATTTTGGATATTAATTATTAAGCTACCTCCTTTCTTTTTCTTTTACATATTTAGAGGTCTTTATTGTTTTATTGAATGGTTTTATAAATGGAACTAACTTTTTTTCTCTGAATTGTTCTTCTTTTAATTGCTGCATGCTATGCATAATGTAGTATACACTATTTTTAGCCACTTCATTATTAAATGATTAAACAATTTCAAGCCGTTTTCTATGACTCTCCTGCAGTAAGCATTCTTGCATGTGCATCTTTGAGCCCATGTCTAAGTGCAGCCAGCCTCCTGTTTTTATACTGGAATAGCCACACTCATTTGTTTACAGATTATCTCTGGTTGCTTTTGCAATACAAGCAGAGTTCAATAGCTGAATCACAGACCAAGTATTCACTATCTGGTTCTTCACAGAAAACACCTGACAATCCCTGTTACAGACCACGGTGAAGGAAGGAACTTCCAATTACTTTTTTATGAAGGAAGTATAGCATGATTAACAAAATCCAACAACAATTTCCCTTAACAAAGAGACTACAGATGACCCTTGCAAGTATTAATACAAAAAAATCTAAAATATAGAAGTACATTAAAATAATACATCATGACCAACTAGAGTTTACTTAAGGTATGCAGTTGGTTCAATATTAAGTAATCTATTAATCGAAAATCCATCAACATCATCCACCACATCAACAAAAAGAACAAAAACCACGTGATCATCTCCATAGATGCTGAAAATGCATTTGACAAAATTCAGCATCCATTCATGATTAAAACTCTCAACAAAATGGGTATAGAGGGCAAGTACCTCAACATCATAAAGGCTATATATGACAAACCCACAGCTAACATCATACTTAACGGCGAGACATTAACCCAAACATACACAGTCAATTAATATTTGATAAAGGAGCCTTGGAGATACAATGGGGAGATGACAGCCTCTTCAGCAGCTGGTGTTGGAAAAACTGGACAGCTACATGTAAGAGAATGAAACTGGACTACTGTCTAGCCCCATACACAAAGGTAAACTCAAGGTGGATCAAAGACCTGAATGTAAGTCATGAAACCATAAAACTCTTAGAAAAAAACATAGGCAAAAATCTCTTGGACAGAAACATGAGCGACTTCTTCATGAACATATCTCCCCGGGCAAGGGAAACAAAAGCAAAAATGAACAAGTGGGACTATATCAAGCTGAAAAGCTTCTGTACAGCAAAGGACACCATCAGTAGAACAAAAAGACATCCTACAGTATGGGAGAATATATTCATAAATGACGTATCTGATAAAGGGTTGACATCCAAAATATATAAGTAACTCACGCACCTTAACAAACAAAAAGCAAATAATCCAATTAAGAAATGGGCACAGGACATGAATAGACACTGCTCCAAAGAAGAAATTCAGATGGCCAACAGGCACATGAAAAGATGCTCCACATCGCTTATCATCAGAGAAATGCAGATTAAAACCACAATGAGATATCACCTCACACCAGTGAGGATGGCCAACATCCAAAACACAAACAACAACAAATGTTGGCGAGGATGTGGAGAAAAGGGAACCCTCCTACACTGCTGGTGGGACTGCAAATTAGTTCAACCATTGTGGAAAGCAGTATGGAGGTTCCTCAAAAAACTCAAAATAGAAATACCATTTGACCCAGGAATTCCACTCCTAGGAATTTACCCTAAGAATGCAGCAGCCCAGTTTGAAAAAGACAGATGCACCCCTATGTTTATCGCAGCACTATTTACAATAGCCAAGAAATGGAAGCAACCTAAGTGTCCATCAGTAGATGAATGGATAAGGAAGATGTGGTACATATACACAATGGAATATTATTCAGCCATAAGAAGAAAACAAATCCTACCATTTGCAACAACATGGATGGAGCTAGAGGGTATTATGCTCAGTGAAATAAGCCAAGCCGAAAAAGACAAGTATCAAATGATTTCACTCATATGTGGAGTATAAGAACAAAGAAAAAAAACTGAAGGAACAAAACAGCAGCAGACTCACAGAACCCAAGAACGGACTAATAGTTACCAAAGGGAAAGGGACTGGGGAAAATGGGCGGGAAGGGAGGGATAAGAGGGAAAAAG
This sequence comes from Smutsia gigantea, assembly GCA_032199065.1. Taxonomy (NCBI): domain Eukaryota; kingdom Metazoa; phylum Chordata; class Mammalia; order Pholidota; family Manidae; genus Smutsia; species Smutsia gigantea. Next base: position 100,846 of record JAVSCE010003648.1, on the reverse strand, counting down.
GGGCATTACGATTAGCAGATGTAATGTTGGGGGGGCACGGGGAGGGCAGTACAACTCAGAGAAGACAAGTAGTGATTCTATAGCATCTCACTATGCTGATGGACAGTGACTGTAATGGGGTTGGTGGGGGGGACCTGATGAAGGGGTAGTTTAATAACCATAATATTGCACATGTAATTGTAGATTAATGATACCAAAATAAATTATTAATAATAATAATAATAAAGGAAATTCTGCTTCAACTGTTAAAATAAATAAATAAATAAATAAATAAAAGCTGTATTGGGAAAAAAAAGTAATCTATTAATATGATTCATTATATTAACAGATAATGAAAAATATTTTTATATGAATTAGTCCAGAGAATGAAAAGTCATTTAACAAAATCTAGCGCTTTTTTTCAGTAAGTAAAATATAAATAGAAAACCTATTTTAACTAAAAGTAGTCATACCTAGTGAAGGTAAACAAATGAATCATCTTTGCTCAAGCCAAGAACCAGCGGATACCTGCTATCCGCACAGTCACCACTGTGCGGCAGGCGCTCAGCAGAGTGATTGTAGGGAAAGAAACCAGTACCAAGGGGACTGAATGGCGCCTATCACATCCTTGGACAGTGGACAGGGAGAACATAAGTCGATTCTTTCCCTACGGTAATTTATGAACTTAACATCTCAGTAAAATACCAGTTGATTTTTTTTTCCTTGGGGGAAGATAAGCTGCACTTAATAAATTCTAAATTCAGATGAAATATTAGCCAGCACAATCAAAAAAGAAGAGCGATAAAAGGAAATTAGCCTTAATCATCTGAAAATATATCTTACATTCTAATTAAAATAGTGCATACAAGCACATTGTATGAAGACTAATGAAAACAGGAAAACAAACAAGAAAGGACCCAAATAATTTTTAAAATTCAGTGCATATTACAAGTGGCACTTTAAATCTGTGCAGGAAAGACGGCTTCTTAACAAACGGAACTGGGGCAGCCGGGCAGCCATAGAGACTGACTCTGTGCGCTGGGGTGAATTCCAGACGGGCCAGAGATTCACATGTGAAAAGGGCCTGCATGAAAGCAGCTCCAGAAAAGATTAACAAGTCTTTGATAACCTTAAAGAGAAAGTTTCTCTTAATTACCAAAACACAGGTAAATAAATAAGACAATGTAAAACAGGTCTGCCTGGCAAAACTAAAAAAACAATGACATATATATATATATGGTCAAGAGGGAAAATATAATTGTAATTCACATAACAATTGGGACAAACATCTCTAATATTTAGAGTTACTGATGATTTATAAAAGACCACCCACCAGATTTTTTAAATGGGTCAAAGATATAAACAGAGAACTCATAGAAAAGGAAATACAAAAAAACCCTGAAACATTTGAAAAGATGTGCTCAGCTTTAACGATAATGAGATGGATAAACTAAGACCCCAAACTATTTTTTTTACCTATCAGATTGGCAAAAAAAAAAATTTTTGATAGTGACAGTTTGGCAAGGCTGTGGGGAAAATAGGTTTCATACATTATTTCTGAGAGTGTAAATTAGTACAATTCCTGGGAAGAAGAGTAACTGAATTACAAATGCAATTTATAAAAATGCAACTGATCCAGCAATTATGCCTCTACATAGCTAACCTACAGATATTACGTGCAAAATGACCTTATGTAAAAGGTATTCACTGCAGCATTACTTGTAATATCAACTGATGTAGACTTACTGAGTTGTGGTACATCCATGGAATGGATGGAATACCAAGGAGCCATAAAATAAGAAAAAAAGAGGAAGGCTCTCTGTATTAATATGAAAAAATTTCCAGGTTATTAACTAAAAATTAAAAAGGTGGAAAATACTGTGTACATTATACTAACTGTAATATAACTAACTGTATGTAACTGTACATTATATTAATGATTTAAAGGAGAAAAGTCTATGTATCTGGTTTTTTGCTTATGTATATAGTAAAAATATCTGGAAGGAGGAGATAGTGGGAATTGCTGGATGGGGAACAGAGGTGGGAAAGAGACGTTTTACTGTACACCTTTATGTACTTATTGATTTCTGAATCACATGAATGTAATATCTAGTAAAAAAATTTAAATTATTTTTATAAGGTATTACAGTAATAAGACATAATGCAAACTAGGTTGTTATAGTATTTCTTTAAAAAGGTATTACAAAGAGAACCTAGGGTCTGAAATGTAAGGAAAAAGAGGTAACATACTCAGTCTCCTTTTCTTTTATCTCACTGATCCACACGTCGAGAACCCTGCACGGCCAGCTGCCGTCTTTGTTTGCTCTACTTGGCTCTTGTAGAATTTCTGTTTCCAAGTCATCAGGTTCTGAGAAGCAAACACATACAACAAAACATGTCTTAAAGCAAAATTTTTTTAGGGAAAACTGAATAAATTTTCTATAAATTATCATTACCTAGTTTTAGGCTAATATTTTAGTCGTAACAGAAAAAGTTAAATATTTTATCTATAGATCTTAAATCTAACTGTTCACTTCCATTGTTTCTGAAATGATAGACCTTTCCTTTTGCATTTTCACTGTCATAAAAATACTCAAAAGAAATCTTGTAGGCTGTATTTTTCATGATTATAAAAAAGTTCCTTTTCACTGAAACTTCAGTATCTGTAAATAACTTTAAAGAAGATACACAAACTAGTTTAAAGAATAATGACATCTGTGGTTAGAAATATGGTAGGAGAATAGACTGAGAAAATAAGAAAATAATATAATTCATTAGTAACCAACAAGAAAGTTCAGTCATCAAAATATTTCAACCACCAAAACAGAAAAAAATAACCTATTACCTGGGCTTTCACAATGATATTAAGAACATAATCAGAGTACACTAAATCTTCTTTCCTAGACCCTCTAATAATTAACTGCCAAGGTACTACCTCTGTTTCTGGCAGTGGCTCCTTTTTTACCTGGTTGATATTTTCTGAAAGTAAATAGTCATAAGAGCTTTCTTCATTTGTTAACTTCTCTTTTTCCTCTCCAGATTATCAATAATACTACATGGTTTAAGCCACCAAACCCCCTCATTTTTCCTGGAATCTGGATAATCTTTCTTTAGTTTTAAAGCTTCTAATTAGCTGTCTTATTTAGAAAGATAATTGACACTGTACCCATCCTTAAAGTTTTTGTCATTTATTCAAATGCTTATTTTGTTTACTCATACAAGATAAGTATGGGGAGGGAATCCTTCCTTTCTTTTTAAATGAGTAATTTTTCACTATCACCATAACCCCTATCATTATGACTCATTCTTCAAACTAGGTTTGTTGATTGTATTGCCAGAAAAGTCTAAAATATTTACTATTTGGCTCTAGAAGAAGATTGCTGACCCTTGCTCTAGGCTACATAGCCTCTACTATATCTCTAACAGGGTTTTGTTTTTTAAAGAAAAGGCATAAGACACCTCCTGACTATGATTCTAATAAGTAGGACTGTTTAAGTTACTATGGTGCATTAAAGATGGTCACATCAATAGCAAGGCCTCTGATTCCCCTCTCGTGTAGAGGGGGGCTCCATTTCCCCTCACCTTGAATTTGGGCTGGCCTTGTGACCACTGGACCAATGGAGTTCAGCCGAAGTGTTGCTATGCCAGGTCTAGGTCTAGTCTTTAGAACTGGCAGCTGCCACCCTGGAATCGGGAAGCCTTAGCCACCATGAAAGAGGTTTAACTATCCTAGAAAGACCATATGGCAAGATCCTGAGGCCAAAATGAGAGGAACCCAATGGACAGGGCCAGCTAAGCCCTGCCAAGATCCCATGCATGGAAGTGGTATCATCTTGCACCTTTCCAGTGTACACCTTGCTGACAGCTGAATACGACTGAGTGACACAGTGGATACCACATGGAGAAGAACTTTCCCAATTCCTAACCCACAAAGCGTGAGATGAAATAAAATAGTTACTTTCAGCCACTAAGGTTTGGGAGTAATTTGTTTTGCAGCAATAGGTAACTGAAACAGAACTTCGTATCTGCAAATTGGGTGCTGTCAAAACAAAAGCCTAAAACATGAGCACTGGTTTTGGGACTAGACAGCAGGCAGAATTTGAAAAATCTTCAAGAAGACTGTTGGTGAGAGATAGGCTAGTAGAAAAAAATATTATTGGAGGCTGGAGAAAAAGGGATTCTTGTTTATGATGGCAGAAAATCTGGTACCTGTGGTAACAAGGATGACAGAAAATACAATAGATTCAATGATCCAGCTAACCAATTATCTAAGCAGAATGTTCAATGTGCCAGCTAGCTTCTTCTAGTAGCTTCTGATAAAGTTCAAGGACAGATTAACTGAAGAAAGAACTGTTCAGTTTATGAGAATTTAGAAGAGAAAGCCCAAGATAATTCCTTCTAAGCAACAAAACTTGCCAAGGGAAGACCTGGCCTCAAGACAAACACTAATTCAGGGCAATAAAATGTGGTCTCCCGGCAACGAGGAAGCTCAGGGAGTGGCCACATGACCACCTGTTATGGCTAGAAAGATTTCACGGCATGCTCCCCAGACTCTCTTTGCTGGAAAAAAGGATTTCTAAGACTCTGAAGTGCACTGTCTCACAGCATTCTCATAGGCAACTAAGGTAGAGAATGGCCAGTCTGAAAAAAAAGGAAGAAAGAAGGAAAGAGTGGCTTTTGTCCAATGTAGTCAATGTCAATAACATTTATATAAGTCACACAAAATTCTTAAGAAAATTCTACTTGCCGAAGCACCACCAGTTTGGACTGAAAGGGAAAGAAAGTCAGTCTAGAGGGCAGAGCCCACAGGACCCGACTCCTGGGCAAAGGCTGTGGCTGCCGGTTCCACCCCAGCCGGCTCTCAGAATTCCTCTGGACCAGTGACTGCAAGGTGCTTACATTTTCTTTTTTTTGAAAAGGAGTCTCTATTCCTGCTTCACCAGTGTGTGTTAGATATATAGCAGGCAAATAACTTATCTTTTTTACTTACAAGTCTTCAATTGAGAGTAACTACTCAAACAACGGGGACCAGGGGAACCCATCCCTGCACAGGCCTGGCTGCCATGGCAGCACCTCTAGAAGTGGAGCCGATGTCATCACAGGATGAGGCTTTGAGAAGGGCTGGGTGCATTCTGCATGTAGGGGGACCATAAATAATTTTTGGTCAAATGGCAGGGTATGGCAGGGTATGGCAGAGTAATGATGGCTGCAAGTTCTTTAACAGTCTTTGAGAGGTGGGCACTGTATGCCTGCCTTTGAATCCCAGCTGGCCTGTGACTGCTGGGACCAGTAAGTCTATTAGCTCTGCCAGTTCTGTGACTGGCTTTTAAGAGCACAAGCAGCTTCAGCCTAGGTTTCTGGGCGCCTAGGCCACTATATATGAAGTCAGACTGTCCTGTTTGAAAGAGGGCACAGAACGACCTAGAGACCATGTGAGGACTGAGAGGGGCTCAGCTGGGCCCAACCTTCAAATTCTGTCTCCCCAGACACCACGGAAGCTCCTGGACCCATCAGAGCTGCCTGACTGCCAGATGAATACCACAAGTGATCCCACAGACTGAAGCACATGGGTCTGAAAAATCATGCCAGCCAAGCCCAGAATCAATATCTGACACAAAAATCCACAAGACATGATAAAATCACTATTGTTTTCACACTATATTTTAGGGTAATTTGTTACCCAGCAATAAAAGAGCCAGACAAGTAACTAAACGTATAAAAGTAATCAACCTAATTTGAGATGAGTCACCCAAACATATACAGTTGACACTTCAACAATGCTGGGGTCAGGGGTGCTGAACCCACACACAGTTAAACATCCATATATAACTTGTAACTCCTCCAGAATTTAATTACTAATAGCTGACTGTTGACTTACCAATAAGAAAATAATAACTCTATTAACACATATTTTGTATATATATTATATACTAATTCTTATAATAAGATAAAAAAAGAAAACATTATAAAGAAAATCATAAGAGAAAATACATTTACAGTTTTGTACAGGATTGTAAAAAGCCTACATGTAAGTGGCCCTGTGCGGCTCAAATCTGTATCATTCAAGAGTCAACTGTAAACATATGCTGATGACTTGCTTATAAAGTCATGTTTTTAAAGAAGAAATAAAAATATTATTAAATCAAATACAGCTCATTTTGACTAATTAAAACATACCATCCGAATTTCCTTCTGCTTTCAGTGACATATGTGGAGATGTCTCACTCAACTCTGGACTGTCCATCTCAACAGAAGAACCAACAGCAGCTGATGGATTCATTTCAAGTGAAATACATGTTATTTTTTCTTCCTCAGTAACTGAGGGTTTGTACTTCTCTCCTTCAAGAGAAATCTCTGCAACAATAAAAAAGAACAATTATGCTACATTCTCAAAATGACTTCTGTAATAGCATTTAGAACAAAGTTCAAAAATTGCATGTTCTTACAACAGGTAATTACGGGTTAAGCTCTGCTATGTATCAGAAATTAATAAATGATTAAGATAAATGATAGCCAAGGTTTGTTCTAATTATACACAGTGATTTCTAGGGTGATTAACATATCATTTACTTTTCCCTTTTGTGAAACTAATATGTACGTGTCAGAATGGTAATTTTAAAATTACTAATTGTTTTTGCTTCTAGTAATTGTTAGTTACTTTTAATTGTTCAGAAACTCTCCATACTTAAAATTGATGCCAGGAGAAAATGGATTTACCTCAGAACAACTTACTGTAGTTACCTACAAGATCCCCAGGTCACTTTCATTCATTCTTTGAAGATCTAGCTCACTGTCAGAAGGTGTCCCCAATACTAGTTCTGAATTAACCAATTTAGTTAATTTCTATATCTACATCAATACTCCTGCCAATATCTGGCCCTCTCAGTTCCTTTCCAACGACCTTCACCCTACCTCAGTCACTCCAATGGTCATATCTTAGAGACCTGGTTATTAACTACAGCTCCTCAAAATTTTCAATGCTAAATATTCCACATTCTAAACAAAACAGCAGCAGACTCACAGACTCATAGAAGGGACAGGCAGTTACCAAAGGGAAAGGGAGTGGGGAAGGGAGGAAGGGAGGGAGAAGGGAATTAAGGGGCATTATGATTAGCAGACATAATGTAGGGGGGGTTACAGGGAAGGCAGTACAGCAGAGAGAAGACAAGTAGTGAATCTATAGCATCTTACTATGCTGATGGACAGTGACTGCAGTGGGGTGGGGGCTGGGGTGGGAGACTTGATAATATGGGTAAATGTTGTAACCACAATATTGCTCATGTGAAACCTCCATAAGATTGTATGTCAACGATACTATAATAATAATAATAAAAAAGAGATGACAAGGAAAAAAGATCAATAAATATTCCACATTCTAATTTCTAACATCCTGTTTTTCCACTTCTCTTCCTTTATCCCAACATTAAAAATGCTACTCCACCAGGACCTTTTCTCTACCATCATCCTCGTTAAAACCCACCTAAAGTCCATCATTACAATCACTCTCGTGCACACATCCTCAGCTCACTGTATGCACACAGTAAAATCCAAACCCTGCAGAAACTCAGTTTTCTGCCTATAATGTCTGCACACAAATGACTGACGTGGCTGCAGAAAAACCGAGGGCCTTGCTCGCTGGCTGCGTTCAGTCCATCACCACCCCAGCGCATGGGCCCTCTGTGCTGCTTGCAGTCCTGCTGTAATTCCTACTGGTGCACTGGGTCAGCAGGAGCTGCCTCTGGTTCAGTTACCTTCTCTGTGTAAAATTGCAGTATATCCAGAATCTCTTGCCTGGCTTTAGTGCCATCTGCATATCAGCAGGTATTTCAAGGGGTGGAGAGAAGTGGCCATCAACATATCAACAGGTGACTACTGGGTGTGGAGGACTGATCTGGACCAGAGAGGTGGGTGGAGCCCTCTCTTCTGCTGCAGCAGGGTGGAGAGAGACAGGACAACTGCTTGTAAGAAATAAACAGGTTTCTTAAACTTTATTTCTCCCTTTGACTGATTTTGGTTTCAAAGGTATTCTGCACTGGGATTTTCCCCCCAGAGTTACCTCTGGTGGTAGTCAGCAGGACCTCTGAACCTGAAATCTGTCTAAATGGGTGTGACCCTTGAGCAGGCTGCTTCTAGGAATGATGGGGAGGCCCTAGTGGGGAACTGGTCTAGGGTAAAGCACCTCCTAGAGGGTTGGGGGCTTCCCCAGAATTGGGGGAGAGTTGAAACACCGGAAACTGCAGAAGTAGCCCTCCGTGTGATAGAAGACTGCTTAGAGGCCCTGAGTGGCCGTGTAGCAGCTGACACTATAGGATCTCTTTTCGTCCAGACAGTGGAAAGTGTTACTGAGGAAAGAGAGGATTATCGAGGAGAGAGAAAAGGTTATTGAGGGGAGAGAGAGAGAGGGTTATCGAGGAGAGAGAGACACACTTCAGCATCGATTGGAGAAGCTGGGCGATGACTATGGGATGCCCTTAAGGAAGAGAGACAGTTATTGAGAGGACGGGTCACACTCCTGAAAAATTCTTAGCAGCAGCGAGAGAGGGGGCAGCAGGAGAGTCCCTGCCGCGGAAGGCCGTGGGGAAGGAGGAGGAGCGAGGGGTGCCTTCAGCTCCAGAGAGGGTGGAGGAGGTGTCGGGAGAGGATGAGGGGTGGAGCTGAGAGCAGGTCTGTTGCCAAGGACACCGCCTGAGCCATCAGCCTCTCCTATAATAAAGGCCTGCCTGGTTGTAATTAAGAAAAGTGAAAACACAACAACCGCGGGCTCCTGAGAGGGAGACGCCGCCCCCTCCCCAGGCTGTGGAGCACTCCATGCTCTGCCCATACACCCAGGATGAGCTGGTGGACATGAGCATCCGGTATCGGCAGAAGCCATCAGAACCTCTGCCTACATGGCTTTTGCATCTGTGGGCTATGGGGGTGGAAAACATTGTTATGTTGAGTACTGAAACGGGAAGACTGGCTTCCCTGATGACTCCCCCTTCCCTCCGACAGTGGTTGCAAAGTGCTCATCACACCTCAGGGAATCAGGCATTTCTGGATTGGCTGACAGCTGCCACCAGGGCAGTTTGGCCTAATCAGGGTGCTTTACCATACTTACCCTCTAGCTAGAAAACATATGCAGAGCTCCATCAGGTGTTTTGGAAATTGGACATGAAAAATACCATCTATAATATGGATCCCCAGGGCCCCAGTGAGGAGTTGTTCACTGCAGGAATTAGAAATCTGGTGCTGCATACAGCTCCCCCATCTCTCTTTGGGTCTCTAGTGACTATTCTTGCCCCCAACCTAGGGCAACCCATAAGTGAAGCTACTCGTACTTTAGCAGACCTCGGGGAGGTTGAAACAATAAGGGAACGGAGGGAAGTACAGGCTACGACTGAAAGGAGAGGTGCAAAGGGCCCCATGAAGGTCTCGAGGACCCAGATGTGGGTTGATTTGATAAAGGCCAGGGTAGTGAAAGAAAAATTCAGTGGGCAGCCCAATAGTATTGTTAGAACTGTGGCACCAATTAAAGCCAGAGCAGCAGTTCCAGCTGCTGAGGTCCAGGACACAGAAGCTGGAGGCAAAGCCCCATGTCCGGCCTGTGTCCCTGCAAGACTTCCTCAGGGACAGTTCTCAGGCTCCATTTGGGCCCTAACCCCCACAGGAGGATGACTGGGCACTGCGGTTGGACTAAGGGGAGGATCATGGCCCTCACCTTGGGGGACGTGGTGGGAACCAGAGGCCACATGTGGAATGATATTTATTAATCCCCTGTGAATGTACAACATGTCCTGGCCCTGGTGGACACAGGAGCTGAATGCTCCATGATTTATTGCATCCCAGAGGGTTTTCCAGGGACACCACCCCCCCTCCACTGTTTGCAGGGTGGGGCTGAGTGGAACAAGCCTGAATCCCCTTGGGAATAGGGCATCTAATACTGTGTGTGATGTTATACTCATGTTGGATTGCCTTACAGATAAATGTGGTATTTTTGCAAGAGGTTTTGGGTCTTGTAGGCTACTGGAGAGTGTTTATTCCACACTTGGCACAAATTCTGAAGCCCTTATGACATCTGGTACAAAAGGGCATCAGGTGGGGCTAGCATGAAATGTGTGCATTTACCCCACTGTTGCAAAATGGACAGTCAAGGCCATCCAGATCTTGAGTGAGACAGACCCATCAGGGCCCTGTGAGCTGGATGTCCATGTGACTGAAGATGGCTGTGGCTGGGGCCTCAGCAGCACCTTGTAGACTGCCTGCCTTTTATACTGGCCAGGTGCATTGGCTAGCAGCACAGCCTGCCTCAGGCAGAACACAATGTAGGCTGTAGCCTATCTGGGGCCTGCCTTTGACCTTTGAAAAGGTCAGGAGAGCCCCCACCAGAAGTGCACACTGTGTGACTGAGTCCCAGAGCAACCTGGAGACTACATGGCTTTGGGCATTTCGACACATGGACAGATTGCTGTGAAAAGATGTTCAACATCATTAATCATTAAGGAAATGCAAAAAACAATGAGATATCACTCATAGATATCTAGTATAGCTAGTATCAAAAAGACAAGAAATAACAAGTATTTGAAAGGATGTGGAGACAAGGATTCCTATTGCAAATTTTTGAAAATATAAACTGGTGCAGCCACTCTGGAAAACAGTATGTAGGTTCTTTAAAAAACTAAAACAGAAACACTTTACGATTCATTAATCCCACTTATGAGTATTTACCCAAAGAAAATTAAAACAATTGGAAAAGATCTAGGTACCACCCCTATGTTTATTGAAGTATTACTTATAGTAGCCAAGATATGGAAACAACTTAAGTGTCCATCAATAGATGAATGGATAAAGATGTGTACATATATACCATAGAATAGAATATTATTCAGCCATAAAAAAGAAGGAACTCTTGCCATTTGTGACAATATGATTAGACCTACAGAGTATTATGCTAAGCAAAGTAAGTCAGGCAGAGAAAAACAAATACCACATGATTCATTTATATCTGGAATATAAAAAACAAAACAAATAACAACAAAACAATAAAACCAGAAACAGATACATAAATACAGAGAATAAACTGTTGGTTGCCAGAGGGGAGGGAGGTAGAGGTATAGGAGAAATAGGTGAAGGGGATTAAGAGTACAATTTTTCCAGGTATAAAATAAGTAAGTCACATGGATAAAAAGTACAGCATACAGAATATAATCAATAATATTGCAACAACTTTGGTGACAGATGGTAACTATATTGTGGTGAACACTTTGTAACGTACATAAATGTTGAATCACTACGCTGTACACCTCAAGCTAATACAATATTATGTCAACTATACTTCAACAAAAAATTTAGAAATAAACAAATAAAAATAGAAAAATGAAGCACTTGATTAATCCAAAGGAAAAAGGAATGAAAGGAATAAAACAATAAACAAAGAGCAGATGGCCCTGTGCTATGTCAATAGAGAAGAAAGCATTAGCAAGGTAAAAAATATATATATATATAAAATTAGAAGAAAAAAAGAAAAAAAAAGAGCAGATGGGACAAAGAGAAAACAAACAGAATGATTGTACATAGACTAAATATCAAACAATAACAATAACGACATTATACATAAACAAGTTAAATAGATTAAAAGCCAAAGACAGGCTGGATTTGAGATGAGATACATTTAAATAAAAGTAGAGATACTGAAAGAAAAAGGTACAGAAAAAGATATATCAAGCAAACATTAACCAAAAGAATGTTTGCTGGTGTAGTTATATGAGATAAAACAGACATTAAAGGAAGTAATATTATGATAAGAATAGACATATCAAAATATATGGGGTCAATGTTGCAGGAAAATGTATAACAGCGTCAATGCAACAACCTAAACACTCTAACAGCAGTCTAAACGGTCAACGTAAAAATCTGAATTTGTATGCAGTAAATAACAGCCTCAAAATACAAATGGCAAAAACTGATGGAATTAAAAGGAGGAAAGGACAGATCCACAAGAATGTTTGGTGGTTTTTAAGGCCCTTCCCTCAGGTCTTTTAACAAGCAGACAAAAATAATCAGTAAAAATATAGAAGCTTTGACCATCATTTGAACGTGACACAGCATATACATATATACTACTATACCCATGAATTGTTAAATACACATTCTTTTCAGGTGCATATGAAATATTTACCAAAATAGACCATAAATTGGGCAATAAAGTTTCAAAACTTTGAAAGGATAGATAGAAATCATGCATAGTGTAATTTTCTACATCATAATACAATGAATCTAGAAAGCAGTATCAGAAAGACAACTAGAAAAAAACTCTAAACATAGGGGTACATATATCTTTTCAAATCAGGATTTTGTTTTCTTCAGGTAAATTCCTAGAAGTGGAATTATTGGATCAAATGGTATTTCTATTTTTAGTTTTTTGAGGAACTTCCATACTGCTTTCCACAGCGGTTGTATCAAATTATATTCCTACCAGCAGTGTAGGAGGGTTCCTTTTTCTCCACATCCTCACCAACATTTGTTATTTTTTGTCTTTTGGATGGTGGCCATTCTAACAGGAGTGAGGTGATAACACATTGTGGTTTTGATTTGCATTTCCCTGACGATTAGCAATGTGGAGCATCTTTTCATGTGCTTGTTGGCCATCTGTATTTCTTCTTTGAAGAAATGTCTGTTCAGGTACCCCACCCATTTTTGGATTGGGTTTTTTTTTTTGGTGTTGAAGCATATGAACCCTTTATATATTTTGGATGTTAACCCCTTATCAGATAAATTGTTTATGAATATATTCTCTCACACTGTAGGTTGCTCTTTTGTTCTGCTGACGGTGTCTATTGCTGTACAGAAGCTTTTAAGTTTGATGTAGTCTCACTTTTTCATTTTTTTGTTTCCCTTGCCTGAGATGCATCCAGGAAAAAAATGCTCATGTTTATGTTCAAGAGAGTTTTGCATACATTTTCTTCAAGAGTTTTAGGGCTTTGTGTTTTACACTGAGGTCTGTGATCCATTTTAAGTCCACCTTGTGTATGGAGTTAGGCAGTAATCCAGTTTCATTCTCTTGCATGTAGCTGTCCAGTTTTCCCAACACCAATTACTGAAGAGGCTCTCTTTTCCCCACTGTATATTCATGGCTCCTTTATCATATATTAATTGATCATACATGCATGGGTTTGTATCTGGGCTTTCTGTTCCGTTCCATCAATCTATGGGTCTTTTCTTGTGCCAGAACCATACTGTTTTGATTACTGTAGGCTTTGTAGTAGAGCTTGAAGTCAGGGAATGTAATGCCCCCAGCTCTGTTTTTCCTTCTCAGAATGGACTTGGCTATTTGGGGTCTTTTGTGGTTCCATATGAATTTGAGGATTATTTGTTCTAGATCATTGAAGAATGCTATTTGTACTGTTATAGGAATTGCACTGAATCTGTAAACTGCTTTGGGCAAGATGGCCATTTTGACAATATTAATGCTTCTTATTCATGAACATGGGATAGATTTCCATTATTGGTGTCTTCTTTCTCTCATGACTGCCTCACAATTTTCAGAGTACAGGTCTTTCCCCTCCTTGATTAGGTTTATTCCTAGGTATTTTCTTCTTCTTGATGCAATTATGAATGGAATTGTTTTTCTGATTTCTATTTCTACTAGTTTGTTGTTAGTATATAGGCACACAACAGATTTTTGTGTATGAATTTCATATCCTGCAACTTTGCTGAATCCAGTTACTAGTTCTAATCATTTTTTGGTGGAGTCTTTAGTGTTTTCTATATATAGTATCGTGTCATCTGGAAATAGTGCCAGTATTACTTCTTCCTTAACAATTTGGATGCCTTTTATCTCCTTGTGTTGTCTGATTGCCGTGGCTAGGACCTGCTGTATTATGTTGAATAAAAGTGGTGAGAGTAGACGTTGTTTTGTTCCTAATCTTAGAGGGAACAGAAAGGTTTCAGCTTTTCGCCATTAGTATGATGGTAGCTATGCGTCTGCTGTATATGGCCTTCATTATGTTGAAGTACATACCTTCTATACCCATTTTGTTGAGAGTTTTTATCATGAATGGATGTTGAATTTTGTCAAATGGGTTTTCAGCATCTATTGAGATGATCATGTGGTTTTCATTCTTCTTTTTGTTAATGTGGTATATGTTATTGACTGATTTACAAATATTATACCATCCTTGCATCACTGGGATAAATCCCACTTGGTCATGATGGGTGATCCTTTTGATGTTATTTTTGAATTTGGTTTGTTAATAAATTGTTGAGAAATTCTGCATCTATGTTCATCAGGGATATTGGTCTATAATTTCCTTTTCTTGTAGTGCCTTTCTTGGTTTTGGTATTAGAATGATACTGGCCTCATATAATGAGTTTCAAAGTATTCCTCCTCTTCTCCCTTTTAGAATACTTTGAGAAGGATGGGTACTAACTCTTCCCTAAATGTTTGGCAGATTTCAGCTGTGAAGTCATCTGGTCCTGCACTTTTATTTATTGGGAGTTTTTGATTGCCAATTCAATTTCATTGCTGGTAATTGGTCTGTTCAGATTTTCTGTTTCTTCCTCGGTCAATCTGGAGGGTCGTATTTTTCTATGAATTTGTCCATTTCTTCCAACTTGTCTTACTTATTGGCATATTTCTTTCATAAATTTACAGATAACTCTTTGCATTTCTATGGTATCCCTTGTAACTACTCCTTTTTTGTTTCTGATTGTGTCTTCTCTCTTTTTTCGATATATCTAGCTAGGGGTCTATCTATATTGTTTATTTTCTCAAAGAATCAGCTCTTGCTTTCATTGATTTTTTTACTGTTTATTCTTCTCTATTTTATTTATTTCTGGTCTAATTTTTATTATGTCCCTCCTTCTACTAACTTTGGGTTTTGTCTGTTCTTTTTCTAGTTTCCTAAACTGTGTTTAGATTGCTTATTTGGGATAGTTCTTGTTTCAAGAGATAGGCCTGTATTGCTATATACTTCCCACTTAGAACAGTTTTTGTGGCTTCCCACAAATTTTGCACTGTTGTATTTTTTTTCATTTGTTTCCATGTATTGCTTGATTTGTTTTGATTTGTTCATTGATCCATTTATTACTTAGAAACATGTTGGTTAGCCTCCTCAGGTTTGTAGGTTTTTTTGTTTTCTTTGTGTAATTTATTTCTAGTTTCATACCACTGTGGTCTGAGAAGTTCCTGAATACAATTTCATTCTTTTTAAATTTATCAAGGCTCTTTTTGTGGCCTCGGATGTGATCTGTCCTGGACAATGCACACTTCAGAAGAATGTTCCATGTATCCTGCTGCCTTTGGGTGGAATGTTCTTTAGATACCTGTTAAGTCCATCTGATCTAAAGTGTTCAGTACCTCAGTTTTCTGATATTTTTCCTGTCTGGATGATCTTATTATTGATGTAAGTGATGTGTAGAAGTCTCCTAAAATGAATGTGTTGCAATCTATTTCCCCCTTTCATTCTGTTCGTATCTGTTTTACATATTTAGGTGCTCCCACGTTGGGTGCAAAGATATCTATAATCGTTATATCCTCGTTGGACTGAGCCCTTTATCATTATGTACTGTCCTTGGTGTCTTGTTACTTTGTTTTGAAGTCTATTTTATCTGATATAAATAAGTACTGCTACGCCTTCTTTTTTCTCCCTATTATTTGCATGAAATATCTTCTTCCATCCCTTCACTTTCCATCTGTGTATGTCTTTGGGTCTGAAATGAGTCTCCTGTAGACCGCACATAGACGTGTCTTGCTTCTTTACCCATTCTGCCACTCTGTGTCTTTTGATTGGTGCATTCAGTACATTTACATTTAAGGTAATTATTGATAGGTATGTACTTACTGCTATTTTATTGTGTTCTGGCTGTTTTTATAGGTCTTCTCTCTCTTTTGATGGTTTTCTTTAGGTTGTGTTTGGATTTCTCTTTTTAAATTTTTGTGTGTCTATTATAGGCTTTGGGTTTTTGGTTACTATAAGGTTCATGTATAGCTTCTTAACTATATAACAGTCTATATTTAGTTGATGATCTATTTCAAACAAAATCTAAAACTACTTCTTTTTTCTTCTTTCTTCTCCACACTTTATGTATTTGATTTCATAATCTGTACTTTTCTTTGTAACCCTCAACTAATTTTGTGTATAGTTGGTTTTACTATTTTTGTTTTTGTTTTAATTTTGCAGGTACTTGGTAATTGGTCTACTACCTTCACTCTTGGGTTTATACAAGGCCATCATTTTTAAATACTTCATGAAAATGAGATGAAGCTGTAAGCTATTAATTTAGAAAGCTATTTTGACCCACTCTATCCCACCAAAAGTCTAGGAAGTCTAATTTCATGTAAAAATAAGTAACACAATAGGATTACTGAGGAATTTTGTACAAAGTTATAAGAAAAAATAGAGTAAGAAATGGAATAATGTCCCCATAGACCAGGGCTTCTGGACCTCGATGCCACTGGGTCAGATCACTGTTTTGGGGAGCACTTGTTGTACTGTGCATTGTAGCAGACTTTCCAGCTCTCCTGGCCTCTACCCACTAGATGCCTGTAGTACGCCTTTCCCAGGTGACAACCAAAAATGTCCCCAGACAATGCCCAGAGCCCTCAGTGTGCTGACCCACCTCTGGTTGAGACCTACTGCCATAGATAATGAAAACCTACAAGACTAAAATGGTAACCTTCTATTTAAAAATTAACTAGAAAAATTAAGAATTGATAGAAGACATAAGAGAAGAAAATAAATTACAATGAGAAAATATTTAGGAATGAGGCAGTTGATAGAACTCAGTAAAGAACAGAAAAAAAGAAGAAAGATCTTAAAAGTGAAGATTCTAGAATATAGATAATTTCATACAAGCACAACACACAATATCTTAAGGAAATGGGGTCTGAATAGGGGAAAAAAAGTCTTACTAAAACAGAACAAAAACAAAGAAGCAACAGAAAGGATTTAGGAGAAAGTGACAGACGCTGGAAAAAGGTAAAATAAATCCAAATATACATAGTAGAAGACTCTGAAGTAGTCTTAAGAACAGAAAAGAAAACTAGACAAATTCAAGAACATTTTCCTAAATTGATGGTGGGAGAGAGAAGACTGGAAACCATATATTAATAGGACAAATCATGATGAGGAAAAGTAAAAACTTAATGTACAAAATCAAAGAATTACATATAAGTTATAAATATGGATAGGAAGACTCAATACTGTCAAGATGTCAGTTCTTCCCAATTTGATCTATGGATTCAATGAAATCCCAATCAAAGTACCAGCAAATTATTTTGTGGCTATCAATCAATTCTAAAAGTTTATGTGGAGAAGCAAAAGACCCAGAAGAGCCAAAACAATATTGAAGGAGAAGAACAAAGTCTGAGAAACATACTATTCAATTTCAAGACTTACTAAAATCACAGTAACCAAAACAGGGTGGTACTGGGTGACATAAAGCACTGTCAACTGAAATGTTTTAAAAAAAAAACTCTTAAAACTCAACAAACAGATCAATAGAACTGAACAGAGCTCAGAAATAGGCCCACACAATATACTACACTGAACTTTAATAAAAGAGCAAAAGGCCATTCACTGGAGAAAGGACAGTCTTTTCAACAAATGGTGCTGGACAGATGGACATTTATAGGCAAAAAACAAAAATGTACATAGAGACAGACCCTACACTCTTCATAAAAATAACTCAAAATCGATCACAGACCTAAATTAAAATGCAAAACTATGAAACTCCTAGAAGGTAAATTCAGACCTTTCAGATACAACACAAAAGGAAGGATCCATGAAAGAGAGAACTTACAAGCTGGACTTCATTAAAACTGAAAACTTTGGCTCTGTGAAAGACAATGTCAAGAGAATGAGAAGACAAGCCACAGACTAGGAGAAAACATCTGCAAAAGACAAAGACATAAAGCACTGTCAAGTGAAATGTTTTAAAAAAACTCTTAAAACTCGACAGTAAGAAAACAAACAACCCAATTAAAAAATGGTCTGAACTTCCGGGAAGATGGCGTGAGCAGGGCGGTGGAAATCTCCTCCCAAAACCAAATATATTTATGAAAATACAGCAAATACAACTATTCCTAAAAGAGAGACCAGAGGATACAGGACGACACCAGTCTGCACCTGCACCTGAGAGGACTCGGCACCCCGCGAGGTGGGTAAGATACGGAGCTGCGACCCGGCAGGACGCAAGCACTCCCCCACCCCAGCACACCGGCAGGAGGAGAGGATTCAGACTGGGGAGGGAGTGGAAGTACAGGCCTGCCAAATAACCAGTCCTGGGGATCTGCGCCGGGAGCACTGACACACTTTGCACGGTGTATCGGATATTGGAGAGACAGAGGTGCGGATTCCAAGACGGAAGGTCCACCCGGGACAAAAGAAAAGCACCCACTTTTTTAGGGGTCTTAGAGAGACAGGGGCCCAACGGAGGAGCAGGATCGCCCCATGGCACTCAGCCAAGCAGGCTGGGAGTCCTGGGGAATTTTGGTCCCCTTGGACTGCAGCTGGGAAAAGCAGTCGTACGGAGACTTCCCACAGAAATCAGCAGCCTCCCATTTGTTCCCTCCCCAGCCAGTCACAAAGGGCCCAGTGGAGTGGCGTGGCGTGGCAGCGGAATAGTGGAGCAGCAGCGCCACCTACAGGATAGTTTCAGAAACTACACCCGACAGGCTTTTTTTTTTCTTTGTTTTCCCTTTCTTCTTTTTTTCTTTTTCTGACCACTTCTATTGCCATGAAAAGACAGAGAAATATGGAACAAAGCTTACCCAGACAACCCCAGACCTGAATACCCTAGAGAGGGGGCCTGAAGGGATGGACGTGCACAATCTTCCTGAAAAAGAATTCAGAATAAAAGTCATAACCATACTGATGGATCTACAGAGAAATATGCAAGAGCTGAGGGAGGAAGTGAGGGAAGTGAGGAAAGACAATGCAGAGATGAGACGTGATCGACGGGCTTAGCAGCAGACTGGACGAGATGCAAGAAACTGTTAATGGAATAGAAATCAGAGAACAGGAATACAGAGAAGCTGAGGCAGAGAGAGATAAAAGGATCTCTAGGAATGAAAGAATTTTAAGAGAACTGTGTGACCAATCCAAATGGAACAATATTCACATTATAGGAATACCAGAGGAAGAAGAGAGGGAAAAGGGGATAGAAAGTGTCTTTGAAGAAATAATTGCTGAAAACTTCCCCAAAATGGGGAAGGAAATAGTCTCTCAAACCATGGAAGCCTACAGACCTCCCAACACAAGGGACCCAAGGAAGACAACACCAAGACACACAATAATTAAGATGGCAAAGATCAAAGATAAGGACATAGTATTAAAGGCAGCTAGAGAGAGAAAAAATATAACCTACAAAGGAAAATTCATCAGACTATCATCAGACTTCTCAACAGAAACCTTACAGGCCAGAAGAGAATGGCATGATATATTTAACGCAATGAAACAGAACGGCCTCGAACCAAGAATATTGTATCCAGCACGATTATCATTTAAATATGATGGAGGGATTAAACAATTTCCAGACAAGCAAAAGCTGAGGGAATTTGCCTCCCATAAACCACCTCTTCAGTATATCTTAAAGGGACTGCTCTAGAGGGAAGCACTCCTAAGGCTAAAAAGATGTCACCAGAGAAAATAAAATCAAAACAAAGAAAGCAGACCATCCAAATACTAACTAAAGGCAAAGAATAAAACACCTAGTATATAAAGAATGGAGGAGGAAGAATAAGAAGGAAGAGAAATAAAGAATCATCAGACTGTGTTTACAATAACTTAACAAGAAAGTTAAGTTAGACTGTTAGATAGTAGAGAAGCTACCCTTGAACCTTTGGTAACCATGAATCTAAAGCCAGCAATGGCAATAAGTACATATCTATCGATAATCACCCTAAATGTAAATGGACTGAATGCACCAATCAAAAGACACAGAGTAATAGAATGGATAAAAAAGCAAGACCCATCTATATGCTGCTTACAAGAGACTCACCTCAAACCCAAAGATATACACAGACTAAAAAAGTGGGCTGAAGATCTGAATAGACACATCATCAGCGAAGATATATAGTCAGCCAATAAATGTATGAAAAGATGCTCCACATCATATGCCACGAGGGAACTGCAAATTAAAACAAGATACCACTGCGCACCTGCTACGATGGCTGAAAGCCAGACCCTGACACTGAATGCTGCCGGTGACGTGGAGCCACAGGAGCTCTCATTCATTTCTGATGGAAGGAAATTGGTGCAGCCACTTTGGAAGAAAATTTGGCAGCTTCTTACAAAACTAAACAGACTCTTAATGTATGATCAAGAAATCATGCTCCTTTGTATTTTCTCAAATGAACTGAAATATTACATGTATCCAAAAATCTGTACACAGATGTTTATAGCAATTTTATTCATAATTGACCAAACTTGAAAGCAATCAAGATGTACTTCAGTAGAGGAATAACCTATATAAACAAATAGAGTAACATATAAACAAACTATGGTGCATCCACACAATGAAATATTATTTAAAAAGTGCTAATATTAGTGCTATATTAGCACTAAAAAATGAGCTATCAAGTAAAAAAATGACATGGAGGAAACAAGTGTATTTTACTAAGTGAAAGAAGCTAGTATGAAACATCTATATACTGTATGATTCCAACTATGACCTTCTAGAAAAGGCAGAACTATGGAGACAGTGTAGAGATCAATGGCTGGGAGTTTGGGGGTAGGAAGGAATAAACAGGTAGAGCATAGGGATATTTTAGAGCTGTAAGCTGTTATTTATAATATAATGGTGGATACACATCACTATATATTTGTCAAAATCTAGTGAATGTACAACAGCAAGAGTGAACCATATTGTAAACTATGGATCTGGGTGATGATAATGTGTTTATGTTGGTTCATCAACTGTAACAAATGCTCTTTGGGGGGAGGTGCTGCTGGTTGGAAAGGATGTGCTGGGGAACAGGGCATATATAGAAACTCTTCCTACTTTCTTCTCAGTTTTGTTATGAACCCAAATTACTCTACAATAAAAGTCTGTTAAAACAAACATACCACGTACTAGAAAAATAAACACAACACCAAAGCATATTTTAAGAAATCTTTTGGGCTGTAAAGGGAAAGAAAGATATCCCTTGAGTATTCAAGCAAAAGATCAAGTCATAAGGGAAAGAAATTAAGATTGTTGCCAGATTTTCTGCCATCTAAACTTTATGCCAGAATACAACAGAGGGTATACATTACAGACAGTCAAGGAAAGATCGTGTAAGCCAAGGATTTATATTGAGCCAAGCTGACCTGAATTAAGTCCTAAGACAAACTATTATGAACATGCAATCTCTGGCTGTACAGTTCACACGAGCCCTTCCTAAGGAAGGTTTACAAGAAGAGCTTGAGTATCACAATGATGAAAGAGACACTGACTAGGGTTGGAAGACTGAAGAACACTGCGGGTTCCATGAGGATGCTTCTCATTCTCTCTATACACAATCCTTGGTAACAGCTCCAGGCCACACAAGGAAAAACTGAACGTCAGAGTCGGGGGAACCTGCCCACGTCCGCCGGGCACGTGATGGGTCCCAAACTGGAACAAAGCCCATTCTCTTCCCATAACATGAAGCTGCTTCCACACATGTATTAAACAAACCTTCGTGTTTCGCATACACTGCAATTGCGTATTGCCTGACGTTTTGTGCTCTCCCTTATTTCTCCAATGCCCTCTTTCTTTCACCTGTGGTCTGGCTCAAACTCACTTGTTCTCTCTGTGGCTCTCCCTGACCCTAGATGGCCTGATCACAAGTGAAACTCTTCAGCATTGTTAACATGAAGCCTCTTAATCTGTGGTTCCTCAGCACCGCACACACCACTCCCAAAACAGATTTCCCACACGGTTTCCCTGATGGTGAGAAGTATGACTTCTTTGTCTTAAGATCCCAGCACAGAGAACACTCATCTAAGTAAATGTAGTTAGGGAACAGATAATGGGGGCAGATGACAAATGATAAAGTCTTTTTTAACTATCAATGATAAAGTTAACTTTGGAAACATTGCTGTACTACCTCTTCGTGCATACTTTCATTCTTGCTGTTTTCATTCAGTATCATTTATTTGTTTTCATTTGTGTCTGTCCTCTGAGAGCAAGGATGACCTTTCCACTCCTTTTAGCTTTAACACCTAACACATAATAGTAGGCACAGCTAATAAGCATTCCATAAATAGTTGGTAAATTGAATTTTAAAAAGTAAAACAAATCATAAAATAAATTACTTCTCAGTTCCAATTCTATGCAGATGGATTATTTGAATATGAAGAAGGAAGCCCTTCTTTTACACTAAGCATAATTGTACACAAATTACATATCTTTAAGCAATAAAAATTTTACATGAATCAGAAATCTGATGTTTGTTTTAAAACTAATAGTTCTAGCAGGGAGGGACATATACAGGGCTTTTAGACTATAAAATAATCTGAAATTTTTGTCATTACTTTAAAAAATGTCTTAGGCTGGAGGCTTTTTTTTTGTCTGAATAAAGCCTGGGACATTTTGAGAATAGGTTCAGACTAAGATGTAGGAATATGAAGTTACTGATATTTTTGTTTTGATTAATGTTGGCCATACAACTGCAAAGCTTCTAGACACAAGAGTGTGAACAAATTAATTACAAATATACACACGTTGTATACTTGCCCTTTTTTCAAATAAGTAATTATATTTACTTTATTCAAATTCTGTTTTTCCCTTTATTATTGAAGAAAATGCTAGGATGATTAATAACTAAGAGATTCACCCTTAATAAGGAAACAGCAGCCTACTTTTTACACTTTAGTAATGGTATAGATTCATTTCACTGGCTAATTATCAGCACCTGGTTAATTCCTTTATACACAATGTGAATAACCTCAGCTCCCAGGTTATTTTTCTGTTTCAGATACAAGTTTCACTCTAAGCTTTAAGGAGATAGGGAAAAAGAGACAGAGGCAGAGAGGACACAGAAGTGACATATATATGCCATAATGCCTAGACACAAATTCCAAAAAAAGAAAAACTATATTTGACTTCCTCTTCATTTGAGTAAGCTGTTAAATCTGAAAACAGCTGTCTTGACCACAGACATCGCTCCTGATGCATAGTGGTGAGCACCAGGGCCCACAGCACTCGGAGGCCATCATGTTGCCTTCCTGCCTCAAAACACCTCATCTGCCTGTCCTGGGATGACGTCCCTCATACTTCCCACAGACCCCTTCAAGTCAGCCTAATTCCAGAACGCACACTAAAATACACACCACTTACTCTTAGTGCATTCTTAGTCTAGCTTTCTTCACAGAAAATGTCTTTCTGACTGTTCTTTCCTGGCTCCCCCATACACACTTCCTTTTCCCTTTATTTTTAGATCCCATCCAGGTTATATTAGAACAGAAGAAGACTACTATTCAAAACAATTTCTCAAAAAACACAACCATTCTCCCTCCAGCTAAAAAACTATTATAACAAAAAGATAACCTATCATCAATGATTCACTTAAAAAAAACACATCTTAAAAAATACAACTTGATTTTTAATAATATAACTTCTAGCATAGAGAAACAACTAGTTTCTGCTTACCATTCCTAGTGGATGTATTTTCCAATAGTTCTGTCTGAAGTTGTAGTTCAGCTTCTCCAAGTACCTTCAGAATTGAATCTGTAGGGCTTTTTCCCCAGACTTTTCTTGGAGATCCACCAGGATCTAACTTAATAACCTCACCCACTGTATGTTCTATAGAAAAAAGAATAAAAGAACAAAAAAAATTTTCAGTAACAGAATATAAAAATAATATGGCACTATAAGGCAGAGTGAAGGTCTACCCAATCAGGAGCTTCACAAGGAAAAAGGTTTATATCATAAAGGCTGCTGCTGCTTTAAAAATATTTTCAGGAAATGAGTGATGAATGATAGAAAGAACAGAAGTAACTAATACTACCAACTAAAAAGATTTATAATTACCTTTTAAACACTTATGAATTAACTCTAGATTTAGGGAATATAAAAATAGAAAAAAATCAGAATGATGTTTCTATAAAATGTTATTTGAGAAAAAACCCTAATTAAGCAATAATTGGGAGAGGTACAAAAACATATAAAATATATTAATATTTTATTTCTATAAACTTAATTGAAGGGAATAGAAAACAAATCCTAAGATAAATAAATATGCATATGGCTTAAAAGTAGAGAGAAGTATTTCTAAGAAAAATCTCCTAAATTATAAGTAGGCAGCTGATACTTTCTTTTTGACAAGCATAATTTTGAGTACATATTTTTAATAAAATTTAGCAAAGAAAAATTAGAAAATCGTCTACCAAGTTTGAGTCTTCAGAATGTTTGGCAATACTAGATGAAGCATAAGGGTACCTAGCAGTAATCAGATATGTCTCAAATATTATAGCGTGTAAGTCATACAAACTTTCAGTGATAGCCAAATACATGTTGATATAAATTTTTGTGTACCAGTTCTATGATAGTGAGAATCTGAAAATTAGCAGAAAATACTGTTTTATACAGCCAAAATGATGACCAATAGGAAAACAACTTTTAACAGCATGGTTAAAAAAGAGTAGAAAACCTAGAAATAGACCAATAACTTAAAACCAGTTGGTATCTGACAAAGTTGCCAAACAATCTAATGGTGAGGGAAAAAATATGAACTTCACTTCCTTTGATGCAGGGAGGAAAGACCAAGTACAGCTGGCAGTCTGCATGAGGTGACAGAACTGGAAGTCTAACGAGGCAAAAGTGGCTAGTGTTGGCAAGACAGAGTATTGAAGTATTGAAGGCCGCACAGAGAGAGAGGTCAGGAAAATTGCAAAGAGCCCTTTGAGGCTTCAGCTAAAACCTGATCAACACATGTGTGAGGAAATTATTGTAGTCAGGGGAAATGACCAATGGAAAGGAGTAGAGGGAATAATATTTGTAATTTAAAGAAGATCAGAAAGTCTCTTTTCCACCAGACAGAAGGGAGTCTTATAATTCAGAAGGCATCAGGTGATTACTCAGAAAGGTTTTTGACTCAGTAAAGGAGCAAAGATTAGCCACAGACTAAACATTGCTCTGGTTCCACCTAACAAACCTTAAAAGCAAGACCTAAAAGGATCCAGTTATTTACAAAGTAACTGAATTGTGTCCCAGAAGGAAGGTCAAGAAAATTTACAAGAATATAAAAAATATACAGCACCCATCAGGGTAAAATTCATGGTTTGGCCTCTAAATAAAAATGACCAAGCATGCACAGAAGCAGGAGAATTTAGATAATAAAGAAGGAAAAAAATCAACTAATGAAAACCAACTCAAGAATAACAGAGATGACATAATTAGTAGACAAGGACACTTATAATTGTCATGATAACTGAATTCTAGATGTTCAATGAGCTAGAAAGATGGACAATGATAATTAGAGAAAAGGAAAACATTAAAATACCCATACTGAACACTAGAAAGACAGACAAAAAAAGGTCGGGAAACATAATGGCAAAAATCATTCCAAATCTGGTGAAACTATATACTCACAAATCTAATGAGCTCAACAAAACCAAGCACAAGAAATATGAAAAAATGACGCCAAGGTACATCATTATCTAATTCACTAAAACCAGAGCTTGGGGGAAAAAGGTAAAAAAATCCAGAGGAAATAAGGCACATTACATACACAGGAATAAAGAATGACAGAGACTCTAATCACAAGAAATGCAAATTAGAAAACACTGCAGCAATATCATCAAAGTACTGAAAGAAAAAAATGTCAACTTAGAATTCTATACCCAGAAAAAATATCTTTGGAAATGGAACACAAAATAAAACACAAAAAATTGAAAGAATTTATCACCAGCAGGACTGCTTTACAAGGAATATTAAAGGAAGTCTTTCAAGGAAAAAAAAAGATACCAAATAGAAATCTGATTTACACAAACATGAAGACCACTGGAAATAGAAACTATAATGGCAGACACAAAAGACTTTTTCTCTTATTACTTAAAACTCTTTAAAGGATAGATGACCATGCTGTATTGTGGGGTTTATAGCATCAGTTAAAAAAAAAAGGACTGGAAGGGAACAAATTTAAGTATATCATTATAAGGTTTTTACACTACATGTGAAATGTAATAAATCACTTGAAGATAGACTGTGAATGTAAAAGATGAATGCTATAAACTCTAAAGCAAACACTAAAAAACAAACAATGAGCCTTACAGCAAAAAATCCAGTAACACAGAACAAATGGAATCATAAGAAATACTGAATCCAGAAGAGAGCTAAACAGAAGGCAAAGGGAAGGGAACAAAGACAGATAAAACAGAAAATAAATAGCAAAATGGTATATTTAAATCCAACCCTATTAACAATCATTTAAGTGTAAATGGTCTAACAGTACCATTAAAGGTTACAACAGTAGATTAAAAGAGCAAACCTAATATGCTGCCTATAAGAAACCTATTTTAAATATGACACACATAGACTAAAAGTGTTAAAGGATAAGGATATACCAGACAAACATTGAGCAAAAAAAAAAAAAAAAGTAAGTGATTACATCAATATCAAAGTAAATTTCAAATGAAGGATTTGTTTTAAAAAGGAACAAACTGACTTCCAGTAAAAAAGATAGTAGAGTAGGAAGGCCAAGCAGAAATGTCCTCTCACATACAGACTAAGGAGGCAACTACAGCAAATACACTGACCCTGAGTGCGACCTGAAGCCTGCAGGGCAGACTACCTGCTCCTGGGGAAGGAGAGGACCACTCAGAGAACGGTAAAATAGAAGCTCTGATCGAGCAGGACCCCAGCATTTACCCATCGCAGCCCACAAGCAGGAAGAAGAGGAACAAAGCGGGGAGGGGATGAGTGCCCAGGAGCTCTGCATACCTGGCCTGGAAATCTGCTCTGGGAACATGAGTCCACATTGCACTGGGTTCTGGTGCTTAGTGGGGCTGGACACCAGGGAGAGTTAAAGCACTCTGGGAGGTTAAGAATCCTGCAATTGTGGAAGACAAGCATGCTCCATTAGTCCCACTGGGACCCAACACAAAAGTGGCAATTTGAAAGATTTACCAGCAGTGGGAAGGGTGCCACAAGGGCAGGAGTTGGACAGAGATCTCCATGCAGAAGAAAGGGCAGGTGAGTGACCCTCCCAGCCCTGCTTTACCCCAACTGGTCAGGCACTGGTGGGAGCCAGCCCCCAAAACTCCATTTGCCTTGCTGGCAGCTCAGCAATGAGGTGCTCCCTGTGCGCCCTCCTGCCCAGCCCAGAGGGCCCTGCAGAGGTCAGACATTCCTTCCCAGCAGGCACAGGGAGACTTTCTCCGCTTTTTCAGTCTCTCTCAGCACAACTGGGAAGGCAACTGTGGGAATCAGTGCCAAATGCCCCTTCCTCCTTGACAGAGGCCCAGCCCTGTGCCAGACTCTGCTGTAAACCTGCCCGCCCACCCTGTTGGCCCAGCAGCACTGTCATCGCTGCAGGGCAGGCAGAGGGCGGACCCAGCGCAACGATACCAGCAGAAGCACCACTGCTCTGATCACAAAGGGCCTCTGCTAACAGAGATCAGCCACTGCCAGCAGACAGGCAGGAAGGCAGCCCCGCCCATAGCCCACCAACAGCCGCTGGGGCTCCACAGCAAAGGAGAACCAGGCACAGGTGAGCAAAGAGTCCTGAGCTTCTGGGCACCACAGGACGCCTCCTTCAGAAAGCTATTACTCCCTAGACTAGGAGGCAGAGTGGATCTACTTAATACAAAGGAAGAAACACAGAAACCCAGACAAAATGAGGAGGCAGAGGAGTATGTTACAGACAGAAGAACAGGATAAAACAGCAGAAAGAGGGCTAAATGAAACAGATTCCCCAATCTTTTTGATAAAAGATTTCAAAGTATAAGTCATAAACATGTTTGATGATTTTCAGAAAAATATTCAAGATCTCAGGGAGGACCTCAGCAAAGAGATAGAAGACTTGAAAAAGAGTCAGTCTGAACTAAAGAATACAGTAACTGAAATGAAACATACACTGGAGGGATTGAAGAGTAGATCACTGCAAGTAGAGGAGACAGTCAATGAGATGAAAATTAGAGAATAGGAACAGAAGACGCTGGGGAGCAGAGAGAAAAAAGGATCTCAGGGAATGAAAGAGTGATGAGAGAGGTGTGAAACCAATCCAAATGAAATAATATTTGCCTAATAGGGGTACCAGAAGGAGGAGAGAGAGAGAAAGGGATAGAAACTCTCTCTGAAAAATTAATTGATGAATACTTTCCCAATCTGGAGCAGTAACAAAAGGAATCCCAGGAAGACAACACCAAGATATATAATAATTAAAATGACAAATATTAAAGATAAAGAGAGGATACTGAAAGCATCTAGAGAGAGAGGCAAAATATTACTCTTACCCACCAAGATTATCATTCAAATTAGAAGGTGAGATTAAACATTTTCCAGATAAACAAAGGCTGAAGGAATTTATAACAACTAAACTAGCATTACAAGCTATGTTAAAGGGATGTCTGAAGATGGAAATGTTCTCAAGCCTAAATAGTTTTGGTCAGTGAAAATAAACCCACAGTAAAGGTAGTAGACCAATTAATTACCAAGGAAGTACGAAATTAAAACCAAACAGAAGTAGTAAAACCAACTATACACAAAATCAGTCAAGGGATACACAAAAATGCTGATTACAACAACTAATACATAAAGTGTGAAGGAAAAAAAATAAAAAGTACTTTTAGAATGTGTTTGAAATAGAGAGACTATTATATATTTAGGAAACTATCCATGAACCTTATGGTAACCACAAACCTAAAGCCTAAGAGATACACAAATTAAAAAAAAATCCAATCACAACCTAAAGAAAACCATCAAATAAAAAGAGAAGTGCATAAGAGGAAGAAAGGATCAGAGAGGACCTACAATAATCAGAAAACAATGAATAAAATAAAATGCAAACTTATCAATATTCCCATAACTGTGAATGGACTGAATGTACAAATCAAAATACACAGGGTGGCAGAATGGATAAAGAAAGATGCATCTACTGCGGCCTGTAAGATACTATTTCAGACTGAAAGACACATATAGACTGAAAGTAAAGTGATGGAAAAAGATATTTCATGCAAATAATGGGGAAAAAAAAGGAGTTGCAATACTTGTATGAGACAAAATAGACTTCAAAACAAAGAAAATAACAAGAGACAAAGAAGGATATTCCGTAATGATAAAGGGGTCAGTCCCAACAAGAGGCTATAACCATTATAAAAATCTATGCACCCAACATAGGAGCACCTAACTATGTGAAACAAATACTAACAGAACTAAAGAGAGACAGAGACTTCAACTCAATCATATTAGGGAACTTAAACACCCACTTACATCAATGGACAGATCAACCAGACAGAAAATAAATAAGAAAACAGAGGTACTGAACAACACACTAGATCAGATGGACTTAACAGTTATCTACAGAACTTTCGACCCAAAATCAGCAGGATACACATTTTTCTCAAGTGTACATGGAATGATCTCCAGAATATATCACATATATTAAGACACAAAAAGGGCCTCAAGAAATTCAGAAATGTTGAAATTGTATCAAGCATCTTTTCAGATCACTATGGTATGAAACTAGGAATAAATTACATAAAGAAAACAAAAAAAACCACCCACAAACACATGGACACTAAACAACATGCCTCTAAATAATCAAGGAATCAATGAACAAATCAAAGAAGAAATCAAGCAATACATGGAGACAAATGAACACAAACACTCAACAGTCCAAAATTCGTGGGACACTGGAAAACAGGGTCTAAGAGGGAAGTGCACAGAATACAGTTCCTTCTAAAGAAACACAAACAATCCCATATAAACAGTCTAAACTCACAATTAAGGAAACTAGAAAAAGAAAAACAAGTGAAACCCAAAATTAGTAGAAGAAGGGACATAATAAAGATCAGAGCAAAAACACAGCACAGAAGAATGAAACACTAAAAAATCAATGAAAGCAAAAGCTGGTTCTTTAAGGAGATAAACAAAGTAGATAGATAGTAAATAGTTATAACTGATACCACAGAATTATAAAGAATTATCAGAGAATACTATGAAAGATTATATGATAATAAATTGGACAACCTAGAAGTGGACAAATTCCTAAATTTTCTTTAAGACCTCCAAGACCAACCCAGGAAGAAACAGGGATATGAATAGACCAATTACCAAGAATGAAATTCAACTGGTAATCAAAAAACTCCCAATTAACAGAAGTACAGAACCAGATGGCTTCACAGCTAATACCCACCCTTCATAAAGTATTCCAAAAAATACTAGAAGAGGAAGGAATACTTCCAAATTCATTTTATAAAGCCAGCACTAAATGCTAAAACTAGACAAAGACACTACAAGAGAAGACAATTACAGCCCAATATCTCTGATGAACATAAATGAAAAAATCTTCAACAAAATATTAGCAAACTGAATTTAAAAAGACATCTAAAGGATCATCCATCATGACGAAGTGGGATGTAAGGATGGTACAATATTGTAAATCAATCAACATCATAAACCACATTAATAAAAAGGATAAAAATCACATGATCATCTCAATAGATGCTGAAAAAGTATCAACAAAATTCAATGTACTTTCATGATAAAAACTCTCAAAAACTGTGTACAGAGGGAACATACCTCAACACAATAAAGGCCATATATGATCCACCCAGAGCTAACAACATACTATATGGTGAAAAGCGTTTCCTCTAAGATGAAGAACAAGACAAGAATGTCCACTCTCACAACTCTTAATCAACATAGTATTGGAGGTCCTAGCCATGGCAATCAGACAAGAAAAAGATAAAAGTAATACTAATTAGCAAATAAGACGTAACACTGTCACTATTTGCAGATGACATATTATATATACAAAACCCTAAGGAGTCCATCAAAAAACTATTTGACTAGTAACTGGATTCAGCCAAGTTGCAGGACACAAAATTAATGCACAGAAATCTGTTGCATTCCTATATACTAACAACAAACTAACAGAAAGAGAAATCAGGAAAACAGTTCCATTCACAAATGCATCAAAAAGAATAAAATACCCAAGAATAAACCTAATCAAGGAGAGGAAAGATCTGTACTCGGAAAACTATGAGACAGTCATTAAAGAAATTAAAGAATACACCAATAAATGGAAATCTATCCTGTGGTCATGGATAGGAAGAATTAATATTGTCAAAATGGCCATCCTGCCCAAAGCAATTCACAGATTCAATGCAATTCCTATCAAACTACCAATGGTATTTTTCGATGAAGTAGAGAAAATAATCCTAAGTTTATACAGAACCACAAAAGACCCCAAATAGCCAAACCAATCCTGAGAAAGAAGAATAAAGCTGGGGGGATTACACTCCCTGCCTTCAAGCTCTACTACAAAGCTACAGTAATCAAAACATTATGGTGCCAGTACAAGAACAGACCCACAGATCAATGGAACAGAATAGAGAACCTAGATATAAACCAACACATATATCACCAATTAACACCTGACAAAGGAGCCATGAATATACAATGGGGAAAAGACAGCCTCTTCAATCATTGGTTGTGGGAAAACTGGACAGCTACACACAAGAGAATGAAACTGGATTATTGTCTAAGTCCATACACAAACGTAAACTCAAAATGGATCAAAGCCCTAAATATAAGTCATGAAAGCATAAAACTCTTAGAAGACAACATAGGCAAAAATCTCTTGAACAAAAGCATAAGCAATTTTCTCTTGGCCACATCTCCTCCGATATGGGAAATAAAATAAAAAGTGAACAAGTGGGAATCTATCAAACTAAAAAGCTCTGTACAGCAAAGGATACCATCAGCAGAACAAAAAGGCAACCTACAGTATAGGAGAATAAATGATTTATCTAATATGGTATTAACATCCAAAATATATAATGAGGCCTTACGCCTCAACACCCAAAAAACAAATAACCCGATCAAAAAATGGGCAGAGGACCTAGACACTCCTCCAAAGAAGAAATACAAATGGTCCACAGGTGCATGAAAAGATGCTCCATCACTAATCATCAAGGAAATACAAATCAAAACCATGATATTATCACCTCATAGCAGTTAGAATAGCCACTTTTCAAAAGACAAGAAATAATAAGTGTTGGCAAGGATGTGGAGAAAAGGGAACCCTCCTGAACTGTTGGTGTGAATGTCAATTGGTGCAGCCACTGTGGAAAGCAGTATGGAGATTCCTCAATAACTAAAAATAGAAATACCACATGACACAGTAACTGCACTTGTAGGAATTTACTCAAAGAAAACAAAATCCCTGATTCAAAAAGATATAAGCATCCATATGTTTATCGTCACTTTATTTACAATAACCATCATGATAGGGAAGCAACCAAAGTAACCATCACAGAAGAATGGATAAAGAAGATGTGGTACATACACCCAATGGAATATTATTCAGCCATAAAAAAGAAAGAAATCCTGCCATTTGCAACAATACTGATAAACCAAATAGTATAATGCTCAGTGAAATAAGCCAGGCGGAAAAGGACAAATACCATATGTTTTCACTTATTTGTGGAATATAAGAACAAAACAAAACAGAATGAACAAAACAGCAGTAGATTCACAGACACTGAAAAGGGACTGGTGGCTATCATGAGGGAAGGGTTGGGTAGGTAGGTGGGGAGTGTGAGGGGGATAATGGGGCAAAAAAAGCTCAACCATAATATAAGTTGGTCAAGGGGCTAGCACTGAGAATGTAAGTGCAGCATTGAGAATATAACCAATGATTCTGTAACATCCTCCTGTTGACAGATAGTAGCTGCTACTTGGTGTGAGGATTTAATAACATGAGTAACTGGTGAACAACTGTGTTGTGTACTTGAAACTAATATAAGATTATATATCAACTATATGTCAATAAAAAAAGTAAAAATAAAAAAGGAACAAACTATATTGTTCTGCTTCCAGCAGCCATACAGGAAAATATCATAATTCAGGGTGCACTAGGTACTCAGAAGGGTTTTATATCTCTGTAGTGGGGAAAAAATAATACTAGGCCAAACATAGTTCTGATTTCACCTAACAAATCTTGAAAATAAGGCACGAATGGAAACTGAGTTCAACTAACTGCATTTCAGAACAAAGCTCCAGAATAATTACAGAAACACAAAAATACCTAGCACCTAACACAGTAAAATTCACAATGTCTGACATTCAATCAAAAATTGGTAATCATGCAAAGAAGCAGAAGAATATGACCCATAGTGAGGAGAAAAATCAACCTACCAAAATGGTCCCAGAACTGAGAGAGATAATAGAATTAGCAGGCAAGGACATTAATTAAGTTTTTATAACTGTATTCCATATAATCAAAAAGTAAGTAGAGACATGGCAGATAAAAAAAAACAAAGCCCACACTAAACTCCTGGTGATGAAAAATACATTGGGTGAATTAACAGATTAGGCAATGCAAAAAAAAGTAAGTGAATCTGAAGACAGAGCAACAGAACCTATCCAGAACGAAACACAAAGAAAAAAACAAATCTAAAAAACGAAAAGTGTGACACTGTGCTTTGGGGCAGACAACGTCATGCTGCTTAATATACATGAAATTGCAGTCCCCAAAGGAGAGAAGCAGGAGGAGGCACAAAAAAAAATGAAGAATTACTGGCAAAGAAATTTCTAATTTGATGAAAACTACAAATCCACAGACCCAAGATGCTCAACAAACCCCATGGAAAAGAATGTGAAGAAATCACAATCCTTTAAAGAGCAGCATCTTTAAAGCATTGAGAGACAACACTGTGAGCCCTGAACTCTGTACCCAGAGAAAACACCTTTTAAAACTTAAGATGAAATACTTTTTAGGATATAAAAGTTGACAGAATCTATCATTTGTATTACAAGAAATGTTAAAAGTTCCTTTAGTTGGAAGGAAAATGATACAAATTGGCTATATTAATTCAAACAAAGAAATTAAGAACAACAGAAATGTAACTACCTGGAACAAATACAAAAAGACTTTTTACTTAGTATTTAGATCTCTGTAGAGGATAATTAGAGCTCCTACTCCTGGGGAGAGGGAATAAGCACACTTCGATCTGCGTCACTGAATGCCGCTAGAAAAACCAGAACAAAGTGCATGAAGCAGCTCTTTGACACCTTGATTAGCAGCCGGATTAGAGAAGACAAAAATTCAAAATACCACTAAACCCACGGTAAGTTAGCATCTTTCCCCTGCCAGTACACCCCGGTTGGGATTCAACGTGCCCGAAACCCATAAGTGGGCATCTGGCTGCAGACAGAGAAAGTTCCAGAAGCAGCCCAGTTCTAGCTGGAGGAAGTGGGAAGGCAAACCCTAGTGCTTGGAGTGAGTGAGAGAGCCTTAAGAACTTTCTTTCTCTCCCTTTACTCTCATCTCCATCCGCTGCCCCCCGCAGTGCCTTGGTGGCAGAAACAGCATCTGGTAATCAGAGCAGGCAGGAGACGTGGGGTGGGGGGGGACACGGCGGCAGCATCCTTGTGCAGTGGAGGCCGTGCCTTCAGTGGAGGCCAGCTCCCACTGCTGTCATGCTCTGCCTTCTGGTCACATGGCTCTAGTCCACAGCAGAGCTAGGTAACACAAGTTTTCGGACCAGACAGGAGCCCCAGGGAAACAGGGAAGACAAAGGAACTCAGGAAGCAACCCCATAATGTTGTTTATTATCACCTGGGTGCATCCCTGATATGCTTGTGCACAGATCTGACGCTATTCAGCATATCAAAGACTTTGAAAAGTGAGCTAACAAGCAGATGACCGCCCAGGCCCAGCCTCATCACTGGGTGGCACACGTGCTGGACAGATCACAGCGACACCGGCAGGCTTTGAGAAATGAACTGATACTGGACCCACAAAAGGTAGATGGGCACTTGTAACCTGACTAACTAGGGCTAATGCAAGAAAGAATTTAATACTAAAGCAGTTTTCAATATGCTCCGTAGGATTTAAATAACACCCAGAGTCTCATAAGGGAATATTCAAAGCTCCAGGATACAATTGAGTCACTCAGCAACAGAAGGACCCGGAAAGTCTTTGCTTTGACAGGAGAAGATTGGCGGCTGTTTCTGTTGTTTAAGCTAACACGGACACAAGGAAGATGCTGGAATTATCCAACAGACTTTAAAAGTTATTGTAACAATGCTCTCGGAAGCAATCATGAGCACTGTTGACAGCAGTGGAAAAATAAGTCTGAGAAAAGAAATAGGAAACATAAAGAAAATTGTAAGAAATTCAAACTTCAGTGTAAATAAAATTTTACTAGAAACGGAGCCATGCAAAAACATTTGTGTACTGTTTTATTGCAGCTTTTACACTACGACACAGAGGTTACAGTGGTCTTCCTGGCTTGCAAAGCCGGAAATATTTACCATCGGTCCACGTAGGAAAGCATCTGCTAGCCTGTTAGACTCCCCTGTGCAGTCAGAGTAGTTCACACAGTTGGATGGAGCCTGTACACCGGACCCTTTAGGTCTGGCCCTGCTCACCTTTTCCACCACTTCCTGATTACCATTCCTCGTCTTGAATTCTGAACTTCAGCCATCCATGCTGAATTAAACCCATCTCCCTGAGCTTCACATACTCTCTCACCTCTGGGTCCTGGCCATTCTCTGCTTGACTTTCTTTTTAGCTGAGCGCTCATCCCACAGCACATCCCATTTCCACTGGCTCTCCCAAGACTGACTTAGGCCCTGATGCACACTCTGAGTAGCCTGTGATTATTCCTACCATCTCACTTATCAAGCATGACTGCCTCTTTACTTGCCTCCCTCTCCCCTAGACCCTAAGCTCCTTGGGGGAGGGACCTGTGTCTGAGCCATTACTGTTTCCTCACTGCTCAGGAGTCTGGGACTCAATAAAGAACTGTTGCGTAAGAAAATAAATGCTATGGTGTCTTTGGGCTTATCGCTAATGCAAGAAAGAATTCTAGGAAAATAGTCCATCAAAAAATGTCTTAAAACTGTAATAGTTTAGCTGTTAGTCAGATTGCACTTTTAGAACACAAGCTCCACAAGAGCACAGTGTTTTGTCAGCTCATTGTTGATCTCTGGCGCCTGGAACAATGAAATAAAATAACAGGTGCTCAGTAATTACTGCCGAATAAATGAATCAGTGAGATCTCAAAAGCCAAATCCCTAAGGGAACTTTCTCAGATTTTGTCAAAGTTCGCTACTCTGGTTCTCATCAAGAATTATTCCTGGTTAACAGATAAATCAAATGGTAGAAAGGTTAAAGTAATACAATTTAAATATGCTTCATTAGTTTCCTCTCTCACACTACACACTTTTGTAATAAATCCACCCTTGATATTCTTAAGGTTAGACAGTTTTCCCAGCCTCTCTCAATCCCTCTAAGAAGTCTCCCTTTCACAGGGTCCACATGTACTAGACCCGAACAGGACATGAACACTTCTACACGTACTTTCGGTTGCAGAGAAGGACGTATCCAATGTCAAACCGCCCAGAGGAACCACCAGCTGACCTCCTGCCTCCCATTTCTTCCGATCAGATGAAACCGATTTTTCTTGCTCATATTCTTTGGCAGCTTCATGAACAATTATCTCACACACACCAGAGTGCTTTTCTTTTTCATCATCTTGAGCTTTAAGATTTTGATTTAATCTACGCAGTATTTCTCGCTTACTCTGAAAGAGTTATAGTGTTATATTTTAATATGTATATGATCAAGTAAAATGACTGACAGAGAAAATTTGAAAACTGTACCTACTGAAATAGCATTGTTAGTCTTCTGCATTTCTTCTGAGGTTTCCTGGGTATCAGTTAAACTGCTGTCCTTTAAACAAAGACAGTTACAGAGTAAGATATGATGTTATTTTAAAAGTCTACCTTAAAAGTTTGATAATTTTGTTACTTTTTGTTTTTCATTAACTTGTTCCTTGTGCATTTTTTTATTCCTGTAAAATGTTAACACAGCTTCCTTCATTATCAGCAAGGAGAAACAGTTAAATGTAATTAAGCAATAGACTTAATATATAGTAGAAGGACCAATTCTCAATTATTTGTCACACTCTAGAATTACTGATCACACATTTAATTATATTTTCTTTCTCTCTGGCACCTGATTTTGTTAATTTTAAGTCGATGGTAGAAATAAAAAAGAAAATTAATTCATAGACTCTCTTAATTAGAGGAAATTTTGTTGGATAAAGTTAATTCAAGATAGGCTGTGTTATTCTGAGGCTGTCCTCATGTCTCACGTAAATATTACTAAGCCATACTACTAAACAGAATTGAGAACTGGCTTTTCTCCCTAGGCAAAGAGAGTAACAATAATGAGTTCTGATCCTCTGTCCAATGATAATATACATTCTATCTGTGGATTAGTATAAGCATCATGATCTAGACCACCTAGGATTTCTAAATATGTGAAAAGAAGGAATTAGAAATTATGAAAGTTACAAACTAAACATATCTGGAAGACTCAGAGGGAGGGAGAGCGATTTTCAAAGTTGTAAGCAAGCAGTATTTACCAAGAAAACCATTTAGTTACACGGATTACAAAGATTTTGTAATATTTGAGAACATACAAAAGAGCATAGTGGTCAGTTTTAAAGTCATGTAAAGGAGACAAAGAGCATTTTACCCAGTAGAGCAGTCGGGAGTTAGCAGCTGCTACAACGAGAGAGATGGACAGCTACTGGAGCTGGGAGGCTGGGTGCCAGGGAGGGACCCACACAGCGGCGTCTAAAGTTGGGGTGAACAACGCAGCACATGCAAAGTCATCATCAGAGAGAAGGAGGCCGACCCTGCTGAGGAGCGGCACGCTCTCACGCAGAGTCCTTGAGCACAGCCAAGGGACTTGTACTTTCCCACTCAGTTTTAGTAAGATAAACATAAGGGTTGTAAATTACTGGTGTATCAACAATGTCAGCGTTGCCTGCAAACACCTGATTAAGTTAAAAAACTAAAGGGTAGAAACATTGACTAATAAGAAAGGAGAAAATCGGGTTAATGTGTTGTGTTATGTTACATGACTCAGTAGACTTCTTCTCTTCTGTCTGCTGAATTCAAGGGTGAAACTCCACATCATGAGTTCACTTCCCTCAGCCCCAGAAGAGTTTTCACGTTTTACATGGATACCTGACACACTCCCAAGTTTACACTCTTACTCGTGTGAGCTTCTCTGTTTCAGCATCCACACAGGATGACAGAGATTCAGAAGTAGAAGGTAAAAGAAATAATTGATAAGTTAAGTGTAATTGTACTGAGTCCTCTAACATTTGCTGTGCCTAAGATTTAAAATAAATGTAAACATGTATTGGACTATATTCCTAGAGTTAATTAAGTACCAAAGAGACATTATTTATTTATTTTCCCTATTTACTTATTTACTTATTTTACTATCATTAATGTACAATTACATAAACATTATGGTTACTAGACTCCCCCCATTAGCAAGTCCCACCACATACCCCATTACAGTCACTGTCTATCAGCGTAATGAGATGCTATAGAATCACTACTTGTCTTCTCTGTGTTATACTGCCTTCCCTGTATCCCATCCCCCCCCCCGCTACATTATGTGTGCTAATTGTATTGACCTTTTTTCCCCCTTATCCCTCCCTTCCCACCAATCCTCCCCAATCCCTTTCCCTTTGGTAACTGTTAGTCCATTCTTGGGTTCTGTGAGTCTGCTGCTGTTTTTTCCTTCAGTTTTCTCTTTGTTCTTATACTCCACAGATGAGTGAAATCATTTGATACCTGTCTTTCTCTGCCTGGCTTATTTCACTAAGCATAATACCCTCTAGCTCCATCCATGTTGTTGCAAATGGTAGGATTTGTTTTCCTCTTATGGCTGAATAACATTCCATTGTGTATATATGTACCACATCTTCTTTACCCATTCATCTACTGATGGACACTTGTTTCCATTTCTTGGCTATTGTAAATAGTGCTGTGATAAACATAGGGGTGCATCTGTCTTTTTCAAACTGGGCTGCTACATTCTTAGGGTAAATTCCTAGGAGTGGAATTCCTGGGTCAAATGGTATTTCTATTTTTAGTTATTTCAGGAACCTCCATACTGCTTTCCACATGGTTGAACTTTTTTACATTCCCACCAGCAGTGTAGAAGGGTTACCCTTTCTCCACATCCTCGCCAACATTTGTTGTTGTTTGTCTTTTGGATGGCAGCCATCCTAACTGGTGTGGGGTGATATCTCATTGTGGATTTAATTTGCATTTCTCTGATGATTAGTGATGTGGAGCATCTTTTTTTGTGCCTGTTGGCCATCTTAATTTCTTCTTTGGAGAAGTGTTTCTTCATATCCTCTGCCCATTTTTTAATTGGCTTATTAGCTTTTTGTTTGTTGAGGTGCATGAGCTCTTTATATAATTTGGATGTCAACCCCTTATCAGATGTCATTATGAATATGTTCCACTGATGGTGTCCTTTGCTGCACAGAAGTTAGTTTGATATAGTCCCACTTGTTCATTTTTGCTTTTGTTTTCCTTGCTTGGGGAGATATGTTCATGAAGAAGTTGCTCATGTTTATGTCCAAGAGACTTTTGTCTATGTTTTTTTCTAAGAGTTTTATGGTTTCATGACTTACATTCAGGTCCTTGATCCATTTTGAGTTTACTTTTGCATATGGGGTTAGACAATAATCCAGTTTCATTCTCTTACATGTAGCTGTCCAGTTTTGCCAACACCAGCTGTTGAAGAGGCTGTCATTTCCCCATTGTATATCCACGGCTTCTTTATCATATATTAATTGACCATATATGCTTGGGTTTATATCTGGGCTGTCTAGTCTGTTCCACTGGTCTATGGGTCTGTTCTTGTGCCAGTACCAAATTGTCTTGATTACTGTGGCTTTGTAGTAGAACTTGAAGTCAGGGAGTGTAATTCCCCCCTG
Source organism: Smutsia gigantea (assembly GCA_032199065.1). Lineage (NCBI taxonomy): Eukaryota > Metazoa > Chordata > Mammalia > Pholidota > Manidae > Smutsia > Smutsia gigantea. The sequence continues at coordinate 60,932 of JAVSCE010003648.1, read as the reverse complement.
CTTTATTCTTCCTTCTCAGGATTGCTTGGGTTATTCGGGGTCTTTGGGGTTCCCTATGAATTTTAGAACTATTTGCTCTAGTTCATTGAAGAATGCTGTTGGTATTTTGATAGGGATTGAACTGAATCTGTAGATCGCTTTAGGCAGGATGGCCATTTTGACAATATTAATTCTTCCTATCCACGAGCATGGGATGTGTTTCTATTTATGGGCATCTTCTTTATCTCTCATGAGTGTCATGTAGTTTTCAGAGTAGAGGTCTTTCACTTCCTTCGTTAGGTTTATTCCTAGGTATTTTATTCTTTTTGATGCAATTGTGAATGGAATTGTTTTCCTGATTTCTCTTTCTGCTAGTTCATCATTAATGTATAGGAATACAACAGATTTCTGTGTATTAATTTTGTATTCTGTAACTTTACTGAATTCAGATATTAGATCTAGTAGTTTTGGAGTGCATTATTTTTTTTTTAAGTGAACCTTTGTTAACTGTGAGAGCTGAGGTATAAAAATGCTCATGGCATTATTTTCAGTACATTTCTATATATGTATTATTTGCTCAATATTCTTTTAAAGAAAAAATATAGAGAATCATTTCGTACATGTTTATCTACCAGGTGGTGCTAGATAGCCACCAAGGAACAGTGAGGCTCCAATATTCAGAGTAAACATACACAAAAATCTTAAGAAGCAATTTTTTCCCTAGAGAGATCTAATGGTACATTAGGAATTATTGTAATTTCAGTAAATTTAATCCTTTTAATAATTTTTTGAGTTCCAAATTTTAGGAAACTTACCATACCCACTTCTTTCAAAGCAGAAGTGACAGAAATAACAGATCTCCTCTGTTGCTTTGATGGAGAGCCTCCTGCTTCATGCTGTCCCAAAGGCACAAATGTATCAGAACTCTTAACTCCTTTAGCCACCAGCTGTAATAAAGAATTTCAAGACATTGGTAAATTTATATTTGCAAGGAGATAAGATGATACATACAACCACTGTTGATCTGCTCTGCCCACAAGCAGCTTTTTCACTCCTCAACTTTATTGTGCAAGGAAATGGTCTAGGCTCTGGGGAAAGATCAGTGACTACAAAGAAACATCTCTGGTCTCAGATGTAAACATAATCATGTGTGAGTTGTATTAAATAACTCCTTCCCACTGCCCTAACAATATTTCATAAAATTATCTTAAAAGACAAACTGTTTTCTAAAAGATTAAATATAGTCTTCTTACTTTAACTTTAATCCATTACAACATTTGGTGGAAAGAAAACTATTTTACTTATTAACTTACACTTCAAAAAGAAATGCTTTTGTAACTTCTGCAAGTTTGGAACAACCTTCTTAAAGTCTGGACATCAATCACCCAATGTAAGAGCCCTCATAAAAATGTCAACATAAATGAGAACAGAAGTGAAAGGTACCAGTATTAAGAGTTACGTCACTAAAAAATCATGTTTTATTAATTTTTGTGTTCATTTTTATCTTGCCATTTTGATCATTAACAATGTAAAATGACTCTGAACATCTAATAAATCCAAGGAAATGACATTTACAGGTTAGCTCAGTAACATAGCAGCAAGTTTGCTCCCTACTTCTGTCTCTTCTCAAACCTGTCAAGAAGAATTTCTGGTGAGTATGTATTTCAAGCACAATATTTGTTGAGCATCTTCTAAACAGAAGGTAGTAATACAATTCAAATATTTTAGTCTTCTGGACTTCCACTTTATACCAGTATCTATGTTGTTCAAAAGAAGAGAGAAATAGCTAACATAGTACTAAGGCAGAAGAACAAAGTCCAAGGAATGAACTACCGAACTTCAAGACTCACCATTGAGGTACAGTGTGGTTCTGAGGAAAGAACACACACAGATCAAGGGAACTGAATAGAGCTCAGAAAAAGACCCACCAGATATACTAAACTGAACTTTAATAAAGGAGTAAAGGCCATTCACTGGAGAAGGACGGGCTTTTCAACAGTGGTGCTTGATAAATGGACATTCACAGGCAAAACCCAAAAGTGTACATAGAGACAGACCCTACACTCTTAACAAAAATAATTCAAAATTGATCATAGAACCAAATTAAAATGCAAAACTATGAAACTCTTAGAAGGTAAATTCAGACCTTTCAGATACAACATCAAAGGAATGATCCATGAAAGAGAGAACTTACAAGCTGGACTTCACTAAAACTGAAAACTTTTGCTCTGTGAAAGACACTGTCAAGAGAATGAGAAGACAAGCCACAGACTGGGAGAAAACATCTGCAAAAGACAAAGACATAAAGCACTGTCAAGTGAAATGTTTAAAAAAAAAACTCTTAAAACTCGACAGTAAGAAAACAAACAACCCAATTAAAAAGTGGGCTGAAGATCTGAACAGACACCTCATCAACGAAGATACATGGCTGGCGAATATGTGTATGAAAAGATGCTCCACATCATATGCCACGAGGGAACTGCAAATTAAAACACAATACCACTGTGCACCTGCTACGATGGCTGAAAGCCAGACCCTGACACTGAATGGCAACGTGGAGCCACAGGAGCTCTCATTCATTTCTGATGGAAGGAGACTGGGGCAGCCACTTTGGAAGAAAATTTGGCAGCTTCTTACAAAACTAAACTCTTCCCACATGGTAGGGCAATTTCTCTCCTTGGTATTTACTCAAAGGAGCTGAAAACCTATGTCCACAGCAAAATATGCACACAGATGTTAGAGGAGTTTGTGCATAACCGCCAAGCTTGGAAGCAACCAAGATGTCCTTCAGGAGGTAAAAGGATAAAAAATCTGGTACAAACATGGAATATTATTCAGTGCTAAAAATAAATGGACTGTCAGCCAAGCAAAGACATGGAGGGAGCATAAACGTACGTCACTGAGTATTAGCGGCCCGTCTGGTTCCAGGGGCTGGCGGAGGTGGGGTTGTAGGACGATGGGCAGGCAGAGACCAGAGGGTCCCCAGTGCAGAGGGAAGACTACGCTGCTGTGATGAAGGCTGCGTGTCACTCTACACTTGTGCACACCCACAGAATTTACACGACCAAGAGTGAGGCGTAAGGTGAACTAGGACCGGGGTGATGACATCAGTGCAGGCTCATCTACTGTAACAAGTGTCTCATCTGGTGGGGATGCTGATAATGGGGGTGGCCATACATGTGTGCAGGGCTGAGGATGTGGAGAATCTCTACACCTGTCTCTAATTTTGCCATAAACCTAAAACTGTTTAAACAAAATCAAGTCTTTATTAAAAAAAAGAAAAGAAAGATGAAAATATTGCTTTAATCCACAGTTAAGCACTGTTGTAAAAGTATTGTAATATTTAAGATGTTATTATAAATATCTCTTATTTTGAAACTTTATGATTGTATTATCATAGCATATATTCAAAAAAGGTACCATGAATTCCAAGGAAATACAACCAAGCTCCAATTGATTTTAAAGAAAGAAGAGCATTTTTAGAAAAGTATGTTATTTCGTGGAGACAAATTAATCTGTATGTACAAATCTTAACATTTTTATTTAAATCAGTAATTACTTCTCTACCACACATATTTATCAACTGTTTTATACTAATTCATTTAAAGAAGTGATATCTGCTATTTCAATAAGTAAATCTGATGAGAATTTTGTGAAAAAAGAAATACACAATATCTAATAGGAATTAGTCAATATATCCAAAGAGGAACCAAGTGCCCAGCACATGCTAGATGAGGGGTACACATAATCAGTGACATACAGTAAGTACGCGAGGGACAGACGCGCTGACTAACCTTACCGCGGTAATCATTCACAATATACACATGTACCAAATGATCACACTGTATCGCCCATGCAATGTCATCGGACGGTTATATCTCAATAAAGCTGGAAAAAAACCCAACATACTGTAGACCAGAACTAACTGCACTAATTTCAAACCACAATTAAGAAAAAGGTAAAGACAAAACAATGATGACACAAAACTTTCTCTCAAAGGACCATAATCTGGAAGAGAAAGGGGAACATATAAATCAATCAATATGTTACAGAAAAATAAAAGTAGATTAAGTGTGTGCTAAATGATCTGGAGATAATAAACAAATAAAACAAAAACCAGAAAAAGGACTATGTAAAGCCAAATAGGGGGCTGGTGAGAGCAGCCTTTGTAGAGCAGCCAGTCTCGACTGCCAGTCATTGTTTAAGGTCACAAAATACAGCTGAAGTAGGACAGTTCTATACTCAAATCCCAAAACTCACTTACTAGTCCTGTGATTTTTCATTGTTCTTAACCTCTCTGAACTTCAAATTTTCTCTCTCTAAAGTGGGAATGCTGTACTCATTATCTCCTTGCTATAGGGATTCAATGTGATAATGTATGTAAACTGCACAGCTGTGTGCCTAATAAATGGCAGTAATTAGTACAATTCAGCAGACATTTATTTAGTTTCTATTAAATAAAGTTATTTGGCTTAAACACTTAAAGGCTGGTTTTAGTCCTTGACAAAATAAACTTTCCCAAAGCAAGTTTCTGATCTCTAGAATGCAGAATAAAAAAAAACCTCCCATCTGTACATAATCAGAATTTAAAGTTTTAGGATACAGAAGTGGATAAGAAGCAGAAATATATGTTATAAATGCAAAAGACCCTAAGATTAAAAAGTAATTTAACTGTATGAATAAACAGGAGAGAGATTATCAATTTAACTAATTTTGCTAAAGAATTGCACCAACTTCCTTTCTCAACCTATGATACATTTTCACTTAGGCTTATAGAGATTATCGTAAAAGGCATTTCCAAGATTACTGGGTGGATGCTTATAATAAGAACATTAAGGAAACTCTTAAGAAAATATGTCCCCTATACACCCACTGCTCATATTCACTACACTTCATTTTCTATACTGTTTTTAATGCTTCTACACACATGCATACGTAATTCTTAAACAATTTAAGCAAGGCACTGGCACAGCCCTCTGAAATTGTAGACATGTGGTCTAAAAAATTTTAAAGCCTATATAGCGAATAGCATATTTGCCCTTATATGGCAAAAGTCACGTAAAGGGATTGAAAACGCTTTACCTTGACTTTATAATCTAAAATCATTAAGTATATTCAATAGAGATATTTCTGTGTTAACTTTAAGAGAAATCTAATGTAACAGCAACAAAAATCTCTTGATTGATAAAGTGCTGTGAGTTAAACAGGGTATGAGACCAGAGGTAATCAAATTCAGTACAGTAGAGGGTCATGCTAGAATATGGACGATCTCTATTAAATTCTCCTCATACTTTCATCTTTGTATATACAGAAGCAAATCTTTCCTTTTAATCAAAAGATGTTTTTAATAAAGAGAATGTTTCACACATTACTGCTGAATCTTCACTCTGTATTAATTTAAAAGCTCCCTGGCTGCTACAAACATGGCCAGTGACAGGTCTGTATATGACCCAGTGTGTAAGACAGTTACCAGCACCTTGTAACAGTGATCTTCAGCAGCCTTCAGTAGTAAATGCTTAATGTTCCATAATCAAACAAATGCTAGTTTTTCTCCTGAGAAGAACCTGAAATAATGAACAAGCAAAGAAACTCACACACATGAAATCTAACTGAAGAAAAACGGCAAACAGATCATTCTACTCTTAAAATTATTTAATAAAAGAACGATGTCAGTTACTGAAAATATAAAGGTAATTCAGAGTAACTACTGAGGCATGGCAACATCATTACAAGACAAGGTAACACACACGGTCACCCTGCTATTAGCACAGAACCTGGGCCTTCTGAGTAAACATCAGGGACACACACTTACTACCTGAATGTTAAGGCTATTCTATGTTAACCAGATCTTGATATAGAAAATAATTAGGTATTTTTAAATTGTCAAAAAAGAAAAAATATTAGACTGAGTCCTTAGTTCAGAAAGTTGATCCAATATGACAAACAAAGAAAAATTAAACTGAGAAAACAAAGTTTCACAGAAGACAAAAACAAAACCTTAAAAAGAAAACAATTTTGTGATGGAATCGATCATCCAGTTAAGTCTAGAATACATATTTCACTCTAAGCACATTTTTCAAAATTCAAAGTTTTCCAGGTATTTGCAACAGGAATAAAACACTGGCCCAAAAGCTTCCTTAGGGTCAAAAAACAAACTGCTTTAGGAGCTTTATTCCTCAACATTTTATCACCTGGTTCATAAATTCAAGATTTTTCTGTACCGCTTACGTATCCACAAAGATTTTTAATTACCACCGTAAAACTGCTTATTACCAGTCAATTTTACTATTTGCTGACAGATTGAACAGCAGTGCCACCAAATGACGAAAATAAAAATTTCACCAAGCAGTGAGGCCAAGTTTCTAAACACAAGAAACAATCCATTTACCTATTTTGGAGGCATAGATAAATACAAATGCTATTTCACCTCTATATGCTGAACGATTAGTAAGGATTTAATATGTATGAGGAAAATATAAAGTGACCTAACTTCATATTTTGAGAGTAAAACAATTTCACCTGTAACTTTATATAGCTTAAAGATACATCATGGCCAAATTTAATCAAATTCGTATTTAACTTCTCAAAACCTTGTCTTTGAAGAACCAAAACTATTAAAGTATTTCTGTCTGAAAAATATTTCTGAACTAGCATAGCTATGACACATTTATAAGGACACCTAAGAATAAGAACATTCCAGGGTAGCCAGAAGGAGTGTCTCCACAACAGAGGAAGTCTCACAGAGCAATCCAAAGAATAGGACAAAGACAGAAAGAAACAGAAATGAAATGCCCAAGATAAGATTAAACACAATTAAAAATAAACTCATCATACCCAAAATATAATCTGTGACCTAAGCAAGACAGAATTTCCCTAGTTCGATTTTTCACTGGATTTTAATTTTTAAATGTATTGCTACCCTTTTAAAAAATTGAGTCTATCCTCCTCCTGTATTTCACTCACAATATATACACGCTGGATGAGAAAGGCAACACTATATTATTTGGGAGAAAAACTCCTACCACAACACATTAAAATTATTCTCTATATTAAAGTCCTGTTTCACAGTATAATTTTTACTATTAAATGCGTCAAAAAGAAAAATTTACAAAATTGGGCCTTCATGCCAAAGAATCAGATTAAGGCAAGTTAAGGCAATGATTTTTACCATTTGTCAGATCAAAGATACTTTTGAGAAATGCATCAACATACATACAAATAATTAACATTTCAGGGAGTTAATAGTTCGAACTCTAATTTGAATACCATGTTAACCACTCCTGAGTGAGAGCAGTGGTCCTTTAAGTAAATATGGACAGATGAAGCCCCCATTCTATATCTAGATCATACCAAGTTAGTCTTTCTTTTGAAATAATTACTTGAATCCATTTTCTGTAGATTAAACTAGACTTAAGTGCTTACACTATGAAGACTATTTTTCTAGACACTTTAGACAGAGCAACATTAGAGGTCAAGCCTTTCATTTAGGAGAGGAGCAAACATGAGGCCAGTTCCCCAACAGGCTAGCCAACTGGCAGTGCTGAAACAAAACATCAGACATTCTGGTTCTCGGCCTCATCTGTTCCCTCACCGTAGCAGGATGCATTCACCAAACAGATGCTTACTCAAAATTCCTCTGTGCATACCTCTGAAATATCAGTGCCCACAGAATTTCCAATGAAAATATTTATTTGTGCCACTATTCACCAGGTACCAAGGGCATTTTACATGTTGAATCAGCTAAGGTTCCGTGGTTCAAATACAGAGGAACTCTGGAGGAAGGAAGGAAGTGAGTGGCGAGGGAAGTGGAGTAAAGAGCTGTAAGTGGGATTACAAATGCCAGGGGAAGCTGTCCAAAAGAACAGAAGCCAGTAGATGTGCCAGCTTAGGTGGCAGGGAGTAACTCATGGCTTCATCAGGTTCTCTCACTGGGCTGAGTAAACTCCAACCTGAACTCCTGTGATATTCTGCTTAAGCTTCAAGCCCTGGGATGGATTCAGCTGGTCTGCTTTAGATGACCTACCTGTACCCCAGCCAAAAGAAGATGGGACCCCTTTGATGGTCTTACCAGAAGTGCACACAATAAAATACTTCCCCCAAATGAAGATGGGATGCTCGCGTGCTGGACCTCAAGGGCCAGGCTCCTACCACAGTTTAATTCTGCCACCAGAGAAGTATTTCTGAAGGAGCATGAGGAAATACAAAGCTGTATCATACTAGAAACTAGTATTATCTGTCAATGATAAGTCACAAAAATGCCATTGTGTGCACTTTAGAACTAATATCTACCATTAAAAGAGAGAAAATACATACAGAGGAAAAAACCTTTACTCTAGTTTACACAGTGTAGAAGCAGACTTTCAGGGTGCTTTTCTTGGCTGTGTGAGAATGTTCTTCAAAGTGTGCAGGGTGGGTGTGAGGGGGCCTGGTGCAGCCGTCTGCAAGTAGAAACGCCTGGCTCCAGCTGGTCATCTGAGGAAACAGAACCGCGCTCCTGTGGGGTCCAGCTGCCTACTAACAACATCTCTAATGCTTGTTGTCATGCAACAGGGACGCAGAGCACCTGCTCAGGGCTGAACTGCATGGGACCTAATCCACACCACACACGAGCTGAAACATGGAGCCCGACGGCGCTTCCAACGGGCTCACCGCTCCAACCTCCACTGCCTCCTCTACCTGGGCCTCTCCAGCTCCTGTTCTCAGGGAAAGTCAGCTTAATGCTGGGCAGATCATGAGAGCAGCAGCTTTGAGACAGGCCCTCAGCACACATGGAATTCCAGTCCTCCTCATGTTCCTGAATCCTTCATGTCAAATATACACACCCTGCTGACGGCGCTGAAGCTCTGCCAGTGTTCAGTGACACCTGGCCAGGGGGCCCGATTCCAAGCTGATCTCACGATGTCTCTATTTAAACGGGTGAGGGTTAGGAATAAGACTAGAGATAAGACCATTCTGAGTAGCCAGAGACGGGGAGTGGGTAACCTTACAGGCCTGTATGGCAGGTCCAAAGAATGGGACAGAGACAGAAACTAAACACACAACAAAGAGTGAGACACGACAAAAGGAGGGACTCGTACCCAAAGCTCAGTCTGGCCCTGACCAAGGCACAGACTCCCTGGGCGTGCGGCCTGGACAGGTGCTAAGATATACGCAGACTGGGCACCGTGCTCTGCAATTCCGATGAAACTCAAGGTACCACAGCTCCATGTGCAAGCGAAGGACTGCAACCCAGGGATGTCAGCGCAAGTGCTGAGCACCGACAAGAGTAAGAATGCGACAGTCAACCCTGCGCAGCTACTGGACGACCAGGCTGACGTGTATGTCTTGGACAGCGGTCACGCTCCTGCTGAAGGGTCAGGGCAATGTGAAGCAAGCTGAAAAGGAAGCCTTTTTGGGGAGCTGTGCTTCAGAAAACCATTATACAAGGTGTACTCAAGGCCACATTCAAAGATGTTTGTGGGCTATGTTTCAGTCCATCAAGGGTGGATTTTGGAAAAGAAACACAATGGGAAAGCTCATGCTTGTGTTCTCTGAGATAAACTGACTTGAGTCGCTGGAAGCATAACATTCTGAATCACTAAAGGAAGAAGTTCCTACATGACCAGAAGAAAAGGAAACACCTCACGCTGATAAATGTGCTACCTCAGTATCTCACATGAAGTACTCACATGAGGCCAATCACAACATAACTACTCAGAGTTACTGTTCTGCCGTGTGGGGAATATACAAGGTGTGTGAACAGGTGGCACAGTGTGGCAGGTGAATTATATATATAGGCCCGCTGCCAAGACGGGGCGTACGCATGCATCCTGATGGCAACAGATGTGAGTAGCTGACCCTGGAGACTACAGGGTATCACAGAATCAAAGGACACAGGTGGCTATTATCAAATGCTTTGATGCCCCGAGTAATTCTGCCTAACAGGTCACATTTTAAAAATAAGGGTGATTTATGCTAAACCTAAGTTCATCATATTTAACGGACATATTACTATCCCAGCGTCACGTGCTATAGAGGCCGCTGGAGCGGGTTACGGGAGACTACACTACAACCAGGTGGCACTGGCCCTTAAAGCCCCTGGGTGGGCACTGCAGCCGAACACAAGGATGGCAGTGGCCCGTGTGCCAAGAGGAAGCTGCCTGTAAAGAACACAAGAGTTTCACACCAACTCATCCTGAGAGAAGGTTTGCCCCAGTGGGCGAGTCAGCCTAGGATGGAACAGGCTGGGCCTACAAACCCGAGGGGATAAGAGTAGGTTGTCCCCACCCGCTGTATGTGCATGCCGCCGAAGGTAGGCTCACACTATTTTCAAGATTAAGGTACTTTCCAAAGGGATTTGGGTAATAAGAGAAATCACTGGCTCTGACTATGAAGGTGAATTATTTCTACCTCTGATGAATTTGGTTGCTGCAACTTTCTCTTGGTGACAAGCCGGTAAGTCAGCACAGTAATTGTTTCACTCTCATGCCCTATTTGTGCATTCTCTGAAGCAAAGCACACGGACTGAAGACACAACCGGAACAGAATGATAACCTGAGCCAGGTGCGGTCCTGGCCTGGGGACAGGAGGTCACAACAAGGCGCTCCTAGGGGAGAAGGGATGCATCGCCCATCACTGTTTCACACCCGAGCCCATTCCCTCAGTCTGGAGGGAGGAAAGCAAAGGGAAACAAGCTGAGAGGCCACTGTGACTGCACTTTTCAAACCAAAGAGAAAAACACAGCTGCCAGAGGATGACGAAATCAGCGCAGTTATAACCTCAGGTCACTTTGAACAGAAAACAAGGGCATCAACAAAAAACTCCAAGACTTAATCTGATTCCGGAGCCTGGTTTCTCCCACTCATTGTTCTCTTGCAGCTACACGGCTCTTTCTCACTAGGCATCTGGCAGGAAGAGAACTGCCTTGTCTGCGCACCCATGGGGGGACTGAGAAGAATTGTGATTGTATTAATAGACACACAAAAAGACATTTCAGAGAATTCTGGGAAGATGGCAGCGTGAGCAGGGCAGAGGAAATCTCCTCCCAAAACCATATATATTTATGAAAATACAACAAATACAACTATTCCTAAAGGAGAGACCAGAAGATACAGGACAATACCCAGCCTGCATCTACACCTGAGAGGACTCGGCACCCCGTGAGGCAGATAAGATATGGAGCCGTGTCCCGGCGGGACCCGAGCACTCCCCCACCCAAGCACACTGGCGGGAAGAGAGGATTCAGAGCCGGGAGAGAGTGGAAGTACACACCGCGAAATAACCAGGCCTGGCAATCTGCGCCAAGAGCACTGACACACATCGCACGGTGTAGCAGAGATTGGAGAGGCAGAGGGTGCAGGATCCGAGCCGGGGAACACACTGGGTCCTCGCATCTGGCTCCCCAGGACAAAAGAAAAGCGTGTGTTTTTTTTTTAGTGGTCTTAAAGAGATAGGGGCCCAACGGAGGAGTAGGATCATCCCAGCACATTCAGCCCAGCAGGCTGGGAGTCCTGGGGAATTTCGGACACGTTGGCTGGCGACTGGGAAAGAGTAGCCACACTGAGACTTCCCACAGAGATCAGCAGCTTCCCATTCATTCCGCCTCGGCCAGAGCTACAAAGGGCCCTGCGGAGCAGCGTGGGCACGGATGAGGAATAGTGGAGCAACAGCGCCACATATAGCATCCCCACAGAATCTACTCCCGGAGGGCGTTTTTTTTGTTTGTGTGTTTGTTTGTTTTGTTTTTTCTTTTTCCTTTTCTTTCTTGTTTTTTTTTTCTCTTTTTAAAGTCTTAAAGAGTCCAGCTGACATATGTGGCAACTACCAGTGACCACTTCTATAGCCATGAAAAGACAGAGGAATATGGTCCAGACTAAAATCAACCAGACAATCCCAGAGAGGGAGCCTGAAGGGATGGAAATGCACAGTGTTCCTGAAAAAGAATTCAGAATAAAAGTCATAACCATGCTGATGGATCTATAGAGAAATGTGCAAGAGCTGAGGGAGGAAGTGAGGGAAGTGAGGAAAGACAATGCAGAAATCAGACAAGCGATCGATGGGCTTAACAGCAGACTGGATGAGATGCGAGACACTGTTAATGTAATAGAAATCAGAGAATAGGAATACAGAGAAGCTGAGGCAGAGAGAGATAAAAGGATTTCTAGGAATGAAAGAATATTAAGACAACAGTGTGACCAATCCAAACAGAACAATATTCACATTATAAGAGTACCAGAGGAAGAAGAGAGACAAAAAGGGATAGAAAGTGTCTTTGAAGAAATAATTGCTGAAAACTTTCCCACGCTGGGGAAGGAAATAGTCTCGAGGTCCACGGAAGCCCACAGATCTCCCAAAACAAGGGACCCAAGGAAGACAACACCAAGACACATAATAATTAAAATGGCAAAGATCAAAGATAAGGACAGAGTATTAAAGGCAGCTAGAGAGAGAAAAAAGATCACCTACAAAGGAAAACCCATCAGACTATCATCAGACATCTCAACAGAAACCTTACAGGCCAGAAGAGAATGGCATGATACATTTAACGTAATGAAACAGAAGGGCCTCGAATCAAGAATATTGTATCCAGCACGGTTATCATTTAAATATGATGGAGGGATTAAACAATTTCCAGACAAACGAAAGTTGAGAGAGTTTGCCTCCCATAAACCACCTCCACAGCATATCTTAAATGGACTGCTCCGGAGGGAAGCACTCCTAAGGCTAAAAAGGTGTCACCAAAGAAAATAAAATCATAGCAAAGAAAGCACACCATACAAATACTAACTAAAGGCAAAGAATAAAACACCTAGTATATAAAGAATGGAGGAGGAACAATAGGAAGGAAGAGAAATAAAGAAACATCAGACTGTGTTTACAATAACGTAACAAGAAAGTTAACTTAGATTGTCAGGTAGTAAAGAAGCAACCCTTGAACCTTTGGTAACCACGAATCTAAAGCCAGCAATGGCAATAAGTACATATCTATTGATAATCACATTATGTACGTGGACTGAAGGCACCAATCAAAAGACAGAGTAATACAATGGATAAAAAAGCAAGATCAATCTATATGCTGCTTACAAGAGACTCACCTCAAACCCAAAGATATACACAGACTAAAAGTGAAGGGATGAAAAAACATATTTCATGCAAACAACAAGGAGAAAAAAGCAGGTGTGGCAGTACTTGTAACAGACAAAATAGACTTCAAAACGAAGAAAGTAGGAAGAGATAAAGAAGGACATTACATAATGACAAAGGGGTCAATCCAACAAGATGATATAACCATTATAAATATATGTGCACCCAACACAGGAGCGCCAGCATATGTGAAACAAATACTAACAGAATTAAAGGAGGAAATAGAAAGCAATGCATTCATTTAAGGAGACGTCAAGACACCACTCACTCCAAAGGATAGAACAACCAGACAGAAAATAAGTAAAGACACAGAGGCACTGAAAAACACACTAGAACAGATGGACCTAACAGACATCTACAGAACTCTACACCCAAAAGCAACAACAGGATACACGTTCTTCTCAAGTGCACATGGAACATTTTCCAGAATAGACCGCATACTAGGCCACAAAAAGAACCTCAGTAAAGTCAAAAATATTGAAATTCTACCAACCAACTTATCAGATCACAAAGGTATAAAACTAGAAATAAATTTTAGAAAGAAAACAAAAAGGCTCACAAATACATGGAAACTTAACAACATTCTCCTAATTAATCAATGGGTTAACGACCAAATCAAAACAGAAATCAAAGAATATACGAAGACTAATGACAACAACAACACAAAGCCACAGCTTCTGTGGGACGCAGCAAAGGCAGTTCTAAGAGGAAAGTATATTGCAATCCAGGCCTATTTAAAGAAGGAAGAACATTCCCAAATGAATAGTCTAAAGACACAATTACTGAAATTGGAAAAAGAAGAACAAATGAGGCCCAAAGTCACGAGAAGGAGGGACATAATAAAGATCAGAGAAGAAATAAATAAAATTGAGAAGAATAAAACAATAGGATAAAATCAATAAAACCAAGAGCTGGTTCTTTGAAAAAATAAACAAAATAGATAAACCCTAGTCAGACTTCTTAAGAGAAAAAGACAATCTACACACATAAACAGAATCAGAAATGACAAAGGAAACATAACGACGGACCCCACAGAAATACAAAGAATTATAAGAGAATATTATGGGAATCTATATGCTAACAAGCTGGAAAACCTAGAAGAAATGGACAACTTCTTAGAAAAATACAACCTTCCAAGAATGACCAAGCAAGAAACAGAAAAACTAAACAGACCAATCAGCAACGAAATTGAATCGGTAATCAAAAAACTACCCAAGAACAAAACCCCCAGACCAGATGAATTCACCTCTGAATTCTACCAGACATATAGAGAAGAAATAATACCCATTCTCCTTAAAGTCTTCCAAAACATAGCAGAGGAGGGAATACTTCCAAACTCATTCTATGAAGCCAGCATCACTCTAATACCACAACCGGGCAAAGACCTCACCAAAAAGAAAATTACAGACCAATACTCAACAAAATATTAGCAAACCGAATTCAAAAATACATCAAGAGGATCATACACCATGATGAAGTGGGATTCATCCCAGGGATGCAAGGATGGTACAACATTCGAAAATCCATCAACATCATCCACCACATCAACAAAAAGAAGAACAAAAACCACATGATCATCTCCATAGATGCTGAAAAAGCATTTGACAAAATTCAGCATCCATTCATGATTAACACTCTCAACAAAATGGGTATAGACGGCAAGTACCTCAACATCATAAAGGCCATATATGACAAACCCACCGCTAACATCATACTTAACAGCGAGACACTGAAAGCTTTTCATCTAAGATCGGGAACAAGACAGGGATGCCCACTCTCTCCACTGTTATTCAACATAGTACTGGAGGTCCTAGCCACAGCAATCAGACAAAACAAGGACATACAAGGCATCCAGATTGGTAAATAAGAAGTCAAATTGCCACTATTTGCAGATGGCATGATATTGTACATAAAAAACCCTAAAGACACCATTGCAAAACTACTAGAACTAGTATCTGATTTCAGCAAAGTTGCAGTATAGACAATTAACACACAGAAATCTGTTGCTTTCCTATACACTAACGATGAACTAACAGAAAGAGAAATCAGAAAAACAATTCCATTCACAATTGCATCAAAAAGAATAAAATACCTAGGAATAAACCAAATAAAGGAAGAGAAAGACCTGTACTCTGAAAACTACAAGACACTCCTAAGAGAAATTAAAGAGGACACTAACAAATGGAAATGCATCCCATACTCTTGGCTAGGTAGAATAAATATTGTCAAAATGGCTATACTACCTAAAGCAATCTACACATTCAACGCAATCCCTATCAAACTACCAACAGCTTTCTTCAATGAATTGGAACAAACAGTTCTAAAATTCATATGGAACCACAAAAGACCCCGAATAGCCAAAGCTATCCTGAGAAGGAGGAATAAAACAGGGGGAATTACACTCCCTGACTTCAAGCTCTACTACAAAGCCACAGTAATCAAGACAATTTGGTATTGGCACAAAAACAGACCCACAGACCAGTGGAACAGAACAGAAAATCCAAACATTAACCCAAACATATACAGTCAATTAATATTTGATAAAGGAGCTTTGGAGATACAATGGGGAGATGACAGCCTCTTCAGCAGCTGGTGTTGGAAAAACTGGACAGCTACATGTAAGAGAATGAAACTGGACTACTGTCTAGCCCCATACACAAAGGTAAACTCAAGGTAGATCAAAGACTTGAATGTAAGTCATGAAACCATAAAACTCTTAGAAAAAAACATAGGCAAAAATATCTTGGACATAAACATGAGCGACTTCTTCATGAACATATCTCCTCGGGCAAGGGAAACAAAAGCAAAAATGAACAAGTGGGACTATATCAAGCTGCAAAGCTTCTGTACAGCAAAGGACACCATCAGCAGAACAAAAAGACATCCTACAGTATGGGAGAATATATTCATAAATGACGTATCTGATAAAGGGTTGACATCCAAAATATATAAAGAACTCATGCACTGTAACAAACAAAAAGCAAATAATCCAATTAAGAAATGGGCAGAGGACATGAATAGACACTGCTCCAAAGAAGAAATTCAGATGGCCAACAGGCACATGGAAAGATGCTCCACATCGCTAATCATCAGAGAAATGCAGATTAAAACCACAATGAGATATCACCTCACACCAGTGAGAATGGCCAACATCCAAAACACAAACAACAACAAATGTAGGCGAGGATGTGGAGAAAAGGGAACCCTCCTACACTGCTGGTGGGAATGCAAATTAGTTGAACCATTGTGGAAAACAGTATGGAGGTTCCTCAAAAAACTCAAAATAGAAATACCATTTGACCCCGGAATCCCTCTCCTAGGAATTTACCCTAAGAATGCAGCAGCCCAGTTTCAAAAAGACATGCACCCCTATGTTTATCGCAGCACTATTTACAATAGCCAAGAAATGGAAGCAACCTAAGTGTCCATCAGTAGATGAATGGATAAAGAAGAAGTTGTACATATACACAATGGAATATTATTCAGCCATAAGAAGAAAACAAATCCTACCATTTGCAACAACATGGATGGAGCTAGAGGGTATTATGCTCAGTGAAATAAGCCAAGCTGAAAAAGACAAGTATCAAATAATTTCACTCATATGTGGAGTATAAGAAGAAAGAAAAAACTGAAGGAACAAAACAGCAGCAGACTCACAGAACCCAAGAATGGACTAACAGTTACCAAAGGGAAAGGGACTGGGGAAGATGGGTGGGAAGGGAGGGATAAGAGGGAAAAAGGGGCATTACAATTAGCAGACGTAATGTTGGGGGGGCATGGGAAGGGCTGTACAACTCAGAGAAGACAAGTAGTGATTCTATAGCATCTCACTATGCTGATGGACAGTGACTGTAATGGGGTTGGTGGGGGGTACCTAATGAAGGGGGTAGTTTAATAACCATATTATTGCACATGTAATTGTAGATTAATGATACCAAAATAAATAAATTAATTAATTAATTTAAAAAATGGTAGCAAAAGGGACAACTTAAAGAAACAGGGTAAAATAAGTGCGTAAGAATAAAGACTTCTTCCCAGTTCAAATCCCTGCTCCGCAATTACTGGAGATGTGGCAACTGTTTTACCCTTTCTGCATCTTCTCTGTATAGATGTAAAGGAATTAAAGCAATATAGGTGTGGTGGTTGTAATGTGACTGGCACACAGTAAACTTTAGCAATCAATAAACCGTAGGAGCTGTTGTTATATGTCATGACTACTTGCTAATGATAGAGGAGCATGCAAAAAACCTGAAAACTAACTGAAAATTGGTAGAATAGCAAACCAACCCATCGCATGAGTTGAAAACAAACAATTTCTCCAACTATCAGCAATATTCTTTAGGAAATCAAAAACCTTTAAAAACAGAAAAAAATTATAAATTATCAAGAAATAACCTTTGTAAGAAATGAAACAAATATGAGTTAAAAATGATCAAAATTGAGTAAGAGGTGTAAAAGAAACAATGAGTAAATATAGATATTTAGTATGTTCCTGGTAAAGACTACTAAAAACATGTTGATTCCTCTTAAGTTCATTCGTAGGTTTAAGGTAATACCCATCAAAATTCCAACAGGATTTAACAACAACAAAAATTACCCTCAAATATATCCAGTAAAGAAAAAGAGCAGATAACTAAGGAAAACAAATGTAAGAAGAAGAGTAAAGGGGGCATGAGGAAATATACTCTAAGGCCCTAGGTACTGCAACGAGCCGGCAACAGTGGGATAGACAGACAGACAGAGTGACGGGCGTCGTGCTTCAGTGTCTCAAAGGCAGCGCTGCAAACTGGCAGTGCAGGGAAGGGGCAGCCATGCAGTGGTGTTGGGGCTTGAGACTAATTAAAAATAGAATGGATGAACAAATGACTTAGGTTCTCACCCCAAATCAAACCCCAAAATAACTTTCATATAGATTATCCTTAAATATAAAAGAAAGTGAGCGGTGGGCGTGGGGGGAGGAGAATGAACGCGCAGCCTCCAGACGGAATCAGGGAGCTGTGACGCGGGTTGCGCGGAGCCCGGCACTGGGCACCCAGCGGGTCTTACATGCTCGTCCCACGCTCGCTTTTCTCTCTCGTAGGCTTCCCTTCTCTTTCGCTCCAGCTGCTCCTTCAGTACCGCGGCGCGGGCACTTGCCTGGGCCTGCGAATAAAAACGGCCAACAGAATCAGACACCAGAAAGAGGGGTGAAGGGGCTTTTGGCTCTTTCCGAGCCTCTGTCTGCTTATCAGCCCGAAGGAGTTAGGGCGGTGCGTGTGACGCGAGCTTACGGTCTTGGCCCCAGACCCGGGCTCCGCACAGCTGCGGCTCTGTGTTTGCTGAATGAAGGTAAATGCAGGTACACCTAACAGAAATACAAATGCAAAAATTCTAAACTATGATTGTTATACACCGACTTCATCCATCTCCACAGACACAGGTAATTGCAGCTTTCATTTTCAAGGTCACCATTTTTTCTTTGTTAGGTTACTTGTGTGACAGTTTAACATATTTGTGCAACAGTTTCATCAAACTGCTCATATATCATAGATGTAAGATAATAAAGAGAGAAAAACGCTATTTTTCTGAAACCAAAAGTTAGGCATAAAGGGGGAATGAAAAATTAACTTCAGAAAATTAAGGTGATTTAACTGCCCAAGACTTAAGAACACAACCTTCTATCTTGGGTCTCAATTTTCTCTAAGAAAACCTGTATCACTTCTAGCCTGTACCTTAAGCATTTCCACTTTCTTACGCCGCAGGTCAGCTCCCTCACTTCCTTCTTGTCCTTCCGATTCATCAGCTTCGTTCTGCAAAATAAGTGGATAAGCAAGCCACTTAGGCAGGAGCCTTAAGTTCAGCACAGAGCTCTGTGGAGGACAATATGAATAAACCAACACCTAAAAATGTAAAATGGTGAACTGTTCACTGCTGTAATCTTCCCTCACAGCTGCAAGCAAACTCTCCACAACTATCAATTCACAGACAAAGGGAAAAAGATAAAAAGGAGAACTGTACAAAATGCACCATGTTACATGTCCATGGCTACTAACATTTTCCTCTCAGAATTCCTCTGAAACAAATGGTCTTATAATTTAAGATCATTTAACTAAGGCTGACTCTCCCTACGTACAGTCCTCTGGTCTTTACCTTCCGCTGCCTTCATCAATTTCACTTTGCGCAGCATTTCACCCTAACCCATCGTGGCAGGATTCAATTTTTGTAAACACTGACTTCCAACTTGCCTTTTCTCCACGAAGTTTGGCTCTAATCTGCTGGCGCTCATTGAAATTCTGCAGTCTTATTTGTCTCAGCCTTGCCAGATAAACCTACAGGGAGAAAAAAAAAACATATTTTAATCTAAAAGAAAAACTATCAACATCGTTACTGCTAAAATTTTTTTAATTTAAAGAAAAGGGTTAATTTGAACACAACAAATAAAAATTTTGAAATCTGGTTAATGGAAATGTATTATTAGCTTTCAAGTGTTTAATTTAGATCAACTTATTTCTGAAAAGAAATACATCACAAATTTTTAATTTTATCAAAAGAAAAGAAATTGAACTCAGAATACTGAAACAGTTATGGGGCAAAATTATGACACAGCATGTCAGTCGAAATATATTAACAGGTCCCTGCAGACCTACAAAGTCCTCAGATAATTGTTAAGAATCGAAACCATGCAGGAAAGGAAGGCAATAAACTCAAAAAATGGCGATGTGGCGGAGGCAGCGAGCATGCAGGAGGCGTACCTCTTCCTCTTTGTTTCTCGGCTTCCCTCCTCTTGAAGAGCTGGGCCTGCCTCCATACAGAGCTGCCAGCGTTTGCAGGATCCCCTGTTCATCATTTAATGTACTAAGTTTAAGGAATGACTAAGACCACATCAGCATCTTAACAGGAATATCCAGGTGCCACTTCATCGCTTTTGGCAAACGCTGACCACTTTCGATACACTGATAACCAACCCCAGCATTTTCCTCTATCAACTTAGCCAAAACCTTCAGGAGTACAGAAGGAAGCAGCTGACCCCCAACATAGTCACTCAGGACAGAGACCAGCTATGTTTTATTAGCTGTTTTTTAAACAACTTTGGAGGTTAGCTAAACCCCAACTCAGAGTTTTCCTCCATAAAGGGACAGTCATTTTCACATGTATATGTTTACTAAATACTAAATATTAAATACACACACACAACATAAAATATCTGAGCTTAAACTCTTTACATTCAGGCACATCCTAATCTTGCAAATGATCATACCTAAGTGTCCATCAGTAGATGAATGGATAAAGAAGAGGTGGTACATATACACAATGGAATACTATTCAGCCATAAGAAAGAAAGAAATCCTACCATTTGCAACAACATGGATGGAGCTAGAAGGTATTATGCTCAGTGAAATAAGCCAGGCGGAGAAAGACAAGTGCCAAATGATTTCCCTCATTTGTGGAGTATAACAACACAGCAAAATTGAAGGAACCAAACAGCAGCAGACTCACAGACTCCAAGAAGGGACTAGTGGTTACCAAAGGGGAGGGGTGGGGGAGGGCGGGTGGGGAGGGAGGGAGAAGGGGATTGAGGGGTATTATGTTTAGTACACATGGTGTGGGGAGGTCACGGGGAAAACAGTGTAGCACAGAGAAGGCAAACAGTGAATCTGTGGCCTCTTACTACAC
Organism: Smutsia gigantea; assembly: GCA_032199065.1. NCBI lineage: Eukaryota > Metazoa > Chordata > Mammalia > Pholidota > Manidae > Smutsia > Smutsia gigantea. The sequence goes on along the minus strand of JAVSCE010003648.1, from coordinate 40,178 downwards.
TGATGGACAGTGATTGCACTGGGGGGGTTGTGGACTTGATAATATGGGTAAAAGTAGCCACCACATTGTTTTTTCATGTGAAACCTTCTTAAGAGTGTGTATCAATAATACCTTAATAAAAAAAATTTTTTTAATGATCATACCTAACTACAAACTGATTCTTTTTTCTTTAACATAGTTTATCATGAACTTGGAATTATCTCATTAGAAGTTACTAATTTTATCTTTCCAAAAAATATTATCAGATTGTCAAGTTACCCACTTTCTCTTCCTTCAGCACAAAACTATGCTTCAAGTTCCTCCCAACTTACAGAAGTCCTCAGTCCCATTTCCGTAAGTCTTTTATCAGCTTGTTGAAAGTGTACTTTTCATATACTTCACCTTTGGTTTTCCTGCTTCCCAGGAAATTTTTTTAACTTATTTTTTTAACCCCTCCAATCAGGTTTCTGATCCCACTGTCACCCTATATTTTTCTAAATTTACCAATGATCCCTCATTCACAATTCAGATGGACCCTTTTGAGCAAATTTGGCTATTAATATTTCCACTGCAAATTAGTTTTGACTGAATCCACTTGATTTACAGAAGTATTTTTACTTTCTTAAAAATCATGTTTAGTGTAGAAGAGTTATAAAATAAATGTAAGTCATTCATAAACCTACCATCTGAGAAACTTAAAAGTTTAAGGGTATTCCCTTCCAAATCTCTTTCTATGCATATGTATGAGTATATATATGTATACTTTACAAAATTGGGATTGTGTTATAGTTATTCTGACTTTTTACTTACTGTAAATCAGCATGTTAGTTAATATTAATACTGAGTCTCTTCCCACATTCAATATCCTTAAAAACACTATTCTTAACTGACTATATAATATTCGTAATATTCCTGTAACTCATATATTTAAAAAAACAACCTCCCTTCTCTTTCAGTGTGTGTAACAGCACTCTCTCCTGGGCCCTTCCAGGCTTCACTATTTTCCGTAGGCTCTTCTCCTCCTGGGCTCCTCACTGAGGTCGGTATTTTCTAGAGACTCATTCTCTGGCCTGCCTTCTCCTCTCATTCCCAGGCTTCAAGACATGTTGCCAATTCCCAGATCTAAACCAACCTCACAGCCCTTTTCTTTTTGACTTCTGTGTAAGTTCACCTGACATCTGGACAACTCTACTCTTAACAATGTAACAAAACCAGCTCCATCTATAAGCCTGACTTCATGTTCCTTTTACTGCACGGCCTAATTCTCACCTCGGTCGCTGGGCACAATAAGCCGCCCCCATCAGCCCGCTGGGAGTCACCTCTGCCTGTTTCTCCTGTCAGCCAATTGCCAATTCCATGCCCTCTTGACTCCATCACGCATCCCCTTCGTTTCTGCCTTGGTGCGGGCTCTTCTCTTTCGGCTCCTTCCCGATTTATAATCGTCTCGTCTCACAACCCCAACTATTCTCTACGATGCAGTCACAATCATCTTCCTAATATGCTCTCGCATCAAACCCCAGCTAATCTTCCAGAATACAATCCTCCTGCTGAGCGGAAGGTAAGGCTGCTGGTGGCCTGACCACCTCAAGCCTCATCTTTGCCCCTGTGCGGTCCTAAAGCCCGCATGCAGCCACAGCTACCTGGGGTTTGTAGACTCTGCCATGATCGCACCCGTCTTCTTAAAATGGCGAACTCTACTCATCTTGCAAAAAGCAAATCAATGAGCCACCCCTGGAGAGCCCTGCCTGCGCCTCCCCTGGTGAGCTTAGGGACCACCGACCTCAGCCAGCCCCGCAGCACCCCGGGGTGTCAGCACGGCGGAAGGTGGGACTGTGATGGCCAGGAACAAGGGCCACAACAGGCTCTGCAACCTGTCAGCTCACCTGCCTGCCAATGCCACCTAGCTACTGCTGACCTTCAGCAAAATCACTGGAACTTCCTGTACACCTGGGTGTAAAAATACTGCCTACTCCGTGGTGTGCCGGGCAGACAGCATAACCGCAGGGGCCAGCTCTGCCTGCTCTTCCAGCGGGGCAGGAGCCATCTGCCCACTCGGTTTCTTCCCTCTTCAGGGAGCGCTTGGTGCTGGCTTGTCCCTACTTGAGCTCTTGGAATATAGATCAAAGAGTAGGGAAGGTGGAGAACAAGCAATAGGCAGGGCCAGGTGAAGATGTGAGGTGGACTCTCAAGATGTCCTGGGCTAACTACAGAGTTACAGGAAAGTGGATGGAGGGCTGAGCACTGCTTAATGGACTGCGCTAGAGACTATGTCCTCCCTTCATGGTATTTGAGAATGAGGAGTAAAAAATGCCGAGTTACTGTGAAGCGATTTTTCTAATGTTTTAGTCTGAAATGTTATAGATTCACAGAAGGGTGATGTGTACAGGCGGGTGCTGAGCACCCTTCATTAGTCTCCCCCAATTTATCACCTTGAAAAACCACAGTATGCTATCAAAATCTGAATGGGCCCTGGTACAAACAACAGAGATTTCACCATTATACACACACACATGTGTGCATCTGCATCAGTGTGATTTTATCATACATATAGCTTTCTGTAACCATCACTGTAATCAAAATACTTAACTGTACCAGTACTCTAACACTTCATCCCTAACAGCATCAACTTAGCAGTGTGTTCTCCATCTATAACTGCATCTCACGAGTTATTTATATATGGAATCCTACAGGGTGCTGCCTTTCGAGATTGCTCTTCCCTCAGTACTACTTCCAAGGCATGGACGCACACAGCCATGGCCGGCCCACCTCACTGCTGAGCAGCACACCACGGCACAGCTCTGCCATTTTTTGTTTTTTTGACCACTGAGGGACATTGGGGTTGTGTCAGGTTTTTGGCTGTTTGAGTAAAGTTGCTAAGAACATTCAAGTACAAGTTCCTGAGTGAAATTAAGTTTTCTCTTCTCTGGGATGGATACCCAAGAATGGGGAAATACCTGCTATTGGTAGGGCAAATCCATTTTTAATTTGAAAATGGCTGAAAAACTATTGTGCGGAGTGGCTGTATCATTCTGCACTCCTACCAGCAATGTGGGTGGTACATTTCTCCACATCCTCACCAGTATTTGTTTTTTATCACTATTTTTTGTTTTAGCTATTCTGATAGGTGTGTAAGATACATTATTGTGGTTTTAATTTGCATTTCCCAAATGGCTAACGATGATTAACACCTTTTGGGTGTTTATTTGCCATCTTCTCCAGTGAAATGTTTAGCATATGCTTTTGCCCATTTTCTAACAGGATTCTTTGGGTTTTTAATGTTGAGTTTTGGTGACTCTTTATATTCTAGATACAAGTCCTTTGTTGAATATGGGGTTTACAAATATTTTCTCCCAATCTGTAATTTGTATTTTCTTCCTAACAGGGTCTTATGCAGACCAAAAAGTTTAAATTCTGATGAACTCCAGTTTATCAAATTTTCCTCTTATGGATGTTTTTGGTGTCAGATGTAAGAACTCTTTGCTAGTCCTAGGTCATGAAATTTTCTTTTTTTCTAGAAGTTTTGATTTTGTTTTACAAAAAAGTGCATGATCTGTTTTGAGTTGATTATAAAATGGGAGGTTTAGGTCCAGGTTATTATGTTTGCTTATGGATGGAGATCCAATCTCCCCACCACTAATATTGAAAAGGCAATCACTCCTCTCTTAAATTGCTTTTGTTTCTTTGTCACAAATCACTTGGGCATATTTTTGTGGATCCATTTTTTGGTTTTCCATACTGTTCCATTAATCTGTATGTCTACCCCTTCACCAGTACTGTACTGTTGCGATTACTGCAGCTATAAGTTAGACTTAACATCCGGAAGTCATTCTTCCCATGTTATCCTTCAACACTGTTTTGGCTGTTTTAAGGCCTTTCTCTTTCTGTATAAATTTTAGAATAAGCTTGTCTGTATCTATAAAAAAATGTTTATGAGATTTTAGTAGGAACTGCATTAAACATATAAATCAATTTAATAAGATCAATGTAAGATGCCATTGTTAATTACATTGAGTCTTCTAACTCATGATCTCCAAGTACAAAGGTCTTCTTTGATTGCATCTACATGTTGTCATTTCATCACACAATTCCTACATGTTTTGCTAGATTTTTTTCATTTTCTTTGGAATAACTGTAAGTGGTATTGTGTTTTTTTATATCAGTTTTTATTCATTGTCAATGTATAGAAATTCAGTTGATTTTTGTGTATTGATTCAGTATCCTGTTAAGTATAAAGAATTCATTTTTAATTCTAGGAGTGTTTTTGTGGAACCCTTGGGATATTCTACATAGATAACCATGTCAACTGGAAATAGCAATAGTTGTATTCCTTCTTTTCACACCTGTATGTTTTATTTTTCTAGCCTTATTGCAATAACTAGAAACTCCAGTATTATGTTGAGTGGTGAGAGCAAACATCCTCACCTTTTCCCCAACTGTAGAGAGAAAGCATTCAGTTCTCAAAGTATGAAGTTAGATCTAAGTTTTTTTTTAGATATCTATTATGAGGTTGCTGACATTTTCCTCAGTATACTGACAATTTTTATAATGCATGTTGAAGTTTGTCAAGGGAGTTTTGGCATAAATTACTATAATCACATGATTTTTCTTCTTTAGCCTGTTGATATCGTGGATCACAATGATTTTCTAATATATGAAATAGACTTGCATTTCCAGACTAAATTCCACTTGGTCATGACTGAATTCAATACCAAACTGTGTTAACTCTTTGAATGTTTGGTAAAATTCTCTAGTGAAACCACCTAGGTATGGCGATTTCTTTTCTGACAGCTTTTTAATCATAACTTCAATTTTTAAAATAGTTATAGGGCTATTTAAGATCTCTATTTCATCTTGGCTAAGTTTTGATAGTTTGTGGTTTTTGAACACTTAGTCCATTTCTTCCAAGTTGTTGAATTTATGAGTGTAAAGTTGTTTGTTATTATCCTTACTCATTATAAGATCTGTAGTGATACCCCTTGTTTTATTCCTGATACTGGTAATTTGTATTGTCTTTATATTTTTGTCAGTTCTGCTAAAAATTTATCAATTTCATTTTTTATAAGAACCTATTTTTGGTTTTCTTAAAAACCTCAGTAGTTTTCCTGTTTTCAATTTCATTGACTTCTACGCTTAATGATTTCTTCATTCTGCTTGCTTTGGGTCTATTTAGTTCCTTCTCAACATAGGAACTTAAACTACTGTTTTAAGACTTTTCTTCTTTTCTAATGTAAACACTTTGTACTATAAATTTCCCTCACATTAATGCTTTAGCTGCATCTCTCAAATCTGTACACGTTGTGTGTCTATTCATTCAGTCCTACACACTTTTAACTTTCCTTTTAGATTTCCTCTTTAGCCCTGTATTATTTAGAATTGTGTTGTTTAATTTTCAAGTGCTTGTAGATTTTGTCGTCTTTCTATGATTGATTTCTAGTTTGGTTCCACTATATTCAAAGAGTATATTCTGTATAATATGATTCTTTTCAATTTGTTAAGGCTTGTTTTATCATGATGCATATGGTTTATCTTGGTGAATGTTCGAAAGGCACTTGAAAAAAATGTGTATTATACTATTGTTGGGTAGAATGTTCTAAAAATGTAAATTAATCTTGACAGCTTGTGGTGAAGTTTAGCTGTTCTATATCCTTGCTAACTTCTGTCTAACAGTTCTGTCAATCACTGAGAGTGGGTGTGTGAAGTACCCAACTATACTTGTGGATTTGTTTCTTTCTTTCAGCTCTATTAATTTGTGCTTTACCTATTTTGAAACTCAGTTGTTTGGTGTATACCCATTTAGGACTTTAACAAGTCCTACTGGACTGATTCTATTATTATTATTCTCTTCCTTCCCATCCCTAGTGATTTTATTTACTCTAACAATAAATTATTTTAATTTATTTCATTTGAGAATGTCTTTATTTTCCCTTCATTCCTGAAGGACAGTTTCATCAAATATAGGATTCAGGATTGAATTTTTTTCTTTCAGTGCTTGAGAACTGTCATGCCGCCTCCTCCAGGACTCCATGGATTCAGAGGAGGAATCTGCTGTCACTCAGATTGGTGCCGGTTCACAGGTGATGTGTCATTTCTCCCTAGCTATTTTAAGATTTGTTTTGCCTTTTACTTTCAGAAGTTTATTAATATTTTTTAGTGAAGACTTCCTTAAGTTTATCTGGGGGTTTCCACAGCTTCTTGAATCTATAGTTTGTTTTTCACCAAATGTGGAAAGTTTTCAGCCATAATTTCTTCAAGTATTTTTTCAGTCCCACACTTCTTTTCTTATCCTTTGGGCTCCAATAATGCAAATGTTAAATCTTTTCTTATTGTCCCATACGTCTGTAAGACTGATTGTTTTTTTCAGTCTTTTTTCTGTTGCTCAGACTGAGTAAATTCAGTCGATCTGTCTTCAAGTCCAATGATTCTATCTTCTGCCATCTCCACTCTATCAGACTATCTGGTGTATCTGCAATTTTGGTTTTTATATTTTCCAATTATGTAAGTTCTATTTGTTTTTTTTTAACTTCTATTTCTTCACTGAGATTTTTCCCATTTTCAAATTTATTCAAAATAATGTTTGCTTGTTAAAGCATTTGTTTGAAGCAACTTTAAATCTTTGTCAGATAATTCCAATATCTGATTCATTCTGATACTAATGTCAGCTCAACCTCCTTTTTCATTCAGGTTGTGGCTTTCCTGGTTCTTGGTATAAGTGATTTTTAAAATTATAATCCAAATATTTCAGTTATTATGTTAGAAGACTCTTGATCCTTTTTATATCTCTTATTTTAGTAAGGAGTAGCCTCATTTGGGCTTAGAATTTAGGTTCTGGCCTAACTTTTGTGGGATTTAGTTCCAATGACAGTTTGGTTTTCTGAAGTTTTGCAGTGTTATTCTGGTCTGCCTCATTGCTCTGGTACTGGTAGAGCTCCTGCTCGATCCCTTCAGGTGCTACCTTATGAAGATAGAAGTTGCTTCCCTAGCCACCTGCTATTACTGGAAGATCTACTGAGAGTGGGAAGCAGATATCACTGGGCCTGGTCTCCTTATGTCACTAAGTGGAGAGCATGGAGACACAGGGCTTTGTGACTACTATTATTGAGGGTGGATGGACTCACCTGCTAATGCCCTAGTTGTTGAGAGGAACTGGGATGGTCCAGGGCTTTGTTGCCACTGATGGGTCAAACTGCCCTCCAAATCACCTATCCCTGCTCCAGTTGTGGAAGAGGGTTAACAGTCTGAGGCTTCACAGCTGCACACAGCTTAAACCACTCACCAGTATTTCTCTATTGCAAGTACTGGGATTCCTCTTTCCTATAATTTGGTGAATGACAGCAAAATTGTTTTGTTTTGGTTTGTTTTTGTCTATGTCTATGGTAGATCTGGGCTGCATCTGGGTCTAATATCCAGTCCATGATATAATATGGGAGATAAAAAGAAAACCCAGGAACCAGACTGTTATTCCTCAAGTGTTGAGGTCCATAGCCAGTTTATCCTTTTTCCAGCATTTAGGATCCTATTATTATTGTATGTTAAGCAATTTCCAGAGTATTTAATTGTATTTAGAAGGGAGCAGGAAAAAGTGAGTCTATACCATTGTGTTCTGTAAGTTACTTTTCAGTAGCTAGAGTTTTTGCACTGCAGTATACTCTATGATACAACCAGTACAATCGGGGTTCAACATTTACACAAGATTGTTGTAAAGACTAAAAAAAATTGTTATGGGCTGAATCGTTCCCCAAATATTCATACACTTAAGTCCTAATAACTAGTACCTCAAACCTTATTTTGAGCTAGGATTTTTATGTAGTCAAAATGAGATCATTAGAGCAGGCCCTAATCTAGTATGACTGGTGTCCTTATAAAAAGGTGAAATTTGGAGACAGATACCCACTCAGGGAGAACACCATGTGAAATGAAGGCAGAAATCAAGGTAGTACTTCTACATGTCAAGGAATGCTAAAGATTGCCAGCTGACCACCAGAAGACAGGGAAGAGGCTTGGAGCAGATTCTTTCACACAGCTCTCACAAGGAACCAGCCCTGCTGACATGCTGATCTTGAACTCCTACCTTCCAGAACTGTGGGATAATAAATTTCTGTTGTTTAAGCCACTTAGTTTGTATATTTTGTTAAAGTAGTCCTAGCAGACTAATACAGAGATATTGTGTGTAATTGCTTAACATGGTGTCTGGCATAGTAAGCTTTCAATAGAAGTTGTTATTATTACTTAATTGTTGGTTTAATTGTCTATCTACTTCATTGCTTATCAAATTCTCTTGTTGACACCAAACCCAATATATTGCAGTCATTAAGTGTTTGTGTAACACTAAATGAATGAATGAAAGAATGAATGAGATGTTTAAGTGTACATTATTAAAGGCATTTTTACATTAGCATAATACAGAATGATTTAAGATGAGTTCAAAGAAATATTTCTCAAGAGAAATAATACTGCTTAATTTTTTATAAAATTCAGAAGTTTTCCTTTAAGTTATTCAACAGAAGAAAATCAATAACCAAGAATAATTCTTATACATGTGCACAGAAGACATACAAGAATTTTCAAAGCAAAACTGGAACCAGCCTACATACCTGTTGTCATGAGAACTAACTGTGGTATATTCACACAATGGAATATTATACAGCTACATTCAACTACATGGAAGAATTTTAGAAAAACGTTGAATGAAAAAAGCAAGTCCCAATCTACAGAGTATTATATATTTTTACAGTGCTCAAAAATAAGCAAAACAAACCAATACACTTTGAAGGTACATATACATATTTTAAAAATATTTTTAAAGTATTTTAAAAATCTATAGGAATGATAAATCCAAAATTCAAGACAATAGTTACCTCTGGGAGAAGACAGAGGAACAGGTTAGGATGGGGGGTGGCATACTATGACTTATGGGCTAAATCCAGACCACCACCTGTGTTTGTATGGCACATAAACTAAGAATGGTTTTCCACATTTTTAAATGGTGGACACAAATGAAAAGAATAATATTTCATGACCACATATAAATTATATGAGACTGAAATTTTGGTGTTCATAAGTAAAGTTTTACCAGAACTCAGCCACTCACTCATTTACACATAGTGTATGGTCGCTGTGCTGCGATGTGAGTTAGTTGTTGTGATGGAGACCTTGCAGTTTAGAAAGCCTGAAGTATTTACTGCCTGGCTCTTCACAGAAACACACTGGCCAACCCCTAGATTAGGGAGCAGTATATACACTGAGCTTAGTGTTCTACTTCCTGGGTATACTCTTTTGCTTTACAATTTACACATATATTATGCGCATCACTTTCTATGTACCAAACATATTTTAAAAGGACAATAAGGGAGTAATTTTTAAAGAAGAACTAAAAAAATAATCCTTTAAAAATAAACAACTTAGTGTTGAAGAACTGATTTATTATTAAGATACTCTGTAACACAAATCATCAAACTATAATGCAGTCAAATCTAGCCTGCTGCTTGATTTTGTAAATAAGGCGTTACTAGAACACAGCCACTCCCCTTTAGGGTTCCCTACCAGGGTAGAGTTAAAAGGTTCCAAAGGACATCATGTGGGCTGCAAAGCCTAAAATATTTAATATCTGCCCTTTTATAGAAAAAGTTTGCCTATTCCCTGCTCTGCAAAAGTATCACGTCTACAAGTTTTACCTAAATTAACGCAAAAACTAATATGGGATTTAAAAAGGACCAGAGAGCATAGTAAAAGAGTTGAAAGCATAATCTTGCAAGCCAACAAACTGAACTTGCATACTGCTTCTGGACCTACTCTTGTAATCAGGCTGAAGGAGCTAAAAGCTGGGTCTCTGGCTCCTTGCAGGCCGCCAGCAGCAAGATAAGGAAAACCGGGATGCAGAGGGCAATGCTGTCTAGTTTGTGCCTGGAGTTTAGAGACAGAAATAGTCCAAAGACAAACCAAGGAGAGGACCTAAAGGTCACAAGCCTTAAACACTCCCTTTCAGATTCGCCAAAGTCACTGCAGCTCTGCACACAGCTGGCTCATAACTTTGCTCCGAACTTGAGAGATGGCACGATCCTCATCCTTCAGGCAAGCAGGACGTCATGACCAGACCTGTGCTGATGGGCGTCAGCCCACGGAGGACAGGGAGTCTCGGGCCCCTCAGACCCTCACTGAGGCCTGGAGAGCCTGGGGTTATCTGTCAAGTCCCGCTCTCTCCACTCCCGTGCCCTCCGGCATAAAAGGAGTGTGAAATCAACCCTGAGCTAAAACCCGTCTTTAGGACAACAGTCCTCTGCCTCCCAGCCCGCCAGCCTGTTGACTAAAACTCTGCTCGTCTGTCTCTTGGTGTCCTGGCTGATCAGGAGGCGGTGGGACCCGCTGTTCACAGTCACACCAGGTGATCTGGGGGAAAGCACTGATGACTGAGCCGGTTTCAAGACCTCTGATTCAGGAACAATAACCCCACCCCAGAGAATTATTCTCAGGATTAGATTCTCAGTAACTTCAGTTAATTTTTGTTAATACTGTTCAGAAGAAAACAAACTACTTGGCTAAAGTCTTCTTTGTTAATTTTCCTAACCTGCACTTTTTGAAAATTTCAGTTACCTCAAAGGGAAAAATTTGAATTTGTATATGAGCATATGAAATTATTTTGAAATCTATGGTTTCCATGATAACAATTCAACCTAAAAATTATTTATGTTTCAAATGCTTATTCATAGGTCAGGGACTTCAATTTCATTTTGCCATAGAAACAATGTTGTAATTTATTATGAAGCAGTTAAAAGAATATACTGATCAAATAATATGTAGCAATTTTCCAATTCCAAAGGACTAATCTTTAAGACTCAGAACTTAATCTTAAATATTTAGGTTTGGTTATTTATGGTGTGATTTTTTTAAACTATTAGAAAACACATACTAGGTTTAAGACCTGCATCCATTACGATCTTTCTAATATCGCTTCTCTTTATCAGTAAAATGGAGATTTTATGAATAGTTATAATAAGGACAAACCACAGTGTAAATGGGTATATATTTTCAAACTGTAGAAACGAATCATGGGTATTGATAATTATCAATGGAAAACATTAAGTGCTTTCTTAAATCATAGATGTCGATTTTTTTCTTGAAAAAGATTGAAAATTTTGTATTATTTTAAATATCCATCATTGTATTGTACCATAGGTAAGTTATTATAAAGATCTCAGCAGTTACAATGAGAAGGAAAAATTGTCACAGCCCCAAAACATGCATTAGTGACCATCTAAAATTAGTCCCCACCCAACACCAGTTCCTATTCACATCCATGGTGCTGATCGATCTTCTCCCTGACTGTTGGCTGCTATGTATTGACTGACAAAGGAAACTGCAAATCTGGCAAAAGATGAATGATTTCATGAAGGTAATGACACTGATAACTGCAAAATTGTTCAAATCACATGCAAAATCATCTACGAATATGACAGGATTAGATAAGTGAATAAAGGAAAACTGCAACAAATTACATTGTTGTTCCTTCAAAATATTATATTACATATTAAAGTATTAAAAAATTAAGGAACGATCTTTGGAAAACTGCCAAAGTCACAGCCACTTTTGCAAAAATGGCTCTCTTTTATAATATAGTTATAAAAGCAAAACATAAAATACATGGAGGGTATACCATCTTTCACCATTTCTAATAGGAATATTTTTTATATTTTAACATCTCTGAAATTGGGTATATCTTATAATTAATGGCATCTTATAATCTTACAAATTGTTGGCCAGGTAGCAGTTACAACATAGATGTTATTGCCTGAATAATGCATGAATTTTGTTAGTTTTTTCTTTCTTGTTGTCATAAATGGACAAAATCCTCAAAGTTTCAATTTAAAAAATCACTTACAGATTTGTTCAAGAGGAAGTATGAGACCTAGTAGTTGTTGAAAAACATTCCATTGATTCCTTCCAATAAAAGCAATAAAGAGTTAGCATTAAAACTTGTAGACTGGTGGGGAAAATCCCAGAGACAAAACTGTAGTACTCTTTTAAGAAATGTTGAAATCTCAACTCTACTTGGTGGCATAGAGGGTAATATTATTTGAGAAAACATGAATGTCAATGGCCTTAATTTTAAAGGAAATGAATGGAAAATGAAATTACAAATGTGAAGTTGATTTAGGAATGAATACCTTTATCAATTTATTTCATTCATATTTTCCTTGTTATGTACACACAAGTATGATATAATAAAAAATGTAAATCTAAAATAGGTATTTCAGCAAGTATAAAATAAAAAGGTCAAAAGATAAAAAGCATTGCATCATAGTTAACTTACAACATTTTTTTCTCCTTTAATCACATGTAAAATAACAATGTGCCTTATGATCCTATCTTGGATTTAATAAAAATTATACAACTCTATCAGAAAACTTACAATCCTCCCCAAATTAATTACTTTCAGAATTAATATAGACTTGCAAATATAACCAAAATTCTGATAAACATAAGACAAAAGAGTTTTTAAACTGCATTTTTCAAGGTACAATCCCAATCAAATCTTTTTCCACTCTTTACTACAAAATACAGATCTCTATTTTAGCTGGATTTACTTTAAGTGGTCTTTTTCCAATATTAACAATGCTGAGTTAAGGACAGACTCCTACACATTACAAAGGTTTGAATGACTTAGAATATCACTGAGTTACTGTTCTGACAGACTTCTGATAATGTTTTCAAAGTACTCCACGACTTGTCTACCATTCTCCTCTCCCCCCTCCACACTTCACCTATCCAATTTATTAATTAGAGCTGATAAACTCTTTGAAGGGATCATGTCTTACTGCTGTACCCTCAGCCCCTAATAATGGCTTGCACAACACAGATGTATAATACATACTTGTTGCACAGTATAATTTTCTTAAGTGATAATACAATGTTTATACTATGAAGTTGCTATGAAGACAAATGAAGGCCAAAAAAATCAGAAAGCTTTTGTAAACCACATAACATGCTTGTTCATATTAATGGCAATTATTTCTATAGTTACTCATCATCTCCTCCACAGCAGGAAACCAATTCAGTGGTACCAAAAACATGTTTACTCTTCCCCTCTGAACCTCTCCTACATCCTCTGCAACAGTTTCCAAGCCAATAAAGCCACAGAAAGGTATGAACGTCTCTCTCCAATAAGACAAGGGATATGGATTTCAGGTAAAAATTAAAAACAGCACTTCAGGGAACTGCACATAGTCTGGCATTGCTAAAGTTTAAGGGATGAAAAAAACGTATCAGAAGAACCAAGAGCACTAAGAAGGCCAAAGGATGGAAGCTGCGCGCTAGGCTAGAGAGGTTTTAATTAACCCTCCGAGCAATGAAGAACCACTCAGGAACTTTAAGCAGATGAGCAAATCGTGTTCAATTTTGCTTTAGAAAGATCAGTTTGGCAGCTCAAGTAAAAGATGCACTAGAAGGATCCAAGATTAGAAGTAAAGAGACGAAAAGACCAGCAAGAGGTAAGGACCTCACTAGGGCAGAAATGATGAACACAGAGGAGAAGGGCACAGGCATTCAGAAGGCAGAGGTATGGGGTTCAATCGCTGCTTAGACGTGGGCCGGGAGGGACAGGGGCAGGGAGAAGATGCTGACAGACAGCCTGGCTCTCCCGGTAACCCTGTCTCTCCGACTAGCGCGCTCGTCCGGAGACTCCCCATGCTCACTCAAGTATGCAGGCAGGTCAGACAAGTCCACGTGGCAAGGAAGCTCAGGCGGTCTTGAGCAACGGCGGGAGACTTCCAGCCAACAGCCAGCAAGTAGCTGGGGCCCAAGCCCCGAACCCCAGGACATGAGCTGACGCGCCAAGAGGAGTGAGCTTGGCAGTGAACCCTTCCCCCCGCCGGGCCTTCAGGGAAGCGTGCAGCCCAATGACCCTGACTGCAGCCAAGTGAGACCCTGAGCAGAGCACCTGGCTGAGCTCTGCCCGGATGCAGGCCCTGGCGGGGGACACACACGTGTCGTTAAAACCCACCAAGGACAGTACTTCCGAGAAGATGGCGGTGTCAGCAGGGCGGCAGAAATCTCCTCCCAACACTATATTTATCCATGAAAACACAGCAAATACAAATACATCTATTCCTAAAAGAGAGACCAGAATACACAGGAAAAAGTGCACAGCGTGCAGCTACACCCAAGAGGACTCGGCACCCCAAGAGGCGGGTAGGATACGGAGCCACGACCCAGCGGGACCCGAGGACTCCCCCACCTCAGCGCACCAGCGGGAGGAGAGGATTCAGAGCCGGGAGGGAGTGGAAGTACACACCGCGAAGTAGCCAGCCCCGGTGATCTGCGCGGGGAGCGCTGACCCACATTGCGCAGTGCAGCGGAGATTAGAGAGAGAGAGGGGCAGGATCAGAGCGGGGAACGTGCCAGGGTGCTTGCAGCCGGCTCCAGGAAGGAAAAAAAAAAAGCGCACACTTTCTTCAGCAGTCTTAAAGAGACAGGAGCCCAGCGGAGGAGCTGGATCGCCCCTGCACACACAGCCCAGCAGCCTGGGAGTCCTGGGGAGTTTCAGACACCTTAGGTGGCGACTGGGGAAGCGTAGCCATACTTACACTTCTCACTGAGATCAAAAACCTCCTATTCGTTCCCACCCCTGCCTGAGCGAAAAAGGGCCCTGAGGAGCAGCGCAGCCATGGCTGCGGAATAGTGGGGCAATACAGCCACCTACAGCATTCCCACAGAATCTACTCCCGGTGGGCATTTTCTTTTTGTTTGTTTTCTTTATTGCTTTTTCTTTCTTTCTTCTTTATTTTCTTTTTTTTCTCTTTTTAAAGTCTTAAAGAGCCCAGCTGACATACGTGGCAACTACCAGTGACCAATTCTATAGCCATGAAAAGACAGAGGACATTGGTTCAGACCAAAATCAACGAGACAACCCCAGAGAGGGAGCCGGAAGGGATGGAAATGCACAGTCTCCCTGAAAAAGAATTCAGAATAAAAGTAATAACCATGCTGATGGACCTACAGAGAAATGTGCAAGAGCTGAGGGAGGAAGTGAGGGAACTGAGGAAAGAAAATACAGAAATCAGACAAGTGATAGACGGGCTTAACAGCAGACTGGATGAGATGCAAGAGACTGTTAGTGGAATACAAATCAGAGAACAGCAATACAGAGCAGCTGAGGCAGAGAGAGATAAAAGGATTTCTAGGAATGAAAGAATATTAAGAGAAATGTGTGACCAATCCAAACGGAACAATATTCGCATTATAGGAGTACCAGAGGAAGAAGAGAGACAAAAAGGGATAGAAAGTGTCTTTAAAAAATAATGCTGAAAACTTTCCCTCACTGGGGAAGGAAATAGTCTCGCAGTCCATGGAAGCCCACAGATCTCCCAACACAAGGGACCCAAGGAAGACAACACCAAGACACATAATAATTAAGATGGCAAAGATCAAAGATAAAGACAGGGTATTAAAGGCAGCTAGAGAGAGAAAAAAGATCAGCTACAAAGGAAAACTCATCAGACTATCATCAGAATTCCCAACAGAAACCTTACAAGCCAGAAGAGAATGGCATGATATATTTAACGTTATGAAACAGAAGGGCCTCAAACCAAGAATATTGTATCCAGCACGATTATCATTTAAATATGATAGAGGGATTAAACAATTTCCAGACAAACGAAAGTAGAGAGACTTTGCCTCTCATGAACCACCACTACAGGATATCTTAAATGGACTGCTCTAGATGGAAGCACTCCTAAGGCTAAAAAGATGTCACCAGAGAAAATAAAATCATAGCAAAGAAAGCAGACCATACAAATACTAACTAAAGGCAAAGAATAAAACACCTAGTATAGAAGAATGGAGGAGGAGGAATAAGAAGGGAGAGAAATAAAGAAACATCAGACAGTGTTTACAATTACTTAACAAGAAAGTTAAGTTAGATTGTTAGATAGTAAAGAAGCAACCCTTGAACCCTTGGTAACCATGAATCTATAGCCAGCAATCACAATAAGTACATATCTATCAATAATCATCCTGAATGTAAATGGACTGAATGCACCAATCAAAAGACACAGAGTAACAGAATGGATAAAAAAGGAAGACCCATCTATATGCTGCCTACAAGAAACTCACCTCAAATCCAAAGATATACACAGACTAAAAGTGAAGGGATGGAAAAAGATATTTCATGCAAACAACAAAGAGAAAAAAGCAGGTGTTGCAGTACTTGTATCAGACAAAATAGACTTCAAAACGAAGAAAGTAGCAAGAGATAAAGAAGGACATTACATAATGATAAAGGGGTCAGTCCAACAAGAAGATATAACCGTTATAAATATATATGCACCCAACACAGGAGCGCCAGCATATGTGAGACAAATACTAACAGAATTAAAGAAGGAAACAGACAGCAATGCATTCATCATAGGAGACTTCAACACACCACTCACTCCAGAGGACAGATCAACCAGACAGAAAATAAGTAAAGACACAGAGGCAGTGAACAACACACTAGAACAGATGGACCTAACAGACATCTACAGGACTTTGCACCCAAAAGCAACAGGATACACATTCTTCTCAAGTGCACATGGAACATTTTCCAGAATAGACCACATACTAGGCCACAAAAAGAACCTCAGTAATTTCAAAAATATTGAAATCCTACCAACCAACTTCTCAGATCACCAAGGTATAAAACTAGAAATAAATTTTAGAAAGAAATCAAAAAGGCTCACAAATACATGGAGACTTAACAACACTCTCCTAATTAATCAATGGGTTAACGACCAAATCAAAACAGAAATCAAAGAATATATGGAGACTAATGACAACAACAACACAAAGCCACAACTTCTGTGGGACGCAGCAAAGGCAGTTCTAAGAGGAAAGTATATTGCAATCCAGGCCTATTTAAAGAAGGAAGAACATTCCCAAATGAATAGTCTAAAGACACAATTACTGAAATTGGAAAAAGAAGAACAAATGAGGCCCAAAGTCACCAGAAGGAGGGAAATAATAAAGATTAGAGAAGAAATAAATAAAATTGAGAAGAATAAAACAATAGAAAAAATCAATAAAACCAAGAGCTGGTTCTTTGAAAAAATAAACAAAATAGATAAACCCTTAGCCAGACTCATTAAGAGAAAAAGAGAATCTACACACATAAACACAATCAGAAATGAGAAAGAAAAATCACGACAGACCCCACAGAAATACAAAGAATCATAAGAGAATATTATGAGAATCTATATGCTAACAAGCTGGAAAACATAGAAGAAAAGGACAACCTCTTAGAAAAATACAACCTTCCAAGAATGACCAAGCAAGAAACAGAAAAACTAAACAGACCAATCACCAGCAATGAAATTGAATCGGTAATCAAAAAACTAACCACGAACAAAAGCCCCGGGCCTGATGGATTCACCTCTGAATTCTATCAGACATATAGAGAAGAAATAACACCGATTCTCCTTAAAGTTTTCCAAAAAATAGAAGAGGAGGGAATACTTCCAAACTCATTCTATGAAGGCAGCATCCCTTTAATACCAAAACCGGGCAAAGACCTCACCAAAAAAGAAAATTACAGACTAATATCCCTGATGAACGTAGATGCAAAAATACTCAGCAAAATATTAGCAAATCGAATTCAAAAATACATCAAGAGGATCATACACCATGATCAAGTGGGATTCATCCCAGGGATGCAAGGATGGTACCACATTCGAAAATCCATCATCATCATCCAGCACATCAACAAAAAGAAGAACAAAAACCACATGATCATCTCCATAGATGCTGAAAAAGCATTTGACAAAATTCAGCATCCATTCCTGATTAAAACTCTCAACAAAATGGGTATAGACGGCAAGTACCTCAACATCATAAAGGCTATATATGACAAACCCACAGCTAACATCATACTTAACGGCGAGACGCTGAAAGCTTTTCATCTAAGATCGGGAACAAGACAGGGATGCCCACTCTCTCCACTGTTATTTACCATAGTACTGGAGGTCCTAGCCACGGCAATCAGACAAAACAAAGACATACAAGGCATCCAGATTGGTAAAGAAGAAGTCAAATTGTCACTATTTGCAGATGACATGATACTGTACATAAAAAACCCTAAAGATTCCATTCCAAAACTACTAGAACTAATATCTGAATTCAGCAAAGTTGCAGGATACAAAATTAACACACAGAAATCTGTTGCTTTCCTATACACTAATGATGAACTAACAGAAAGAGAAATCAGAAAAACAATTCCATTCACAATTGCATCAAAAAGAATAAAATACCTAGGAATAAACCTAACGAAGGAAGTGAAAGACCTGTACTCTGAAAACTACAAGACACTCCTAAGAGAAATTAAAGAGGACACTACCAAATGGAAATGCATCCCATGCTCTTGGCTAGGAAGAATAAATATTGTCAAAATGGCTATACTACCTAAAGCAATCTACAGATTCAATGCAATCCCTATCAAACTACCAACAGCTTTCTTCAATGAACTGGAACAAATAATTCTAAAATTCATATGGAACCACAAAAGACCCCGAACAGCTAAAGCAATCCTGAGAAGGAGGAATAAAACAGGGGGAATTACACTCCCTGACTTCAAGCTCTACTACAAAGCCACAGTAATCAAGACAATTTGGTATTGGCACAAAAACAGACCCACAGACCAGTGGAACAGAATAGAAAAATCCAAACATTAACCCAAACATATACAGTCAATTAATATTTGATAAAGGAGCCTTGGATATACAATGGGGAGACGACAGCCTCTTCAGCAGCTGGTGTTGGAAAAACTGGACAGCTACATGTAAGAGAATGAAACTGGACTACTGTCTAGCCCCATACACAAAGGTAAACTCAAGGTAGATCAAAGACCTGAATGTAAGTCATGAAACCATAAAACTCTTAGAAAAAAACATAGGCAAAATCTCTTGGACATAAACATGAGCGACTTCTTCATGAACATATCTCCCCGGGCAAGGGAAACAAAAGCAAAAATGAACAAGTGGGACTATATCAAGCTGAAAAGCTTCTGTACAGCTAAGGACACCATCAGTAGAACAAAAAGACATCCTACAGTATGGGAGAATATATTTATAAAAGACTTATCTGATAAATGGTTGACATCCAAAATATATAAAGAATTCATGCACCGTAACAAACGGAAAGCAAATAATCCAATTAAGAAATGGGCAGAGGACACTTTTCTAAAGAAGAAATTCAGATGGCCAACAGGCACATGAAAAGATGCTCCACATCGCTAATCATCAGAGAAATGAAGATTAAAACCACAATGAGATATCACCTCACACCAGTGAGGATGGCCAACATCCAAAACACAAAGAACAACAAATGTTGGCGAGGATGTGGAGAAAAGGAACCCTCCCACACTGCTGGTGGGAATGCAAATTAGTACAACCATTGTGGAAAGCAGTATGGAGGTTCCTCAAAAAACTCAAAATAGAAATACCATTTGACCCAGGAATTCCACTCCTAGGAATTTACCCTAAGAATGCAGCAGCCCAATTTGAAAAAGACATATGCACCCCTATGTTTATTGCAGCACTATTTACAACAGCCAAGAAATGGAAGCAACCTAAGTGCCCATCAGTAGATGAATGGATAAAGAAGATGTGGTACATATACACAATGGAATATTATACAGCCATAAGAAGAAAACAAATCCTACCATTTGCAACACATGGATTGAGCTAGAGGGTATTATGCTAAGTGAAATAAGCCAAGCCAAAAAAGACAAGTATCCAATGATTTCACTCATATGTGGAGTATAAAAACAAAGAAAAAATGCTGAAGGAACAAAACAGCAGCAGACTCACAGAACCCAAGAACGGACTGATAGTTACCAAAGGGAAAGGGACTGGGGAAAATGGGTGGGAAGGGAGGGATAAGAGGGAAAAAGGGGCATTACGATTAGCAGATGTAATGTTGGGGGGGCACGGGGAGGGCTGTACAACTCAGAGAAGACAAGTAGTGATTCTATAGCATCTCACTATGCTGATGGACACTGACTGTAATGGGGTTGGTGGGGGGGACCTGATGAAGGGGTAGTTTAATAACCATAATATTGCACATGTAGTTGTAGATTAATGATAATAAAATAAATTATATTAAAAAAACCCACTAAGTTGCAGGAATTTGTTACACTGCAAAGAAAACTAATACAAGGAACAAAAAGAGATTACATTTTGATA
Organism: Smutsia gigantea; assembly: GCA_032199065.1. Classification (NCBI taxonomy): domain Eukaryota; kingdom Metazoa; phylum Chordata; class Mammalia; order Pholidota; family Manidae; genus Smutsia; species Smutsia gigantea. Next base: position 19,995 of record JAVSCE010003648.1, on the reverse strand, counting down.
AAAAGAATCAATTCACCAAAAAACCCAAAGATTCCTAAATGTGTATACTCTGTAAATGGGGAAAAGAAAAGGAAAAGAAAAACTGACAGAACTGAAAGAGACAAATCCACAATTATATTTGAAGACTCAACACTCTTACCTCAGCTTTGAATATAATGCAGACAGAACTGCAGGGCCAATTAGGTACTGAAAACACCACCAACCATCTGCACTGAACTGAAACTTACACAGACTCCACCCAGCAACAGACACACTTTCTTGTTGAGTGTGTGGGACATTCATGAAGACAGATCAAAGCACAGCCCTAAGAAATGTAAAAGGATGATGAACTCCTGCAAAGTGTGTTCTCTTACCACAGTGCAATAAAACTAGAAAACAGTCACAGGAAAATGTACTTGAAATTAGACAACACAATTCTAAGTAATCCATGAGCTGAAGAGAATATTTCAAGGGAAATAAGAATACATTTTGAACAGAATGAAAATGAAAATACAACACAGCAAAATTGGGGGGATGTAACTAAAGCAGTGCTGTGAGGAAAATATATAGCACACAATACCAGTATTAGAAAAGAAGAATTCAACTCAACGATCCAAGCTTCAACCTTAAAAACTAGAACAGAGCAAAATAAACAGAAATCAAGAGAAGGAAAAGTTTGTGACTATATTTAATGCTACTGAACTGGGTATTTTCAAATGGTATCACAGAAGGCAGGGAAGAAATTTTGTAGCCGTTCATGAGAGCAAATGTCACAGAAAGGTAAGTAGGATAAAGGTCTAAAATACCCCAGCAGGATGGCTACTGCTGACCGGTTTCAGGCAGCGGACAGTGTGGTGATGAGCTGTCCTCATGACAGACCCCAAACAGCAGCAGCCTCACTCCTCTGAGGGGTCTGCTCCAAAGAGGAGGATGAGGCAGGACGGGACTACAGAGGCCTGTGGGCAGTATGAGCACACCTATAGCTATGGGAGGGCACCCGCAGAGAAGGAAGGCTCAGAAGAGAGAGGAAGCCATGGCTGGAACACAGAAGGCCCTTAAGTAAACAGAATAGTATGGCAGAGAAGAAAAGGAAATGTGTGGGCAATAAAGTCAGACTACAGGGAGTTACTCACTCACTCTACTATTTAGTAGCTGTAAAGCTTCAGCTAAGAACTTTAATTTCTCTATGCCCCAGTAAGATGTAAGGTGGGAATGTAACAGAATCTACCTCAGAGCACTGCTTGTAGCACTGAGCTCATACAGGCAAAGGACACATAGTAAGCTCCCAACAAATGACAAAGGTTAACAATTATTAGTACTATAATTATCAAACAGGATGGAATGCAAAAGATTACTTTTGAACAGAGGAAGTTATATCCCTTTCTGAGGTTAGAGAAAACAAAGAAAGATTGGGTGTAATTACTGATACATTTATAAGCAGGGAGGCAGACGGTGTGAGGATATGTGGGACTCTTAACTCTCCTCTGTAAAGTAAGGATTATCTGCATACTGAGGGATGAAGGCCAGAAGAGTGAAGAAGATCACCACTGAAGGCTTGGGGAGGGGCTGCCAAGGGGGAACGACAGCCTAGTGGAGACCAGAGATCACAGACTGATGTGACATTGATCACTCTAGCATTAATTTTTTCCAGCAATGTTTAGAAACATGAGTGTAAGAACAGTCACCAGCTAAGCCACACATGTTAAAGGGGGATATGCCAACTCGACAAGAAGGCTCCCCAGGCAGGACAGGCCGCAATCACAGGCAGGCATATGAATGAGCGTATCTAATTTTCAAGTTACTCCAGTGAGTTTAAAGGCATCTCTTTTGGGAACTACACAATGTCCATTAACTGAGGAATGAATAAACAAATTGCACATCCACACAATGGAATGAGAGTCAGAAATAAAAAAGAACAAACTATTGATACACACTGGCCTCAAAAAACTATATACCATATGACTGATAGCTTATATGAAATTCCAGAGAGAGAGACTGGAGTGACAGGAGGCAGAGCAGTGGCTGCCTACAGCCTGGGGTAGGCTGACTGCAAAAGGGCGCAGGGAAACTCCCAACCCTGTTTTACTGAGATGCGACTGACCTACAACACTGTATGAGTTTGAGGTGTACAGCACCATGACTTGGTATGTGAATACACTGAGAAATGATCCCCAAGGTAAGCTTGGTTAACATTCATCATCTCATATACTTAGAATATTTTTTCTTGTAGTAAGATGAAACTTTTAAGTGATGATAGAATAGTGCTAAGCCATGATTGTGGCAGTGTTTACATGACTATATACATTTGTTAATATTCATCAAGATACAGTTAACATAGTGAATTCTGTTGAATTTTAATCACATCTTAATAAAACCATTTTTTAAAGTTCTTGTTCGGTGGCCTGGGTGGCGTGTTGTACTATCAAGCATGCAGCTCCTTCCCCTAAGCTGGCCCACTGTCCCCGGGGTCAAAGGCAAGGGGAGGGTGTGGGGGGGATTTTAAGAGACCCCCGCCAGGCTTCCTCCCACACCCCCAACTCCAACAGGTGTGTGGAGGCCACATAATCCCCAGGACAATATATATGATGGGTTTTACCCCCACAATTAGGTTATGTTAAATGGGGGGTTACCCAATGGGCCTGAGCAGATCACACAGGCCCTTTAAAAGCAGAGTTTTCTGCAGCTGCTGGTGGGTGTGTGAAGCACATGGGGTCTGATACACAGAAGGTCTTGGTTGCTGAGGTGAAGGGGGACACAGGGCAAAGCCCTGAGCATGAGTTCTCGAAACACAGTGGTGCCTGGTCAAAAGCTGCTCAGACAGTGGAAATCTCAGTCCCACAGCAGCAAGGAAGGGAGTCCTCCTCTGAAGTCAGTGCCTCCAACACCATGAGGCAGCCAGGAGGACGACCGCCTCCAACCCAAGCCTCCAGGGGAGGACACAGCAGGTCTCACAGTGATGCCAGCTTGGAGGCCATGAGCAGAGGACCCAGCTACAGCATGCTAGAGTCCTGACCCATGGAAACTGAATAATAAGTTAGTGTTCCTTTAAGCCACTAAGTTTATAGTAATTGTTACAGAGCAATAGAAAACTAACACAGAGTGGCAAAGTTTGAATAGCACCTCCAAATCATCATAAAAAAGTTCCAATTAGAAATCATCAGAGAAATAAATGCAAATTAAAACCACAATGAGATATCACCTCACACCAGTGAGGATGGCCAACATTCAAAACACAAACAACAACAAATGTTGGCGAGGATGTGGAGAAAGGGGAACCCTCCTACACTGCTGGTGGGAATGCAAATTAGTTCAACCATTGTGGAAAGCAGTAGGGAGGTTCCTCAAAAAACTCAAAATAGAAATACCATTTGACCCAGGAATTCCATTCCTAGGAATCTACCCTAAGAATGCAGCAGCCCAGTTTGAAAAAGACATATGCACTTCTATGTTTATTGCAGCACTATTTATAATAGCCAAGAAATGGAAGCAACCTAAGTGCCCATCAGTAGATGAATGGATAAAGAAGGTGTGGTACATATACACAATGGAATATTATTCAACCATAAGAAGAAAACAAATCCTACCATTTGTAACAACATGGATGGAGCTAGAGGGTATTATGCTCAGTGAAATAAGCCAGGCAGAAAAAGACAAGTATCAAATAATTTCACTCATATGTGGAGTATAAGAGCAAAGGAAAAAACTGAAGGAACAAAACAGCAGCAGACTCACAGAACCCAAGAATGGACTAACAGTTAACCAAAGGGAAAGGGACTGGGGAGGATGGGTGGGAAGGGAGGGACAAGAGGGAAAAAGGGGCATTATGATTAGCAGACATAATGTAGGGAGGGCACGAGGAGGGCTGTACAACTCAGAGAAGACAAGTAGTGATTCTGTAGCATCTCACTACGCTGATGGACAGTGACTGTAATGGGGTAGGTGAGGGGGACTTGATGAAGTGGGGAGTTTAGTAACCATAATGTTGCACATGTAATTGTAGATTAATGATACCAAAAAAAAGTATTTGCTAGAAATTGAAGGAACAAAATAGCAGCAGACTCACAGACTCTAAGAAGGGACTAGTGGTTACCAAAGGGGAGGGGTGTGGGAAGGCCGGTGGGCAGGGAGGGAGAAGGGGATTGAGGGGTATTATGTTTAGTACACATGGTGTGGGGGGTCACAGGGAAAACAGAGTAGCACAGAGGAGGCAAACAGTGAAACTGTGGCATCTTACTACACTGATGGACAGTGACTGCAATGGAGTATGGGTGGGACACGATAATATGGGTAAATGTAGTAACCACATTGTTTTTTCCTGTGAAACCTTCATAAGAGTGTATATCAATACCTTAATAAAAAAAAATAAGGAAGTTCCAACTAGAACTTAAAATCTGTGAGGCCTCTTATCCTTCCCACAGTAAACTTCAGCCCTCACTTTTATTCGCTACCTCACATTACTATATATAGTCTTGTCTACCATTAGATTATAAATTACTTTAGAGACAAACTGCCTGATTAAGCTTTAAAGAAATAACCTGTAGTTATTAACCTACTACCCCCAAAGTGTTTAACAAACTGCCTTGTTATTAATTAGCGAATAAAACGCTATATATATGATGCACACACGTCTATATACTGAAAAATAGAAATTCTTCAGTTTTGGCCACATCTTTCTCCAGCCAAGTTTTATGTACATACTTAGTTATCCAGGGAATGAAGAAATTAACAAAATGAATCTTGGAAAGTTATATAAAAATCACTGTTGAGAGGCATTGCTGCTCTCATTTAAAAATGGTAACACAACAAAATGAAAATACTAATTTCTGATCACAAGATGTTAGAGTGACAACATAGCCTCCCTTGCAAAACCTTATAATAGAGAAGTTGTTGTTTTAAGTGAATATATATATATCAGCATTCAAAAACAAGCAAAACTCTTGGTGGTCCCAAGAATAGAAGAGATCCAGAGATAAGGACAGTACCCAGGATCAGTTTCAAGTAAGGCCTTCCCAATCAAAGGCATGTCAGAAAGGGTCCTACTGCAGAAGGTGTGAGCTCGGAGACTTTGGAAGCAAGAGCTCGGGAAGGCCCAAAGAGCAGGCAGCAGGGCCTACAGTCGCCTCCAGCACACGACCACCTCCACAGCCAGGAGGTATGGGAAAGAACTTGAAACTTCCATTCTTCATCCAGCCAAATGATCATTCAGGACTTTCACCTGCAGCCAGGATGCAGTAACAGGAACCAGATATACCCTCCATCTCAAACGACTAAAAGTCTGGACAAAATGTATGAAACGATGGTTTTCAGTCACTGGACACCAGGCAGCAATGGGGTGTGAACGCTGGGAGAAGGCAAACCACCGAGGCAGGCCCACAGCTCCCCAGCTCACTGCCAGGCAAGACTCCAGGCTGCAGCACAAGGACTGGGTCCCAAGAGCCTACCGGTTTCCCAGGTTAGAGGAGCGGCAGTTCCAGCGTGGGGAGCTGGAGCTCCCTACAGTTTTCAGAACGGAGTACCACATGGGCGAGAGCACTGGCGGCACAGGCAGGGAGGGTCCCACAGCACCAGCAATACCTGAGGCTCATCAGGGCCAGGAGCATTTCATGCCTCCTACAGCCAGAGGGGGATGCACTCCAAACCAGCAGGGATGGGTCACTCAGCACTGCCTTGGTGGCAGGGCCAAATTAGCTCCAGACTAAAGGCTGTACTTGGTATGCCTAGAGAATCAAGCCTTGGAAGACTCAAACTATTTCCAAGTGACTTAACAGCATCCCAGAATAAAGCCCCAACATACTAAAATTTTTTAAAATGCAAAATAAAATACACAATGCCTGGCATCCTGGCATCCAATCACAAGTCACCAAATACGTAAAAACGCAGGAAAAGATGACCCAAACAGGGAGAAAAAACATCAATCAACAGACTCAGAAGTGAGGATGACAACAGAATTACTAGACAAGGTCATTAGAACAGCTATTATAATTATATTCCATATTCTCAAGAAGGTAGACAAAAAGCCCAACTATAAAGAGAGACATAGAAGGTATAAAAATGACCCAAATAAACCTTAAGATACAAAAAATACAATGTCTGAGATGAAAAATACACAATGTCTGGATGGGATTAACAGCAAAGTAAAAAAAGCAGAAGAAAATGTTAATGTACCTGAAAATATAGAAGTAGAAGCTATCCAAAATGAAACAAAAAAAAAAAAAATGAAGAGAGCATCAATGATCTGTGGAGAAAGCATTACCTGGTCTAATATATGGGTACTGAGCATCCTAGAAGGAAAAAGAGTGAAGAACAAACAATTGTTTGAAAAACTGGCTGAAATTTTTCAAAATTTGATGAAAATTATAAACCCACAGACCCAAGCAGCTCAATGATCCACAGCAAAACATGAGGAAAACTATACCAAGCAACATCATAATCAAACTGCTTCCAGTGATAAAGAGAAAATTAAAAGTCCTCAAAGAAAAAAGACACATTACATATTGAGGAAAAAAATAAGAATGACAGCAGACTTCTTGTCAGAAACAGGCAAGCCCAAAAAACAAGTGTATGGACATCTTTAAAGTACTGAATGAAAAAAACCTTCCAACCTGTAATACTATACCCAGCAAAAATATTTTTTAGAAAAGAAGGCAAAATACTTTTTCAGACATACAAATGCTACTAAGCAAATTCACCGGAAGACCACCACTAAGATCATCATTTCAGCATGAGGACAGACATGTATTCCAACAAATCCTGGAAGTTTGCTCCAAAGAATTATCAGAGGATATTCTCCAGCACGAAGAAAAACAAACAGGGGAGAATGGTCAGCTGTAAATAACAATGCTGAGGAAAGTGATCTGTAAATCTTGGTAAGTCTAATAATTTTTAAATATTTTAAATTAAAATCTAATTAAAATTCCAGATACTATTAACATGGGAGACATGGAACAAGGGAAGATGCGGGTTTTCCTCTACTATCTATAGGAAGGATACAAATACAGATTAATTACAAATATGTGAAAAACATCAACTGATGTATGTTAAAAATATGAAGGGTTACCATTAAAAATTTTAACTATATTTTTACAATATTACTTCAAAGAAAAAATATCCTGATTGGAAGAGTTACATTAATTAACTCACAAAGATGCTACTGACAAACTTACAGTAGATATGTTATGTCTACTCAAACGTGTATGAGCACATAATGGACCTATTTCATATGTGCACATGATGACTCGTGGGGTGCTGAGCTGATGAAACATTCATCAGTTCTGTGAACAAAAGGTCAAAGGCATTTGTGCATCTCTACATGTCAAAATTATTCAGTTTTAACTGCTGAAATGATTATCTAAAAGCTGTTACTATTTTCTTGGATCCGTGACTTAATTAACTGGAATAATTGGAGGCTTTAATATACTTTTGCTTCTGATCTGCTGTTGAGAAAATGCATAGTTACATATATTTATCCAAATGTTTATTTCCCATTTTTTCCTAATAGTCTTTGTTACTTAAAAGTATTTAAAACCAAAAGCCTACTGGAAAAAACAAACACAGCAATGTAAAAACATATTTATTTAATGTAAATATCTGGGGTGCTATACCCACTTCTACTCTTTTTAAATGAAGGATACAGTTATGAACTTAACTGCTGATTAACCAGAGTAAGAATAGAATTTCCCCCTTAGCATAAAACATATAGCAGAAGAGAGGTTAAACAAGTTAAAATATACCACAACTTCATACTCTGCAAATGTTCAGAGTAAATGTTGGCAAAAGATTACAATTCTTTTCATTTATACTTACCTTACTCCAGAAATTCACTTTGAATACTATTACATTCAAACTTAAAAAAAAACACCATACCGTATGTCCTTCAGCCCGAGCTTTGTTCCGCCTCGCTTCTTGTTTCCGCTGCAGGAACTCTTCCACTTGCTGAGCTCTTTCCACAGCTTGCTGTCCCTTTTGCCTGAAGAGTTTGTACAAACAGGGGAGTCAGAAACTCTGAACATTAAATATCCCCCCAATTTAAAAATATATACATATTCTAAATATTTTCTTTGTTGAAGAATATAAAGAAAGGCTGATATCAAGTAAAAATTTCCTCTGTAATGAAAAACAGGTACATATATATTCATACCTGCTACCTACATCACATTCTTTACTATTTCAAATAGAGGTAAAATCTATACTACTGCTCCAAATCTTAACAAGGTTTCTCTTTCATTTATTCAATCTATTTTACTTATAGACACATACAATTATTTTAGACTATACCTAATCATAGAAGAATCACAATAGTTTACAAGTAATTAAGTTTATTTCAGAACTCTATCAAATATATAAGAATCTTGTTTAATCAGTTCTGAAGTAAAATTAAAACATATAATAGCAATTTCAAAATTGAACAAAAAAATGAGCAGTTTATTTCTGTGAGCATGCAAAAAATACTGTGAAAAGAATTAAGTTCCCTGAACATTACAAGTATTAAAAAGTAAAACAGGTTGGAGAGAAAACTAAAAGCACAGTTATTTGTTTTGACCTTTCCCAATTACCTTTCTATGTATCTCTGACAATATGAAGGAATGTAAACATTCCTGAGCCTAGACTATAAATAAAAAAATGTCAATAACCAACATATATTTAATATTGAATATATACTGTGCTCATCACCGTGCTAAGTATGGGAGGTAAAACAGGAATCAGAGAACGTAGAGCACAGCACCAACTGCAGTTAATTTTGGAGGTGGGGAAGAAAGATGAGGGCGACTGGCCCGGCCCTGGGATCACGGTTACTAGGGCACACAAACTCCTGTGGCCACTCTTTAGGACTCTAAGTTATACTTTGAAAAATACATGACATATTGCCTTTCTGTCTTCTAGTAAGTTTTAACACTTACGATTTTCATGCCCCAAACAATCACTTACTTTATATGTTCTGGCAACAACTATTAACTGAAACATAAAACATATTTTAAGTTTGAAATTAAGCTGTAACAACTTAAAATATGCTTCGCCACAAAGCTATGAATGATCCTGGAGTAAAGTTCGTTGACCTAATGTGGTACCTAAAAGAGTATCATGTTCAATTTCCTTCACTGGAATTTTCTAGGATTAGATAATCTCCATAGCTGGTTAAGGAATCTTTATTACGACCCTCAGGTATGTGTGAGGAGCTAAATCTTACTCTAGATGTACATCACCAAATTCAGAAATGCACTTCACCCAACCCATGGCAGCTCGACTAGATGCAGAATAATGAGCCTGAAGTTCCTTATGCCTCAGGAGCACACGTGCCATCCTTTGGCAGTAGTTTCATGCACTGTGTAACTCTGAGCTTCATAAGGCACATCTGGTCTACATGCAACGTGCCTCTTCCATGTGTACAGGCCAGGCTGTATCCTAGTCTGCCAAAGCCTCATTTACGTAAGGCTGGGCCTAAAGAGGGCAAATAAACTTTCAGAGGATCTGACGCTCAGGCATGTAATCCAAAACTGTATGCCTGACTGGTAAGGCTTTTTTGGGGGGTTCTGGAAGCTTACACTACCATCTGCAACTAGATAAAATTGCTGATAGCTCTGCTGTGTATCCTGATGCATCAATTTTCTTCATGTTTGAAGTACCATCCTAAGATACTATGGTCCAATATTTGTCAGTCTTAACAACTCCAATTGACATATGTAACACAGCAGTGGCACAGAATTATTTTACCAAGAACCTGGTCAAATGTTTAATAGCTTTGATTCACAGATTTTTATATCATTTATGTATATATAGTAATACCTGCTCTATCTATTTATATGATTTACAAGTTTTACTTCACTGAAGTCTTTCCTTAAGTTGGTTAAATAAAGGAGGGTTTCAGAATTGACTGCTTTTGATCACAAACTTAAAAACTGTAGCGATTTTTGGTTAACATTATTTCTTTTCTCATTTTATTAAACAAATACTTAATGAGTGTTAACTGTTTGCCAGTATTCTATCTGTCTTTGAAGATATAAAGATTTATAAAACAGAGTTGCAGGAATGCAAGGCTGGTTCATACAAAAATCAATCAAAGAAAGACACCTTATTAAAAGAATAAAGGATGAAACTAGTTTGAATGAGTCTATGACTCCTTGTAATGTTTCAAAACCTATAAACTGTATTTTTCAAATGCATTTGTTTACTACTTCATATACACCAAAGAAAAGAACCCATACTCATATTCTTATATCTTCTGTCAAAAGTAGTAAAACTGCTAAAGTTGGGCACAAACTATGTACTTGTGCTAGGCTCATGAGGATAAAAAGAAAACAGTCAATTTCATTCTTAACATTGATTCTCTTCATTAAACATTAAGAATTCATATGCACATACTTTGTTTTAGACAAATTAATATACTATCTTTTGAACTCCAAAATCATACCACTGAAAATCACAGAACAGTAATCTAGATTAATAGTAAAGGAATGATAATATAAATCATAAATATACAGTAAGAAATTATGAATTTGGAAAGTAAAACATGGAGACTTTAACATAGATTAAGAAGAAATAATTATTCTGAGACAAACTCCTTTTTTATCCTAACTAGAAAAAAAGGGAGTAAATTCTTTCCTTTTTACAAATGCATGAATAAGTGGCAAGATGTAGGCAGGGTACAGGCTCAAATCCTTTACTGATGAAGGAAATTAAAGAATTTTAAGAATGATTATAAATAGATTATTTTTTAGGTGAAAACGACATAAAAATAGTCTAGGTAGCAGAAATAAACTGAGAAATGAAAAATGAGTCAATATGGTTTTAGGTAGAAGAGTTGGAGTGGTATAGGGCTAATGGATGAAAAAATGATGTAACAGTTTATTCATTAAGCTTTCTTCTCTGTTTAAGTGCCATGATAACCATCTGACAAAATGGAATTATTCTCAGCTTTACTCAAATGAAATAAAGCAATATATAGAGAGAGACTTGGAAAAGTTAAAAGTACTCTAAAACAAATGTTAAAAGGCACTCAATAGTTTTGTAAAATGGTCTTATGTGGCTGAGATTATAATATTAAAAAGCTAATTGAATGTAAGTTTATCAGCTGTAACAAATGTTTCAGTCTAGTGAGGAAGGCTGATGACGCAGAAGGTTGTGTGCACATGGGGACAGAGACAGTACACAGGAAATCTCTGTACCTTCTCCTCTGTGAACTTAATTTTGCTGTGAACTTAAAACTGCTTTAAAAAAATGAAGTCAACACAATAGTTACCACAATGTTTTTCATGTGAAACCTTAATAAGAGTGTATATCAATGATACCTTAATAAAAAAAAAATGAAGTCATTTTTAAAAAGGCTAATCAAAGAGATATGTTAAGACATGGATATAAGCAGTCGAACTGGCCAGAGTTACTGATAAGAACGGGACAAGAAAAATAATTAATACTGTAAGGAAGGAAAAGGCAAATATGGGCAATCTAAAATATAAGGAAAAGAGAATTGAAAGAGACTTAGCTGACTACAGATTTTAGTCTGATTCAGCTGGATTGGGGAAAAGAACTGACCAGCAATGACAGTGTTTCACACATCGGAGTGAAAATCGGAAGTCAGAAGCTATGGCAGCACAGAGAAAATGTTCTACAAGGTCAATGGCCCAAGTATGAAAGAATCATAATACTCAAATTGGAGACCTTGAGCTTTAACTAATCCAACCTCTCACAGAATAAAGCATACCCACACTCCCATCTAATCATAAATATCCCTGACACACAGTCATTCAAATCTCCAGTTTAGTCCTTCCAATTTGAGGACATTGATTAAATCCCAGGATGGTCTACCTACTGAACAGCCTTAGTACTGGGCTGAAATCTGTTTCTCTGCTTCCCCTTGTCATAGTAACTCAACACTATGGGAATATGAAGGAGTCCAATTCTTCATCTACACACAAGCCATCCAATTCTTCTGAGCTTGCGTCTGTAAGTATGCTTTCTTTAATGGTGGCCAACTTTCCCCAGCTTATTCAATTTTCTTCCTAAATTGTTTCAAGTCCAGTGAAGTCAATACAGCACATCTCAGTGAGTCAACTTTGGAACCAAACTGTCCAACTTCAACTCCTGGTTTTACTGATCAAGTTATGTGGCCTTCAACAAATTACTTATTTATTCAGGGCTTCAAATTTTAATATGTAAAACAGGGAGATTAACAATACCTGACTCATAGCATTGATGAGAACTATATACCCCAATCTACAAAGTCACGGGAACACTGAAGCAGTGAAAACCAAATATTATGTGTAGGAGAAATACAGGATCATGCTCCTCCAGCCTTTTGTTCCAACATGTGTCCATGGATTGACATATAACCTCGTTTAATACAGCTTACTTAACATGTATGGTTGATTCATTAACACTCAAGTGTCCAACACACCTGAGCAAAGCTGATCTGACACAAATTAGTTTCTCCATAAAAACATCACAGCCTTCCTGCACTTACAGATACTAGACAGCACTTCTACATTATGCTTGAGGACCACTGTAAACGATGGGATCACCAACAGAATGTGCAAAAATGCAAACAAGTTGGTGCTAAGTGGACAACAGAAAGCACGCTGTTTGTGCTGAAATGAGAGCAGAGGGCTGCCTTGCTTAGCCTCAGCTAGGGTATGTACATGGAGCAACTCAAATTTTTGCTGCTCTGCTCACATCCAAGAATGACCATAAAAGTGCTGGGAGCGCTGTTTGTGGGGTCACAAGTAGATTTTAGCAAGTAGGCAAATTCACAGTCATGCGATCCACGAAGGAAGACTAACTATGTACATAACTACTTCAAACCAGGGGGCGATAAAATGGGCACTGTCATATACTGGTAGGTCGAGCATAAATTTGTACAGCTTTTCTAAAAAGAAATTTAATAATATTTAGTTAATAAATTTAGTTAAATAAGTAAATTTAATTAATAAATTTAATAGTATTTCTTTCTAGAATCTTTGCAAGAATAGAACTGACCAACTCCTTTAACCCAGTAATTGCCCTTTTAAGAATCTATCTTAGAGAAATGAAAAATAAAATACAGCACAAAAATATTTAAAAAAATGAAAAGTTATGAACAGCATATTATACCAGGGGATTTGTTATATAAATTATGGTAATTCAGACACTGGAATCTTACATGGACATCAAAAATCCCTTGAAAACAATTTTTAGCACGGGGAAATTTTATTGTAAAAGTGTGAGATACAAAACAGATTTTATAAAACACTATACACAAATTTGTGCATGTGATTTGATCTCAACCAGGGGGAAAAATATGAAAAAAGAATGCAATAAAATAGACTGAAGTCTTCTCTCAGAGTGACTGCCTCTGTAGGGATGAGCACTAATTTCCCACTGTTCCCTAACACCTTCCTATGCTTTCCACTTTCTCTAAGGCTAACCTGAATACGCTGGCCAGCACAAAGGAAAGCAAAAGAGCCACCTGTGACTTTTCTTTGCATTTGCTATTTCCCTGAGCAAAAGGGAGAGAAAAAAAAGGTATAACATCTGGTTAAGAATCCTAAGTGAAAGGAAGATGGCAAGGTATTTAGCCACTAGTATTTTTAAAATAGGAAACTCCTGAGCAGTCCTGAACTCAGCAAAGAAAACAGTGTTAAAAGGAAAGGTAAGGATGAGAAGAAAAAAAAAGAGTAAGTGCCTTTGAGTAAAACAACTAGGAATATTTTTATTCTTATAGAAAAATATAATTACACTAGTTTGAAGGCTTTTTTCTTTTTCTTTTTCATTTACAAGTTTACATGAGAGAAGCAAATCCTTCAAACACATTTAAACCTGCTGATCTATGAGCATGTTTAAAACCTGCTTCTTTTCCCTAATATAAACCCTGGAGTATATACTCCACCAGGATCTGAAAATAAGAGAAATAAATTTGACTACTCAATATTAAGCTGTAAAATCAACACACTAAAAAGAAAAAAAGCTGTAAAGCCACCCTCATGAGACGAATGCTTGCTGAAAGAGGCAAAGTGTGGTTGAAAGGTGACCATACTACTGTGTATGAATAAAAGAACCTAAGATGACGACAGCAGCAGAGGTAGAGGTGATGCTGGCGGTGACAAGGGTGTCTGAGCGGCTCCCTGTGCAGCTTCCACGCGACGACCAGGGACCACCAGGACCAACGCAGGGCCTCAGGGCCCTTTGGCAAAGGCCTGCTTCTGCTAGGGGAAGGCAAACCCCAGGATGCGAGAGCACCCTGGAAGACCATCTAGCCCAGGCTTAGAGTGGCAGTGGTGACCAGCGTTTGTTCTCCAATCAGCGCTAGTCCACCTCTAGGCTTTTAAGAGTTGTCAACAATATAAGAAACAACTATACAATCTTTACAAATCCAAATTTCTTTAACCCAAAAGGATAATCTGTATTCTAAGATTATGTCAACCTACTTATTTTCACATTAAAAAGGATGGAATTAGAGCAGATACTTGCTTTTATTTTATAGATCTAGTAAATAATTGCCAACCTACATCAGGGCCAGAACAGAGCAGGCATTAGCTAGGTAAAGGCATTCTAGGCAGAGGGGGCAGCAGGGCACAGGAGCCTGGGGAGCGACCCTGCACCTTCTGCCTGTCTGCTTCCTCAAGTGCCGGGGGGCAGACAGGCCGTGGGAGTGCACAGGCCTCCACCTGACCTGCAGCCCACTTATGGGCTGTGATCTGATCCAAGGGGAATAGAGGTTATCAGTTCAATTTTTTAAGTATATGCTTCTTATAAATCTTTTCCAAGTGTGTATTGATTTGGCCATATTTACAGACTTAAAAGTACATCAAATTTATCACAAGTACGTTAAATTTTATCTAAATCAAGTTGTTAGTAGCTATGGTCTACCAAAATTATTTTGTTTCCTAATCAATTATACAACAGATTCATTATTGCTTTCCACTTCATGGAACTGTGACAACTATATCCTTTGAATATCTTTTCTATGTTCCCCCTTTAAAAATCAAGATTAGTTTAAGGAGGACAAGCTTCTGAAACTTTTTTATTTGGATGACATTAAAATACTAACCAGCATTTTCTGAATACAATTCTTTAACCAGTTATTAATCCACCTAACAATCTTTATATTTCTTCACCTTCTCTACATTGAGACATGTTAGCAGCAATATGTTGCCCAAGTTTATATACTCCACTGGGTATCTAATATTTTCACAATGCCTCTTGGTCAACAAAAGTACCGAGCAGTTCCATTTATTAAGTACTTGGGCCCAAACTATTTAAGAGTAGCGGTTTGTGCTCTGTCCAACAGACACAGCTGTGTCTCCCTCAAAACTGTAAAATACGCAAGGCACTGTGATGTTCCAGGTCACCTTAGCACACAGTCTGAGAACCACAGTTCTTGCTGATAACCCGAAAATGAAATAAATGATGTATTTGACATAATCTATTCTCTGTGAATTTATACTGCATCAGAGTGATCACAGCTTTCTCCTAAGATGTCTAATCTTGTCTGGGATCAACATGAAGAAAAGTAGTCCAGTTTATAAAATCTGTCTTTTGAAAATTAAATACTTGATAATCTTCAGTTTTCTACCAATTCTTCCTTCTTCATTTTCCTCAGATAAAATAAAAATAAATTCAATGGGCATATACGAAAGTTCTTTTAGAACTTCATATCATGTTTACTCTTTAAAGAACTCAATATTTTAAAATTTTATAACCAACTAAATCATTAGCTCTTTAGCCTGTTCACTAGTAGTATCTTAAGCTGATAAATTTTCATGACAGAGTGTTTATGGAGTTGAACTCCACACTCACATGGACTTAGTTTAAAGCCCAGCTCTACCACTTACTAGCTGCCTGACGCTGCCCCAGTTTTAAATTGTTGTAAGTCCTATTTTTTCATCTTTATTAAGAGAATAGTATCTAATTCAAAGGGTTGCCATGATGAATAAATACAACTTGGTATATAATAAGTGTTCAATAAATATCTATCACCAACAACAAAAACAGTAACTTCAATACAACGTAAAAAATGTACATTGTATGTATGAGTACTGCTAAGCCCACCACAGCTCATATAAATGAAATGATAAATGATCTCACAACCACAATGGTTTAAAAACTGGAAATTGGGATAGTGAAACAATTATCTGATGCTCAAAGAAAGACTGTATGGCAGGTAGAGTAGAAGAGGTAACAGATTCACAGCCATTGGGGACAATGCGACACTTTATAAATATCTGCAAATATTTCAAGGTCATAGTAGGAGTTGGAGCAAATGGCCCAGTGTAGCCTGTTATTTGTCACTTCAACTGTGAAAAACTAAGAAACATTCTGGAATATGAACAGTGTAAGGAAGCAAACACAGTTTTCTCTATTTTCTTTACACTACCCACATTTATTTTAGAAGATCTAATTAATATAAAACAAAATAAAGCCCAATAAATTATATGCTAGGAAAATCAGTACCACCGGAGAATAAAAGCCACAAAATTTTCTTTGCCATTTTGTCACAAATATGCACATATGTGATTATATAGCCTCCTTTTCTCAACAGAAGGAGAATCTATAATTAGCTTTAACACTTTAGGCTACTGTATATAATTCATAATATTAATTTATATTTACTCTAATTATTTACCTTTGCTCAACTACATTTTAATCATCAATGTGGGGGGTTCATAAAAATTTTTATTACATTCAAAAGTCTTCTTAAAGTGAAAAGGAAAAGATAACAAAACCAAATTTTCACAGAATGGTATCTCTTCTTCCTTTACCAGAATATTTTACAGAAGAAATTGGAATGTCTAAGAAAACGTGTACGCATACTTACGAAAACAGAACTGTGTAAGTTAGAAGTACTGACTGCTACCATATTCGCTCAATGGAAGAAAAGGAAAACTGATGAACAGGATCAGAGATGAATGTGAAGAGAAAACAAGCCAAAACAATGAGATAAGTGGAGTTCCAGGTGATGAGGAAAAAAACACTAAAAAGCATGCTTTGGAGTTTTGCATAAAGTGTGATTCCATTTAAATGTAGTCTGATTTATTTAAAGCAAGTGGAGGAAGCAATTGCAACCATACGGTGGCTTAAAGTTATTACATGTTCCTTTAAACAGTATGGTCAGCCTATAACATAGATATAGGCTAAAAAGATTAGGCTGAATTGAAGAGCTACATGTTTGCCACACGTAATGAAGGGCCAAATATGCACCTATGAAAATGACTGCATCTAGCAGGCAAAAAATATTCTATGTGGTCAGTGGAGGAGAAAACATCCACAAAGTGTAGGTACTAAGCTATACATGACATAAGACAAAATTACACACAAGGATGAATGTATGCATCACCAAGGTCCGACCTGTTTGCACTGGCCCGGTTAGACAAGGCCTTCAATCTTTTCAGTTTTTCTCACAGCATCAGCATCAGGGAACCTGCAGCCCCGTTAGTGAACCCTGGAGGTACCCAGGTGGCGCTCCTCTGCAGATACATGCACAACGACTTTCATCGCTCTCTGAAGCAGAGCAAAAGCGGCCTCTGCAGAACATACCTTTCTGGAAGCCTTCGGCTACGTAGTTCTCCTTTCCACTTGGCTTCATTATCTTGTGCTCTTTGTTGCTGCATTTGATCAAAAATAGCATGATAGTGTTCATACTGTCCTCGAGAAGCAAAAGAAGATGGAGCCACAGCCCCTCCACTGCCAAGAGAGGGAGCCTAGGAATCAAACAAAGAGCTCTCACATGTTTGTCTCGCAGGGTCTGAGGGCCTGTACTGTCCTCAAAAGAAAATATCTCAACACTTGACCTTTAAAAAGCAATTACCTAATTTGAACATAAACATACAGCCTAAAACAAAATGTTTTCCTACTATATTATGACCATTAACAACCAAAAAAGCAGTATACTTTGTTACTAACAGTAAAGCATAATTTAATATAACAAACAAAAATATAAAATGTCACCTAAATTCATGTAAATATGGAAAAATCTTGTCTTAGGTTTTGAAACAGGTTTCTAGTATACATTTTATGTGATCCCATTCTATTAAGTTTAAGTATTTATAACTTATAAGTAAAGCTGAGCCTGCTATTGTGACATTCAAATTATATTTAACAAAAGCATTTGCATACATTATTTATACAAACCAAAGCCTTCAATTCAACAAGCAATGCAGATATAAAAACCATTGAAACATATTCCAGGTATAAATAAATGAAGTTAAACATCGTATCTATCCTTAAGCAGTTTATAAACAAGTCGGGAAATAAAGCACAAGCCTGGAAATATCTTTAATGCGTGTGGTAAATGTGTGGTCACAGGCGCACTCTACTGACCAAACTCACAAAACAGAAAAACTACCAAAAGTACAAATCTGTAAAAAAAAAAAAACACTAGAGAAGATATTGTTCAACCCAGTCTTGAGAGCAATGTAACAAAGAGATTAAATGATTAAATATGAACCAGGTGGGGAGGGTGAGGGAGATAAAGGGGCACAAAAATTCTCAATCATAATGTAGGTTGGTCACGGGGATGGTAGTGCAGCATGGAGAATATAGCCAACAACTCTGTAACGCCTTTCCATGTTGACAGACAGTAGCTGCACCAATGGGGGTGAGGATTTAATAATGTGGGCAACTGTCACACCACCGTGTTGTATACCTGAAACCAATTTAAGATTGCATATCCATGATATTTCAATAAGAAAAGTATGAACCAAGGGGTTAAAGTGCAATGTATGAATACATCTGGGTTTCGACAGGGGCAGGAAGGCAGACAGGAGGTACTGTGCTCGGTCCTAGAAGGCTGGTGTAGCTGCGATCAAGCCTAGCTGTTTGAGTTCATGAATAACAACACAAAGCACTTATAAACTTCCTGGCAAGAGCGGCCTTCTTAAAACCAAACAGTTTTAAGAAGGCCCGTAAGTCAAATTGTGCATAATAAGCAGGAGTCAGAGAGAGACAAGGCTGAGGAACCAGCAGGCGGCTGCTGCACGGACACCCAGCCAGGCAGCCTGAGCAAACATGCAATGGGCAAAAAAGTAAACGCGAAGGGAGCTGTCGATTCCCCGCAGGAATGACAAAGGATAAAGGCAAAGACATGAGGACAGAACCACACAGAATTCACAGTTAGAAAACAAGAGATGTGAGGAAAGGAGAAGAGATGTGAGGAAAGGAGAAGAGCACAGGTGAGGACGTGCATAAGGCACCCACGCCTTGGTGGGAGCTCTTCTGAGAGAGGAAGTCACCAGCCGCAAACGCAGGGGCCGGCAGCGCTGAGAGTGGGACCCGCTGCTGCGCCTGGAGCTGAGGCAGCATTTAAAACCCATTTCTCGGACTTCCGGGAAGATGGCGGTGTGAGCAGGGCGGCAGAAATCTCCTCCCAACACTATATTTATCTACGAAAACACAGCAAATACATCTATTCCTAAAAGAGACGAGAATACACAGGAAAGCGCACAGCGTGCAGCTACACCCGAGAGGACTCGGCACCCCAAGAGGCGGGTAAGATACGGAGCCGCGACCCGGCGGGACCCGGCCCTCCCCCACCCCAGCGCACCGGCGGGAGGAGAGGATTCAGAGCCGGGAGGGAGTGGAAGTACACCCCGCGAAGTAGCCAGCCCCGGTGATCTGCGCGGGGAGCGCTGACCCACACTGCGCAGTGCAGCGGAGATTGGAGAGACAGAGGGGCAGGATCTGAGCAGGGAACGCACCAGGGTGCTTGCAGCCGGCTCCCGGGAAGGAAAAAAAAAAAAAAGCGCGCGCTTTCTTCAGCGGTCTTAAAGAGACAGGAGCCCAGCGGAGGAGCCGGATCGCCCCAGCACACCCAGCCCAGCAGGCTGGGAGTCCTGGGGAGTTTCAGACGCCTTAGCTGGCGACTGAGGAAGCGTAGCCATACTTAACACTTCTCACTGAGATCAACAGCCTCCTATTCGCTCCCACCCCTGCCAGAGCGATAAAGGGCCCTGCAGAGCGGCACAGTCACAGCTGTGGAATAGTGGGGCAATAGCGCCACCCAGAGCATTCCCACAGAATCTACATCTGGTGGGCATTTTTTTTTGTTTTTTT